>JZKD02S0861076.1:502765-538827 GCA_000966675.3 Picea glauca
TTTTTACATAGGAAAATGCAACTTCTTTTCTCAGGAAAAGTTCTTCTTCCTTCTCTCTTCAGGAACTCAGGCCACTGTGACCCCTCTAAAGGCAATAGATAGGTTTTCATCATTAACGATCATAGGGATGACGAAAATAATGTGTAACACTTAGGTAGTTAAGAGAAGGTGAGTTATCCTCCCTACCCAAGATCAATTCATGTAAGTGGCATGTTGAGCTCTTAATGAGCATTTTGTTGTATCAACCTTGAGCCTTATTGTTGACAACGCCTCAAGTTTCTATAGAATCCACTTTACCCTAGGTACCATCCTTGGAATGTGAGTAAGTGCTCGATGATAAATTGAGCTTTTGAGATCTACAAAACTAATGGTTGCCAATATTTTTTATAAGTATTGAATTCTTTGAAGCTTTAAACCATGCAAATGAAAAATGTTATAAAATCTAGGAGAATTTGAGATATGAGTGATGAGCTTCGTCACAAACATGTTTAATTTCTTTAGGTCCTTGGTATATTAGATGGATGTGATTGAGAATTGAACTATTAACTTGAAGATGTTGATTTTTTTCCTTTGATTTTGAACTCATGACATGACTATGCTAGATGCTTTATTATTTTTATGTTCAATTATGCAAAGTAATATTAATCAAATAGTATACAAATTATAGAGCTAACTAATTTAATTAATTAAGAGGGATGCTTTATTTTTTAACTAGATGTAAACTTTATATAGTGGGATTCATTCACAATGTTTTAGGTGCAACATCCCCATAAATACAATATAAACATAAATTGCTAAAGTTGAACAATGACAGTTTCCATGTTATTGCTTATAGTATGATCAGTGACAAATGTAGACTTAATAGAGGTTTGTCTAAAGATTTTGAGTCGACATGTAACTGCTGAAATATAAAAGAAGACAATTAAATCAACAAAATATATAATGTTAAATCTAACATCCCTATAAAGCTTGAAGATAAGACTTGGAACGACAATGCAATCATTAAGAAGAGGAAGTTGAGATACTATAGAGATCTTTTAAGTACTAATTTCATCAATTAAAACTATTTTTCACCATTATGAGCTTAAAACACAAAATAAATATTGTGAATATCAAGACCACTATCACTGGCATCCACAATTAAACTAGTCATTGGACTAACACCAAAACCTTTTGGGATGAGTGAATTTGTAAATTTTGTGATGGGGACCTCCCCTCTTGGAGGGGAGGTGACTCAAGAACCTTGAAAAGATATATAGATCTTGGGGAACCTATTGTCCAAGTAAAAGAAGTTGAAGATTAACATTGTTTCACATTGTAAACAAGGAAAGTAAGACATGTGCAAACACATATATTACCTAATCATGCCTAGGATCCCACCAATAGATAGGTTGATAACATCGGGTCCTAATAACTAGTCAACAATCTGGTCATTTTTTGATGACAATTTGTCGAAATTTGACAACTCAAATTCAACCCAATACTCTTATAAGTTGATTAAAATGATTGTTTTTTATTAAAAAAAACATAAAAAACAAAAAAACAAAAATAAAAAAACAAAGCACCCAACTTATGCAATATCAACACCTAAATTTCACTATTTCATAATAAATAAAATAAGAATTCCCACATTCTTATGAAAAAAGCCCATAATGCTTCTTGTCCAGAAACACTAATAAAAAAAGGGCAAATGGTTAATTATTTAGCTATGTTGGCAACATCGACACCAATAAACATTTATTAAAAAAATCATTAAATATGTATCCTCATTCAATAAATGGTCAATTGTTTAGCTATGTTGGCAACATCAACATTGGTAAACATTTATTAAAAAAACAATATATGTCCCTTCATTCAATACCCTAAACAAAGAAATTAATAAATTCAAAGATTTCACCTCATTCAAACCTAACACATGAGGAATAAATAAGAATGTCCCCTCATTCATGTTGGAGTTTAATGTTGTTCAATTACATTCAGTTTCTTTACAAATTTACATGAATTGAAGCATAAACCGTGAACAATAGCAACAGTAATAACCAAGATCACAAGAAGAATAACCATGCAAAGAGACACGAGTACAGTAGAAAAATGCTAAGACAAAATGATTATAATAGATTGATATGTTATTACAATGATGAGAGTTCCATATATATAGAACATATGATGACCATCCATGAAAGGATGTGTCCCTTGAATAATAAGTAACTACTTATTTATTAAGTATATTTATACGTTGTATTATATATATATGGAGGAATGTATTCCCGATGTTGTCCAAACATCAACACTCCCTCTCAACGAGGGAGGCATTTTCAACCAAGGTTGTTCACCATAGGTACACACCCGTGAGTGAATGTTAGTATGATGTTATCTGACATGTGGGAAACTGTAATGTTCCCAAGCCATTATGTCAGGAACATCACGGTTTTGGTGCATTTTAAAACTTTTACTGAGTGTGGTATTTCTTCAAACACTTTGTTGAATTACTTGTTTATTATGTGTTTACTTGCAAGTTGACCTCTTGATTTTGGCCTTAGGGTTTATGTTCAATAATCACACATAGATCCGAAGATTCAATCAATGAAAGTACAAGATACACCAAATATGGAATCAATAGCAAGATCTGACCTTTATTAATATAATGAGTAAGAACCTGCTACAAGAGTGAGGCTGATCTGGAATGCTCAACAAATGGCTCCAATAAACACAAATAGAAGTTGCTACAAAATGCTCCAATAGAAGACTAAAAGCCTCCAAAGGTCGAATACTCAATGAAGACCAATGCGAGAATAGATCTAAGTCGTATGAAGTGTCAAACCCCCAAGCTGGAAGATGCCACGCCCTATTGGAACCCTAAATAGCCTCAACAATTCATCCCTGTTGCCAAAGATGTCCAAATGCTCCGGTAAATATGCCAATCAGTAGATTAGGCCAATGCAAGAACAACCCAGGTGCTCAAATCTCCAATGTCCCTCTCAAATTCATGGATCTGCCTCTCTTCTGAGGAATGGTCCCCCCCCCTAGATGACTAAAACCCTAGATAATTCAGCCTCCTTCCTAGAGACCTCCAAAGGCTCCACCAAACTGCTAGAATGATAGATCGGGACACGGTAATGAAAACCCAAGTGCTCAAAACATAAAAGGACCTCCTAGACCCTTGGATCTAGTCATCCTCCAAAGAATGATGCACCCTCCTCTTGGGAAATCGTCCCACTCTCAATGCAAATCAATCCTCTGTCAAAACACCTCTTGAATCAACCAAGAGTGGCGCTATGACACCTGCAAAGGAAACCCAATACTTGGAATTCCCGAAACCTCTTCTCCTCAACCAAAACAAATGAATCTAACTCCACAAGTGCGCCCCCCTTGCTGGAAACCCCTAATGGTGCACCCTCCTTCTCCTCTTGTGCATGTGGCTAGTGTAGAACCCTCATGTGCTGAATAAATCGGAACTAGAATGGTGTGGGGGAGTATTGCATCCCCGAGACCAAGCTTGGGACAAGCTAGGTGGAATCTTTCACCATCGAATCGTCCTTTAGGGTTTGTTAAGTCAAAACCCTCAAAACCCCCAAGGTATGGGCTCTTTAGCAAGAAGCCAGATATCAAATTGATAAACATACATGAATGAATGAATAGAGGCCCTTGCCTCTTATTTATACTTCCTGCATCCCCTTGCCTCTCCAAAGTGGCTTTTCTTTTTTAATTATTAATTAATTAATTAAATCACTTTAATTAATTAATTAATCTTTTTACCTCTGAAAAATGCCTCATCTCTCCTAGTGGCTTCCCTGGCCATTGAAATTCACTTCTCATCATCTTATCTTGTAGTCTTGTTCCTCCTGATTCCAATGAGCTATTACACTGAGAGGTTCTTCCAAGCATTGTGCCCAAAATGACATCTTCGGTGAATTTAATTAACTTATAGTTCAAAATACTCAAAATCATGGAAATCGTCGAAATGCAACAGAACTAAAACCAACCTGTGTGGAATGGATCATAATGATGAAATGGGTTGAGCGATGTAAATCGGACCCCAAAATACCTCTCAATAATTTATGTACTCTCTATAAACTCCATTTGGCTACTCTGGTCATCATAACCCTCTGTAATGTAATGATGTCCCAAAGCGGGGACATTACAGTCCTCTCTGCTAGAAAATTGCTTGTCCTCAAGCAATAACCAAATCCCCACAAGTATAATACCAGGATCCCATGTCCACCTGTGGGACACACATTAGACCCCATCCAAAGATGAATTATCACGCACTTTGACCCCTGGGTCCCATATCAAGACATGAATTGCAAGCCCTTGGGAAGCATAATCCTGAAATGTATCAACATAGTGAAACTGTTGCTCATGACTCATGGCCTCATCCGTAACTGAGTCCATTCTCCAAGATACTACTAAGATCAACACGACCTCCATTAACTGCCCATGTTGATGCCATAATGAGGTACTGCAAGACCTCTGTGAGTCACCCTCAAGTGGTGTGCTCTCCTCAACACTAAAGCTCAATGGAAAGTTAGAACAACTTTCCCCTGCAAAGTTCCACTCGCCTTTGTCAGTTAGTGAAATGCTCAACCCTGCAATCCATGGATCCCATGCTAGCCTTTGTCAAAGATCACCATGCTGACATTGCACTATGCTGACCATGCCTGACTACTCCCCGTATATATACCGGATCCTCCACTCTTGGATCTTCAAGCTGAAGTACCTGTGGCACTTAGACATGTTGTCCAGAAGCTGAATATGTAAGAACATATATGTGGCAGTAGTATCTGCCCAACCATCTCCATGCCCGATCATGATGATCAAGAGGGAGAAAATGTCTCGCTTCATAGGACAAGTACCTACAGGCCCACTCCAAACCAACCCAGGTAGAGTGTGTGGCTCTCTGGCGCAACCTGGGTCAACATGATGTAAAACATCCTGCTAACAAAATGAACTCCCAAATCCCATGGCAAACTTAGAAGTTTATCACTTTCAGTCTCTGCTAGTTGCTCCTGTGTCAGACTGATCACTGTCAAAAGCCCTCTATGCTCATTTGTTGTCACCTGGCCTATGATGCTCACCATCACGCACCAAGTCTCAATTGTCTACCTAACACGGTCCACCTCTGACCTGTTGTATGCCGTAAAAGTATTCCTGTCATGTGGTCTCGGCCTACTCACTCTCCATACCTTTTGCCACTGTTTATCTCTCCTCATGCTGCTGTCAATGATAAATGTGTCGGGAAAGGATAACATAAACCTCTATAGTTGACTGTAGACATGTAAAATATCACATGCTTTGGTCAATACCAAGGATTCAACCAAAATCTCGTCCACTGCTATCCATGGTACATACTCTCATGTGATCATCATTGACTCCCAATCATCCAGTACAACCGGAAGTAGCTCCTCCAACGGCTAGTCCACCAACCTATACCTCTCATCTCCCATGCAATTGCTAATACAGTGAAGGTGATCTCCCCTAACTATGTGATGATGCAAAGGAGTGGCATTTGCATGCTCCCCTAAGTGTGTATCCTCCCTACAAGGCAATACACCCCTCTGAATCCCACCATACATCTCGGCATGTCTTTGTGAGCTATCACTCACCACTGTATGCTCTGACATACTCATGTTGTCTCCCGTATATTCGTGTTGCATCATAGATCTTGGGCATACTACTGGAATAACCTCTGTTTGAAGGTCAACCACTCTCAGAACACAAATGGAAGGGTCCTCCATCAGCTGGTGCTCCTCTGCTAGACCACCAACATCCTCTAGCCATGTGACCAAAGGACATATCTGACTGTCCACTAAGATAGATGAAGTGGACCTCTGGTGAATCTCCTCAAGAAGCTCCTCTAATCTAGACTCTGATTCTTGAAGGGTTGTTTGTGTGCCTCTCAAGAATCCTCGAGTGCTCTCCAACTCCTAAGTGAGTCGGTCCACCTCCAACTCTGGGGCCCTCAAGGCCCTATGATACATCTCGCCAATCCCCAAGAGGTAGTCCCTATCTGTCAACAACTGTTGGTAGTCAGTCCTCATCATAGACACTCTCTCCCTGAGGGTATGAAGGTCATCCATGGAAAATCCCTCATCTGCATTACCATGTGTCACTGATGCCCTCCAACAGTAATCAACCACCAATGCATGTGTGTCATCACAACGCCTAGTGGCTGCCATGATCATATCTTCATTGACTCTCAGCTGTCCGGTTAAGTGGTGTGACTCTTGATCACAATCATGTTGAGGTGCCGCCTCACGTCTTTCACTGCTAGTGCCATCACTGGTATCCCCAACAACACTCTATGCAGAAGATAAAGTGTTGAATTTCCCATTGTCTACTGTGCCACTTGGTTTTCCCATACGTGACTGCACATCATCCTCAATTGCTAGCTCCCTCTAAATCATACTGTATCCGGTGTGAGCAGTTATATCCTCCTGTGCACTCACCCTACTACTATCATCTGCGCCTGGATCCCATATAGATGTGTCCAGACACGTGCTATGGTCATCCTGACTGCTAAAGAGTGCATCCTCATCAATGCAGGTCGATCCTGGAAGTAAGTGCCCCATCAACCTGTCAGTCTCCACAATCTGCTCAACTAATGGAGTCTCAAAAGCTGCGACTCAATCTCCTCGTGTTGATCTGCATGTGTAAGGTCAACTGTCTGCACGTCATGTATCTCCTCCTGTATCTGTGGATCTACAGGTCCATGGTGTGCATCCCTCACGTACGACTCCTCTATGCTACTACTATCCTCATATGATGTGGTTGTCATAGGTGTCTGTAAATATGACAGATATGTCACGGTCACCATATGAAGTTGGTCATCTGTAGGTGCTAACACGTGTGAGTCCTTACTAGTGTCACCACTCTGCTGAGGTGTAAGGTCATCAACATTATGTGATATGACTGTTGAGGCATAAGTGCTATCACCCTGTCCATCCCACTGCTCCTCTAATGTGCGAGGGTCACTATCATCCTCAAGCATGGAAGAATCACTAGCCTTTGTGCAAGAGTCACTATCATCATCAAACTTCTCCAGATAAGCATCTATCGATCCATCATCACTGTCATGGCGTACCTCAATAATATGCTTCTGACCCTTACCCCTACACCTATGATCTGGTTCCCAAGGCGCCTTGCAACTGTAGCAAAGTTGCATGCTCCTAATGGGCGTGGGGTCTCTCTATTCTTCCCATCATCTAGCATCTCTGGATCTCTTTTCCTCTACTAAGATGATCCAGTGTAAAACCTCATCTTCGCTCCAACCGGGATGTCTTAAGGCTACATCCTATGGGAAGGTTATTTGGGCCCTAGTTCCCTTGCTAAGGGCGGAATATTTTATCTCCAAGTATATTATCTCAAGGTAAATATCATCCATTTCTCCTTGTGTAAGACCCCTCAGGCTGGCAAGAGTCTAGGCTCTGAAACCACTATAATGTTCCCAAGCCATTATGCTAGGAACATCGCGGTTTTGGTGCATTTTAAAACTTTTACTGAGTGTGGTATTTCTTCAAACACTTTGCTGAATTACTTGTTTGTTATGTGTTTACTTGTAGGCTGACCTCTTGATTTCGGCCTTAGGGTTTATGTTCAATAATCACACATAGATCTGAAGATTCAATCAATGGAAGTACAAGATACACCAAATATGGAACCAATAACAAGATCTGACCTTTATTAATATAATGAGTAAGAACCTGCTACAAGAGTGAGGCCGATCTGGAATGCTCAACAAATGGCTCCAATAAACACAAATAGAAGCTGCTACAAAATGCTCCAATAGAAGACTACAAGCCTCCAAAGGCCGAATACTCAATGAAGACCAATGCAAGAATATATCTGAGCCGTATGAAGTGTCAAACCCCCAAGCTGGAAGATGCCACGCCCTGCTGGAACCCTGAATAGCCTCAACAATTCGGCCCTGCTGCCAAAGATGTCCAAATGCTCCGGTAAATATGTCAATCAGTAGATCGGGCCAATACAAGAACAACCTAGGTGCTCAAATCTCCAAAATCCCTCTCAAACTCATGGATCTGCCTCTCCTCCAATGAATGGTGCACCCCCTAGATGACTGAAACCCTAGATAATTCGACCTCCCTCCTGGAGACCTCCAAAGGCTCCACCAAACCACTAGAATGATAGATCGGGACACGGTAATGAAAACCCAAGGGTTAAAACATCAAAGGACCTGCTAGACCCTTAGATCTAGCCACCCTCCAAAGAATCACGCACCCTCCTCATGGGAAATCATCCCACTCTCAATGCAAATCAATCCTCCATCAAAACACCTCTTGAATCATCCAAGAATGGCGCTATGACACCTGCAAAAAAAACCCAATACTTGGAATTCCCAAAATCTCTTCTCCTCGACCAAAACGAATGAATCTAACTCCACAAGTGCGCCCCCCTTGCTGGAAACCCCCAATGGTGTGCCCTCCTTCTCCTCTTATGCTTGTGGTTGGTTTAGAACCCTCCTGCACTGAATAGATCGGAACTAGAATGTTGTGGGGGAGTATTTCATCCCCGAGACCAAGCTTGGGACAAGATAGGTGGAATCTTTCACCACCGAATCGTCCTCTAGGGTTTGTTTAGTCAAAACCCTCAAAACCCCCAAGGTATGGGCTCTCTAGCTAGAATCCAAATATCAAATTGATAAACATACATGAATGAATGAATAGAGGCCCTTGCCTCTTATTTATACTTCCTGCACCCCCTTGTCTCTCCAAAGTGACTTTTCTTTTTTAATTATCAATTAATTAATTAAATCACTTTAATTAATTAATTAACCTTTTGACCTCTGAAAAGTGCCTTATCTCTCCTAGTGGCTTCCCTAACCACTGAAAGTCACTTCTCATCATCCTATCTTGTAGTCTTGTTCCTCCCGATTCCAATGAGCTATTACACTGAGAGGTTCCCCCAAGTATTGTGCCCAAAATGACCTCTTAGGTGAATTTAATTAACTTATAGCTCAAAATACTCAAAATCATGGAAATCGTCGGAATGCAATGGAACCAAAGCCAACATGTGTGAAATGGATCATAATGATGAAATGGGTTGAGTGATGCAAGCCAGACCCCAAAATACCTCTCAATAATTTATGTACTCGCTATAACCTCCATTTGGCTACTCTGGTCATCATAACCCTTTGTAATGTAATGATGTCCCAAAGTGGGGACATTACAGAAACACCTCAAGCACCTTGAGTCCACATTATTCCTTGTCATGATCAAGGAAGGACTACGTCTGGGCCCATTTACCACAAGTGCACCTTTATGATAAATGTATCTTATCTCCCTTGGTCTGTAGCCCAATCTAGAAGAAGTTATGCCCGATGTTGAAACATCAACACTTCCTCTTAGCTAGAGAGGTATATTTCCATAGTAGTACACAACTACTATCCAGAGACACGCAGTCTCCGCCAATGGTACACAAGCACCATAGTAGCAAAAGGTTTTTCACACATGGCACTTCCATATGGACTTCTAGAGGCTACACCCTCTCGAAACACTAGGGTCAGTTCCCATAATGTGCGACATCAAGGGTCAACTCCCTTGACATGTCCTCATGTGCTCTCCATATGGTACATTGGGCTATAAGCCCAAATGCACCTATCCATTCTCGAATAAGTGTCCACACATATCAACTCAACTCAATTCACAAAGGAGTACGATCTAGAGAATGTTTGTCACACATGGCACTCCCATGTGGACTTCTAGAAGTTACACCCTGTAGAAACACTAAGGTCAACTCCCATAGTGTGTGATGTCAAGGGTCAACTCCCTTGACATGTCCTCATGTTCTCTCCACATGGGACGTTGGGCTATAAGCCCAAATGAACTTATCCTTTCTCGAATAAGTGTCCCACTTATCCCTGCAATCTCATGTCAATACTAGAAGTATATCTCAGACCATGTCCAATTGTTCCTTGCAGGTATCTCAACACATGCTTCACAACAATCTAGTGTGTTTGTCTCGGTTGGCTCATAAATTGGCTAAGTGCACTCACTCCATAACAAATATCTGGTCTAGTGTTAACCATATACATCATTGATCCAATCAGTTGTTTGTACAGGGTTGGATCAGTGTTGTCGGAATTGGAAGACACACTTAGTTTCTTCAAATTCGTTACCATTGGTGTAGCCATGGGTTTACAGATCAACATCCCAAACTTTTTCAATATCTCAACTGTGTACTTCGCCTGACTTGGGAAGATCTCATTAGTTCTCTGTCACACCTCTAGTCCCAAGTAGAGGATCATACCAAGGTCCTTCATCTCAAACTCAGAGGCCAACGCATACTTGCATTCAATAATAAGGCTCTTTGTACCGATGAGGAATAAATCGTCAACGTAGAGGACTAGAATCAGGGCCTCACCATTAACAGTCTTATAGTATAGGTTGGGATCAACAACACTTTTGTTGAAGCCCAAGCTCATCAGGTTTCCATCAATCCTCGCATACCAAGCTTGAGGTGCCTACTTGAGTCCATACAGGGCCTTCTTCAACCTACACACATGAGATTCCTTCTCATGTATGACGAAACCATTTGGTTGCTCGATGTATATTTATTCCTCAATATCTCCATTGAGAAAGGTTGTCTTCACATCCATATGATGTAGTCTCCAACCCATGGATGTTGCGAGGGAAATAATCGTCTGGATAGAAGTGTATCGAGCAACATAAGTAAATGTCTCCTCATATCTATTCCCTCCACCTGAGAGAATCCTCTAGCAACAAATCTTGCTTTGTGCTTCTCGATGCTTCTGTCAGTTGTATGTTTGATCTTATAGATCCATTTGGAAGTCACTACAGACTTCCCTTCAGGTCTCAAAACAATATCCCACACATCATTCTTCATGATGCATTGATACTCCTCCATCATGGCATCTCTCCATACTGGCTGACTAGATTCCTCCTCATAACATGAAGGCTTAGAATCAATGGTGTGGCTCATAGTTGCGACATAGAACAGATATCTATGAGGTATTTTGCTCTCTTGGAAGGTACCACAAGGAGTTGCATGTCCTTCTGCCTCCTACAGAGTCTGATGAGCCCATGTAGGTCTCTTCTGACCTACTACAATATCTCCAAGAACATGAATTGGAGGTACAAGATCAATGGGATCAATAGGCTCAACTATGTCCCTCTGAATTGTTGGAGGGTGAGGGGGAGAAGGAACCATCTCTTCCTGTTTCTCACTATCAATTTCCATGTGAGATCCTCTAGATCTCATGAAGGCTACCTCCTTCTAAAAGGTAACATCTCTGCTCACTTCAATCTATCTTTGACCAGGGATGTAGATCCGGTATGCCTTTGAAGACCAACTGTACCCCACAAATGTACCCTTTCTACCTGAAGGGTCTAGCTTGGTCCTTTTCTCTTTGGGTATATGAATGTATATTGGACACCCAAATATCCTAAAGTGTCCAACCTCATGCTTCACTTCGGTGAAGGCCTCCTCGGAAGTCACGTTCCTTAAAGTCTTATGAGGAATTTTTTCTGAACATACACTACAGTCATAGATGCTTCTACCCACAAAACATAGGTAAATGTTGATCATGAATCATCACCTTGACTGCCTCAATAATAGATATGTTCTTCCTCTTTGCGACCCCATTGTGTTGAGGGTTGTAAGGAACAATGTACTCCCTCTCGATCCCTGCCTCAATGCAAAAATCACTGAAATCCTGAGAGATTTATTCTCCTCCATTATCTTATCTCAACACTTTGATCTTCTTTCCGGTCAAATTTTCAACCTGTGCTCTGCACTCCTGAAATCTGGCAAGGACTCCATCCTTGGTCTTCAAGAAGTAAATCCAAGTCTTTCGAGAGTGGTCATCATTGAAGATCACATAGTATAGGTATCCACTAAAGGAAGCAACTTTCATGGGTCCACATAAATATGTATGAACCAAGTCTAAGATCCCCTTGGATCTGTTTTCGCTACTCGGAAAGGACCCCTTGACATTCTTTCCAAGAGCACAACCTCTGCAAATTCCATCATGTTCAACATGGATCTTTAGAAGGCTTGTCACCATCTTCCCCAGAGCGGGAAGAGCTCTATAATGTAAATGAGCAAGTCTCCTATGCCATAGTTCACTCAAACTAATAGAATCATGTATTAAGGCTTGAACTGGTCGGACAATCAATCTGTATAATCTGTCCTCTCGAACACCAATCACATGAGCATAATCCATACTAGAGTTCTTGTTCCATGCAAGAACATTTCCATTAGAGAAAGCAACCTTGTAGCCTTTGTTCTCAAAGGCTGAAAGAGACAAGGTTCCTTCTCATCCTAGGTACAAATAATACATCACTCAAATGGAGTGCGGTACCATAATCCAATTGTAAGGAGGTGGATCCAACTCCTTTCACAGTATATTTGACATCATCACCAAGTAAAACATGCAAACGATATTCTTTCTCTACTAGATCTGTAAGGTGCTCTCTGTATCCAGTCATATGTCTGGAAGCACCACTGTCAATCAACCAAATATCATTATTATTAGGAACCATACTTGAGAGGGATGAAATGAAGAAGAACTCTTCAATGTTCATGTGTGCTTTCCTTGACTTCCTCTGAGGTGGTTTTGAATCAACATTAACAAAATAGATGATGATGTTTCTGGCTTTTGCATCATTCTTCCTCCATTGAGATTTTTCTGCATCATCAGTTGATTCTGGTACAACTTCTTCAACGTACTTCATTAGGTCACTCTATTCTAGAGTGATGAGTAATCTAGATTTCCAAGAACTGAAGTTGGTTGTTATATTAAGCCTATCTTCCACCAAAATATGGTTTACCATGGTTGTTGGGAGAGTGCAGAAACTTTAACCCGAGTTGCAGTTGCAACAAAACAACGAATTGCAAGAAATGTACAACGATTTGTTGTAGAAGGTCAACGCTTGTGCAATAGTCTTCTTTCAAGAACGTTGCTCTGATACCATGTTGGAGTTTAATGTTGTTCAATTACATTCAGTTTCTTTACAAATTTACATGAACTTGAGCATAATCCTTGAACAATAGTAGCAGTAATAACCAAGATCACAAGAAGAATAACCATGCACAGAGACACTAGTACAATAGAAAAATGCTAAGACAAAATGATTGTAATAGATTGATATGTTATTACAATGATGAGAGTTCCATATACATAGAACATATGATGAGTAAACATGTGTTGCATAGCAGTTTAGTCCCTGCCAATTAGTAGAATGGAAAATAACTATGATTTACTGCCAGTTAGTAGTATGTCAAACAACTATGATTTACTGCCAATTAGTAGTATGTCAAACAACTATGATTTAAAATTATAATAATATTAAGTTGTATAATTTGTCATAAGTTTCAAAACAATAATTGATATTAACCTAAATATAAATATAAGGTATTGTACATCATTTGAAATTGGTTTTGTAAAACCATATTCAGGTTTTGTAAAAAAATATTCATTTTCTTTAATATAGTAGTAATCTTGCATCCACCGTTAATACCATTCATGTGTCCACCATTGGGTATACTTTTTTTTTTCCTTTCAAAAAATAAAATATCTTATATTAGTGAATATAATGAGGCTGATACCAAAATACAGTGCATCTTGTACAAACTTGTTTCATCTCATGGTTGTTTTCCGACATCATAAACAAAACTATAACTTAATTAGCCATACATATTTTCTACCCTTATACAGTCAACCTCATAGGAGTTATACCTTACTTACAAATCTGGTCACTACAACAAAATATTTCAACAAGTAGACTTTTTCAAAAATCAAAAGTTTTCCAGGTCAGACATTTTCTGTTGAGCAAATATTCTTTAACTAGTAGTGATTCTTTCATATATGATTGGGTGTCCCTTTGATATTTTTGAGAAATAAATCCCATCCTCCTCCAACTGTAATGCTTCCTTTGACATCTGATCATCACCTTTGTTAAAAGATCTGTAGATGTGATATGCTTTGAGCTGAAGAAATCTTCCGCTCAGCCTTCTGATTTTTTCCATCCAAGCCTGTAGCGAGAGCACCTGTAAGTTATTGACATTATTAAACCAATCAATAATTATCTTAGAATCTTCTGCCAACAATAGCCTTGAAACCTTCAATTTATTTGCAAAATATAAGATGCACCATAAAGCTAAAAGCTCCCCTTTAGTGTTAGTCCTGCTCCCACGCCTCATTTTGATTCTGTAAGTACCCGAAGTTGGGAATTTTAGAATAGCCCCTGCCCCACACTTTTTTCCCATATACTATGAGGCTCCATCAAAGAATCCCATTGCTAAATCCCAGTCCAAACAGGGTGGTCTATCAATCCTTAAGTTCTTTTGCTTCTATGCAGATTTATATTCTCCCAAGTCCTGTAATATGTACGAGCAAACCCTGCTCATATTAGGAAAGGCATTTTCAAAGATGATTAGATTCCTATGTTTCCACACCTCCCAACAAATAATGCAGGGGATTTCTTCCTTATTGTCCTTTTTCAAATTCCAATTTTTAAAACATTCTTCCATCTCTCCGCCTCCCCATTCACTGTGATTGTTTAAGTCCTTTGTAACTGAGGTCCAAATGGATTTAATAACGCTGCAATAAATAAAAAGATGACAAATTGTTTCCTCAAATATCCCACACAGAACACACTTACTTGGACCATTAAAACCTATTTTCTTCAAAATTTCCCATGTGAGTATCTTCTGTTCTAACAATAACCAGATAAACAATTGAATTTTATGGGTAACTGCCAATTCCAAAATTTTGTATATCAGAACTTTGTTTCTACACCCCTCTCCTCCACTTGTAATGACTTTTATGCATGTTTTTCACTAACCCGTCCCGGTTTTGTATCCCAAGACCATACCAGAGCATCTTTTTCTTCCTTCAAATATATTCCCGCTCCCCTAAACTCCTTTGTATAATTAATCCACTCCTGTTTTTTATCACCTTCCAGTCCCAGAATTTCAACCTGTTTCCAACTATGATGAGCAATGTCTTCCACATAACCCTCTCCAGTCTGTGCCAAATAGGTTACACCTTGTTCCTTTAGTGCCACTGTAAGATTAGTTGCACCATTGGGTATACTATTAAATGAATGGCATGATTAAAGGCATTCAAGGTGATCATTTTCTTAATATATTGAATGATTAATGTGCAACAACTTTTTAGGGTTACAACTTATAATGTTGATATCAATCTAAATATTGTAAAAAGTTAAGAATATAAAATAACTTAAATTTACAATCCCATTAAATTCAAACTCTCAAAACCAAAACTTTGACGACAAATAAACTAAAATTTACAACCACTGCAAAATAAAACACAACTTTGACAACAAATAAACTAAAATTTACAACCACTGCAAAATAAAACACAATCAATAGTTACTTGAATCATAACTAACATAGTCTCACACCCTTTTGGTAGCGATAATAAGATATTATTTAAAGCAAAACTCTCTATCATCCATTAATTCAATGATATAGAGTTTCAATAATATTGTCGCTAAACTAGTCGACACCCATGTGGTAGAGATAAAAAGATATTCTTTAATGCAAAGCTCTCTATCATCCATCGATGAGGATGATAGAGAGTTGACATAAACCATGTTTAAAGCACAACGTTGTGAGTTCACTAGACGACTTCAGATAAGAAACACACTGAAAACTTTCTTTGTTTTCTTTGGTAGCAATGCAATTGCATTTTTTAAAATTATACCATTATAAGCATCCCTTTTATAAGCATCTCCTAAGACAATCTTTCATCACTTGTTATGTCGAAAGGCATACACCTATTGACAATGGGTACATTTAATGATCTTTTAACCATAAATTTCAATTGTATGGTTATCAATTGAAGATGCTAGCATATTCTTAGTCGTCCTTCGAAATCAATGAACAAGATCTCATGTTCATAACTTTCTAGCATTTTTAAAAGCTTCCATTAACCTGTTTACTTTTTAAAATTTACTTAATATGATTAATAAATTACAAATTTACTCCACTATTAACTTTTTATCATTTTACAGTATTAGATTTATATTTGTACCACGTTTACTTATGGCAGCCGCATAATTACAATCAATCGTTTCATATTCTTCGTTTCATTTTACCTGCCGTAAGCCTTTCGACATTCACCAGCAGCAATTGTGCTAGTAATATATGTCAACCGACTTTTGTCTAGCAGCTCCAAATAATTTTCTTTCTCACAAACACCACAATCACTTTATATATAAGTTTTATTTATACTTATTTTCTTCTGTAACTGAAGCCAACACCAATGGAATGCACTGATTTGTTTTTTTTTGTCATTAGCCAAACATTAAAATGCAAAATAACGCACTATCTACCTACGAAGGAAATTATGTTTTCTTGTGAGATATGGTCTTGAGACAAATGTATTCGTGAGAGTTGGTCGACAAATGTTTGGAAGATATGGGGTTTCACGGACTGTGACGATAACCTATTATCCTCGGAGTGGATATAGGGAATCAGGATGGGCTTTGACACTTCCATAAATATAAAGCTGTCACGGAAAAACCTCGCTCGCCTCCAAATCGGTCACGGAAAAACCTCGCTCGCCTCCAAATCGGTCACATGGATTCCAAGCACAAAGCCCTGGACAACCTCATAGAAATGATGAACGAAGATGAGAAATCCATTTTGGCCGCGGCCGGTAGAAGAAGTGTCTCGGCTCTGGTACAACTATTGAGCGTTAGTTCGACGCGGATTTAGGAAAAGGTGACCACGGTCATATGCTGCCTCGCAGAGGCTGAGAATTTCTCTTCTGTGTCAGTGGAGTTGCATCCTCAATTTTTGCTCTTCTGAAAAGAAGAGTCTTAATATTATAGTCTCTACAAATCAATACGAGGATGTGAGTGAACAGATGACAGATGGCTTTATATGTTTACCAGCTGTGCATTTATACACAGTCTATTCAGTTGTACAGAGAAGCGACAGTGGCGAAAGGTGATGAGGAAGCGGTGAAGCTGCCAGCGACAATTATATTGGATCAAAAGCTAACTTCTCTGATCAAATCTATCAAATCTCTAATTAAATTGGATGTGCAATTCTTTTTATATGAGAAAAGTTTCTATAAACCAGGTAGGTCACAAAGGACGCTAAAAACAAAAACTGGAAATCAAAAGTGCTTACCTTGGTAGAGAAGATCAGAAGCGTTAAAACCCTTTTGATTGAGCTCTAACATCACAGAGTACTCATGTTTTCTCACATACTCCTCCTTAGCTTCACTGATTCCGCTAGAAATAACTGAAATGTCATTCTTGGTGGCAGAGAACAACATCACCACCCCCTCCTCTGCAACTGTTGTATTCATCATCGCTCCTGAGAAATTTTAACCACCCAATAACTCAGCTCTGAACTTGGATATATATAACTTCTCTAATTAGCCCTATAACACATACCCAATTGTCTAACTCTGATAATTTAGTTACCCAACAAATGTATTAGCCCGACCACAACATATTAGGCAATCTAACAGAAAAATTTAAGCTATCCAACTGCTCTGATCAACTCAGAAACATTGCCCTGTATTTCAACTGAAATACCCAATTCAAAATTGCATCACCAAGTCATGAGTAGCCAACTTTCAATAATTTCCAGTCCTCCTCTACTAACAATTCTCCATATAAACTTTCAAATTCAACAGGCCTTTGAATATATCTTTGGACAAAATTTTATGTGGAAACAATTCCACAAAATTAAATTTTAACCTTCAAAGTGTCATTTCTCAAGTTCTCTGAGAAAGTCCAAGCTTTGAAGCTTTATAACAATTTCCCACCTACAATCAAAGATTTACACCATAGAAATTGATAGATGTCGCAATATGAGCAAAAGGATCCGATTAGACAATAGATTGACAGTGTGGAAAGGGGACGAGGCAACTAGCAACAATGAAAATGCGCAGAGATATTTAATGAAATCCTGCTTGATTTAATTAAAATCCAAATTTCAAGCCATGTTGGTACTTCAAATTTGTTAAAAATACAGTTTTCAAGAACTTAGCGTGCATAGATATGACGTTGGTACTCAAAATTTGTTGAAAATACAGTTTTCAACAACTTAGCGTGCAGACATATTTAATAAAACCCTATTAAAAATCCAAATTTCAAAAACTCTGCAGTAACCTAGGCAATAAAACCTTAAAGTAGATAGCCAATCATATGTAAGAGAAATGAAACTTTATTTATTTATTTTAATTGCAATAAATCTATATATTAAAATTTCTTATATTAAACTTATAAAATGAAAAGTAAATTTAAGTCAATAATTAAACTCATCCCTATAGTACATGCCAAAAAAAGGGACTAATAAGATGATGAGGATCATCGCTATAGTCCATGCCAAAGGAACAGTCCATGCCAAAGGAACAGACTAATAAGATGACGAGGATGGATATGATTCATTCAAAATCAATCAAAGAACAAACAATTGGAAAACTATAAAGCATTTGTATTAAAGAGCATATTTTTTGGTCGAAAGAATGTGTTAAAGGCTATGCCAATGTGAATTTCTAAAGAACATTATAAACTTTAATAAAAGAAAGTCACATAGTATTAATGTGTATGTGTCATTTATTATAAAAAGATAAAAAAATAATGAAGAGTAGAGAAATAGTGTGAAGTTTTCATCTTGAATCTAATAATTGTTGTTGATAAAATCGAGGTTGTCATGCATGAATGACTTTCACTAGTCTAACTGAGGTGTAAATGACTCTGAATTGAAGAGAGAAGGCGCCCTGATTTGTAAGGGAATATTCTCAAGAGAGAATATTTTCATCTATGTAAGTGCCCTTGACATTGGACTATCAACCTTAGGAAAAGAATTACCTGGGTGAGTGTGTAATATCTCCAACACCCCCCTGTACACTATTAGGGTGTACATGATGAATGGGTCCCGACAACCAAGGCCATGTTAGGTACCCATTGTACAATGCATCTAAGAATGAAATGCTGAAAAAATAGAGGAAAGAGGGAAAACCTCATGGGAACCCCCCCTTCAAAGTACAATGCATCAAAAAAAGAAGAAGAAAAGACGGTTGCTAAGTAGTTGTATCCTTCACTCTAAGCTGATCATGTAGAAGGTGGAACTTCTTCTTAGTAAATGTCTTGGTGAAGATGTTTGCAGTCTCTCAAGTGGATGGACAATATTGCAAATCAATGATCATGTCATGTACCAACTCTTTGATGTAATGAATATGGATCTCAATGTGTTTGGTTCGTTGTCGTTGCACTAGGTCTCTAAAAAACTTGAGAGTACTTTGATTGTCACACCAAATGACAGTTGGATGGTGGAATTGGATGTCGAACTCAATGAGAATGTTCTGAAGCTAGAGTGCTTGAATAGTGATGTTGACCACTCCTCTGTACTCGACCTTTGTTGATAATAGAGAAATAACTGAGTACTTTTTGCTCGACCAACAAATGGGACTGGAACCCAAACTAAGCACTTAACCAGAAGTGGAATTGTGATCTATGCTATCACTAGCCCAATCAAAATTAGTGAAGCCCATGAGAACCAATGCACAACCTGCAACATAGTGGATCCCATAATTGGTGGTGCCCTGAACATATCTAAGGATGCGCTTGGAAACCTTCCAGTGTAGCTCATGCATGTAACTAGAAACCGCCCCTAATGCATATGAGAGATCCAACCAGGTTTGGGTGAGATATAGAAGGCTCCCCACAAGTTGTCAATACAAGGTGTTTCCCAGTACTGGTGTATCCCCGCCATCCTCAAGATGTACCCCAAACAAAAAGGGCATGGCTATTGACTTGCAGTCGGTCATGTGGAATCTAACCAAGAGATCCTTGACATACTTATTTTTAGATAGTTTGGTGCTTGAAGCACCTCAAATGATCTTGAGACCAAGGAAACAGTGCAGTGGACCCATGTCTGTCATAGAGAACCTATCGTGCAAAATGTCTTTGACTGCAACAATTGTCAAGGTCGAACTTCCTGTGATCAGGAGGTCATCAATATAAAGAACTAAGATCAACATGGAGTCTGAGGTTCTCAACATGTAGACATTCAGATATGATTTTCATCTAACAAAATGTTGTGAAAGAAAGTAGGCATCCATCTTTGCATACCATGATTTAGGTGTTTGCTTAAGGCGATATACTGACTTTTTTATTTGACATACTAAGGATGAGTTATGTATGAACCCCTGGGTTGCTCCATGTAAATCTCCTATGAGAGATCCCCATGAAGAAAGGAATTCTTCACGTCCATTTGGTGAACTTCCCATCCCTTGGTTGTTGCAATGGCAAGGGCCAATCAGATCAATTCCATCTTTGTTATGGGAGAAAAGGTCTCATCATAGTCTTAGATATGCTAAAAACCTTTGGCAACCAGTCTTGCCTTATACTTGCTCACTTGTCTGTTTGTTTCCTTCTTGGTCCTGTAGACCCATCTGCATCTGACAAGCTTCATGTCTGAAGGAAGCGGAACTAGATCCCAAGTTTGGTTCTCGAGGAGAGAGTTGTACTCCTCCTGCATGGCGACTTCCTATAAGGGATTCCTTGTAGCCTCTGCATAGGTCTGTGGATCTGAAGCTAGAACCATATAGCAATGCATGGTAATCATTGGTTCAATAGTTATGAGTGCATGAGGAGGATCCTCAAACCAAGACCTTGTCCTCCTTTGATCCGCTAGATCCCCCACAAGGTCACATGTTGCCTGTAAGGTGGTATGTGCCCACTTGGGCATATGTTGTGGCTCACATCTACATGCTCATCATCGTTTGAATTAGATTTGGAACTCATATCCAAACCATGATTTGAATGAGTGGACTCATCATCACTAATGTCTGGGGCAGACAATTATACAAATGTCTTTGCATGTGGCTCCAATGGTGCATACAAGGGAGTTTCCTCAAACTGAACATTGTGCTCAATGATGAGCCTATCGGTAGAGGGATCAAGTAACCTGCATCCCTTCACACCATATGGATATCCCACGAATATGCATGTGGTACTATGCAAATCTAATGCTTTCATGTTTTCAAAAGGTGTGTGGGCCCATGCACATGATCCAAATATTCAGAAGTGGGTGACTTATGATTTGCTATCTCTCCATGCCTCAAAGGGAGTCTGATCCTTGACAGATCTATGAGGAGATCTGTTTTGAAACTGGTTAGCACAGTTAAGTGCCTCAACCCAAAGCTTGGGCGATAAAGATCTTGCATGGAACATGCAAGTGGCCATCTCCTTGACAAATCTTCTCTTCCTCTCGACTACTCCATTTTGTTGCGGAGTGTAAGGTATTGTGTGTTGCAGTTGTATACCTGCCTCTAAACAAAGATGCTGGAAATATCAGTTCACATATTCCCCCCCATTGTATTTTTGAAGGATTTTGATCTTTCTCCTGGGCTGAGTCTATTCATGTGCTTTTAAGTCTTTGAGATGCTAAAAAACTTTGGACTTCTACCTAAGAAAATACACCCAAGTGTATTATGAGAAATCATCAATAAATGTAAGAAAGTACCTTGATTTGTTGATGGAGGGATCAAGAAAGGGTCCCATTAGATCGTTGTGGATGAGCTCCAAGGGAGAGGAGGCCCTCCAGGCCTTCCCTTTCTCAAACTTCTCTTGATGATATTTTCGAAGAACGCATCCTTGAAAAACTCCTTTAGAAAAGTGTATGTTATCCCATTTGCATAGTTGTTGTATGTATTTGAAGTTTAGATGGCTGAATCTCTCGTGCCATAATCTATCAGTATCATCAACATGCATTAGTAGTAAAGCATAATTAGATTTTGCAATGAACTTACTAACAATATACAAACGGGATTGATGGTTTATCTCACCAACAACAATCATAGAGTTATCATGCATATCATATATGGTTACGAAATCAAGTGTGAACTCCACCCTTTTTCTTGTACCAAAATACATTATCTGATAAACATAGAGCATATTCATGGAGAGTTTTGGAACATGCAAGATGTTCTCAAAACTTTCATGTTGGTGTTCTACTTTCCCTTGGCCAATGACCGCAACTGGGGTATTATCTCCCATGAGGATGGGAGGACCCGTGCATGCAAAAATATAATATAAAACATTTTTTGTTGTTTCCATATGATGGGATGTGCCTGAATATAAGATCCATTCATTAGGAGAAGAGTTAATGGCAATCAATGCATGAGAGTTACCTTGTTTGGTTGGTGCTTGATCTTCTAAATTCTTCTTGGCAGATTCGAGAATGTGATCCCCAAGGTTTTTCTTCTGAAGTATTTGCACCATCAAATCAATCTGTTTCTTCATGCATGTCGATTTAGGATGATAGTTGCAGTTGTAGTAACTGAATTTAGACTTCCATTTCTTTCCTTTTCCACCTTTGGAGCTTGAGGAATCATCAAAGGGTTCAGAGTACACTTCCTTCTTTGGCTTTGCATGCACCTTTCCCTTGATTTTTTCCTTGGACTTTGAATTGGAAGTGTTGTTGCTTTCATGCATAATAAGTGCATGCACATTGGGTCCCTTGATTATCCCCGTTTTGATGAGTTTATCTTGCTCATGTGTTAGGGTTTCAATAAGCTAATCCAAGGTAGACATTGTCTAGATTATTCCTAAAGTGAATATGTTTGTATGGAATGATGAGATGAAAACAACTTAATCTGAACCAAGTTTTTCTAAGATAGAATGGATTAACTAATTGTGTTGAGTGGATTTGTCTATTCCACGTCCCTTTAGATGAAGGAGGAGGGACTTGAACTTTGCAAAGAAGTTATGGATGTTATCAAAATTCCTCGGATCTAAGGAATTTAGCTCGACCTTGAGCATATGGCCTCTCATTGAGCATATGGTGAGCATATGAGCATATGACAAGCTTCAATATGAAATAAAAGCTCGGGGGACGTAGACATGAAAATGAGGCCGTAAGCCTCATCCATGTGGTTGAGATACATGTTCTTCTCGACAACTGATGTTGGCTCCACCTCTGTAGCCATAATAATCTGGTACAAGCCTTTGCATATGAGTTGATGCAACAATTTTAGCTTCCACTCGAATTAGTTATGAGGCATGAGAAGTATTGCCAATGAGTACTCCATCCTTTCTGACTACATCTTCCTCATGTACCTAGAAATCAAATGCTTGTGCGCTTTCTCCTAACAATCAAGGCTCTAATACCATGTGAAGTTTTCAGAGTGAACCTGGCTAGTAGAAAATGAACACACAAAGCTTACGAGAAAGAAGAGAAGAGAGAAAATGAATGAATTGTATTTAACTGTATGAGTAAAATGGTAAAATACACATGATATAATCTGCATGGCTAAGTGAAGTCACCATAGTAGTGATCTAGAGAGATCTATACACTCACTGACATAAACAAAAGTAATCTACCATCTATTCCTAGTTAACTGGTCCATGCAATCATTAGTTCATTGAGTCACACATGTGGAAGTGAGAGAAACACATGCAATCACAAGATATGCGCCCTCCTAATGAAGAAACCGAGGTGAACATGCAATTGTTGGTGATTAAACTGAGGTTGCAATACATGAGTGACTTCCACTAGTCCAACTTAGGTGTGACTGACTCTGAACTGAAGAAGGAAGGCACCCTAATTTGTAGGGGAATATTCTCATCTATGGAAGTTTCCTCAACATTGGACTATCAACCTTAGGAAAAGAGTTACCTAGGAGAGTGTGTAATATCTCCAACAAATAGAAAAGGAGGAAACTAGAGAGTTTGGAGGAAGAAAACCTTGGAACCAAAATGCGACATGGATTTGTTCAATTGTGTTTTAGCATTTGTGCAGTTGTTGCTCTGCGTGATAGGCAATTCACCATAATGTTACCATGATATGAAAAATCAAATAATGGATTACAAACATTTTGGGCTAGACAAGATGTTGACTTATATAGTATACTAATGACATTATGCATCACTCATAGCAATATAGTACAATATGTTCATATGGAAGAAAACTTGCATCAATGTCGCAAGCATCAATATATCTTAGAAACAAGGAACCTAAGTAAACAAGGACAAACTAGCAAGAGTATTAAGATGAAAGGCATCATCATTGGAAATGAAACTACAATGCTAAAATTTAAGTTGTAATATATATGAATATAATAGGTTTAATGAACGATGTTTGCTTAAATATTGCATTGGGAAAGCATCGAGAAGCAAAACATAAAAATTAATATCTAGTACAAGGTTGACATGAGATCTACGAGAAACGATTTTTTCCATCTGCAACTTTTGAAATAAAATGAGTATATGTAGAAAAAGATTGTCAAGGAACAAATTCTCAAAAGTTTATATATAAAAATATCAAAACAATAGAGTTTGTAGCCTTGCTACACATTTTTCAAAGGAACCACATTTTCTTTTTATCTTTTCCATGATACATGTAGCAAGTGATCTACATCAAAAGTCAAGTCTCAAGGTTTGTATCATAGCTACATACTTGTCCATTTAAAACTAGAAAACATTATTCTTTTGTGTCCATGTTGCCAATGTTGCCTAATAAAAAAGAGAAACATATAGATGTTTAGCAGTTTATTAGGGAAAATGGAAACAAAAGAGCAATTAAGAACTGATAATTAAATTCTCAATGGTGCAGAAGGTGTTGGATGTCATAGTTGGATTTAAAGACAAGTATACTGAACAAATAGAGTATGATTAGAGTGATCAAAAAGCAAATTGTACATCTCAAATTTGTAGCATAACATTGTAGGCATTGAGACAATTTTATCATCATATCACTAAAATGTAAATGGCATAAACAATCAACAATGTCTTTTGTGATACTTGGCAATGAATACCCTGTCCATATAAGTAAAGTAAAAGGCATATAGGCAAACCCATTTGTAGTCTAGAATTTCTAGTACATTTACATAGTGCATTTACTTGGTTATAGAGTGCATTTACATGCTAGGAGCTATGATCCCAAAGGAAAAACATTCATATTGTTCAAATGGACTAGATAAAAGCCATTGTAGTGTTCCATAGTCCTAAATTTGCATTTAGATAACATTTTTACAAAGTGAGACAAATGTGTCCATGAATCAATTTAAGCCATGAGGATTATGAAAAGCAATATCTATGTGACAAGTTGCCAAGATGACATGTGTATAGGAATACAATATCTTGAAGGCAAAAGTAGACTGAAGACAAAGGGATGTCAACCTATAGTGTGTTTGTAGTGTGTGTGGGTCCTTATGGAGGTTTAATCTATTACTAAGAATGATTGTAGAATTTCCAAGCATGTAAACTTGTTCATGCAATATCAAAATATTATAGCAGAATCCCCATAGATTATCAATTTTTGGCTTGGCAAAAACTGTTATTAAAGAGCCTATTCTATCATATATTTCAAAGATTAATACACACTATCAACTACATTTTACTCTTTTATGTAAAGTTGTTGTTATTGTTAAGGCCATAGTCTAAATGTTCTACGAAATGGCTCTTTTATGGATATTTTCAGGGGACATTTGCTGGAAATCTGGTGATAAATTGTTAGATCTGCAGATTTGAGTGATTATTTTTGTACAATCTGAGTCCTCCAGGGGTTTTTCAGCATGTTGAATCCATTTATGCATTCATAAATGGAGTTTAAACAACAAAAAATAATGATTCCGTGCAAATTTATATCGCCGGATTCCGATGAAAAAAAGTCATTTCATAGAACATTTAGACAATGCCATTGTTAAGGAATTCCTAACCCTTTTATAATTATGATCTATTTTAGTTTGATAGGGTTGGAAAATACATGAAATATTAAGTCGAATTGACCTAGTAATATATCTGTTTTCTGATTCTACAAGTTAAAATAATGAAGGTTATTTCAAATAAATAAAAATAAGTGTTGCAGAAGATGAGGGAGGCCCACTTCAATAACTATTATATCATGTATATCAATATATTTTTCATGATCAAACTTTAAATATGTACTATTTTCCTAGAGGTTGTGTAGAGGTCTTGGACGATCATACAATATGTATAATACAAACCCCCCTTCGTATTTATGTCGCAATTTTAAAATGGAAAAACAAAATAAATGAGATAACCAACTCTGATTACATTTCTATACAAGATAGTTTTTTTTTTTTTACAGTAGACTAGTAATCTACATTTTGCATGGAGAATATTTAATGACAATGAAATACATGACTCCAAATTTGATTCTAAAAAAATAAGTCATATAGATTAGGTAGGTCTCAAAGATGTTAAAATTGACAAGTAGGTAGGCCAAAAACTATGCCTGCCAAGAAGTTGTAATCAACAAATTAGTTATTGTTTTATTTCAATTACGAACAAGGTATCAAGTGGGCATTAGTTCATTGGCGAGTTTAATGAAATGTCAAGATCTCCATGATTGTTCTACTCTTGCTATGGACTACAAATCATTAAGAAAATATGATAATTTATCCATTATATTTTATTTAGTTTGTTCATTAATTCAATATTGTGTATCCTTGTAATGCTAATATTGTTTAAACCATAGAGGTAAAGATCTTTTAAAAGAGAGATAATTTGATTACAATATTAAACACAAATACCTAATAGTACAATTTAGACTTAAAGGTACAATTTGAAATTAATAACAAGGCCATAACAATTTTGGTAGAATAAACCTCTTAGACTTAGCACTAGAGGGCTCTTTGTGATGTGGAACCTTCAACATATTTTTTTTAAGTAGTTCAAAAGGAACTTATGAGATAGATTATGCTAAAAAAAAATCCTCTTGCAACTTTGGCATAATATTATACCTCTCAGGCTTAGCATTAGAAAAAACTCTTTGTGATGTAGTGTCCTTGGGCATAATTTTTGAAGTATTTTTAAAGAAATTTATGAGTGAGTTTATCCCATAGAAGGTCCTTTGTATGACAGGGAAGGTCCTCTGTAAAGAGACAAAAAAATAAAATAATATGGGATGGGTCTACACCTAGACATAAACCTTTTAGGCATCTAGGCTTAATGTGTAAGGAGAAACAAATAACGAATTTCATATTTGTACATAAACATTTACTAGAGGGTTAGAAAAATATATCTTTAATATATTGTTTGGCAAATGGGAATCAACTCATTTTCAGTACAAAATCATTGTAAAATAGTCAAATATGGATATATTCACCAAATTTGATTAGAAGAGAAAAAAAATGCATTGGTCCTTCATTCGGACAGTTGTCTCATCCCTCCCTTTGTTGCCGATTTAATTACGACACAACGATACCAAAGCTTTGGGCATGTGTCCTTCCACGTGTGATCAACCTCTCATACACCATGATACCTAGGCTTCGAGGTTTATGGACGCGTGTCCTTCCAAGTGTGATGAACCTCTAATACACAATGATCCCCAAGCTTCTCTTTATGGACATGTCGATACCTAGGTTTCCTTGTTTATCAACGTGTGGACGGGTTGGATGATCACTAGTGCAGGGGATATAGTTAAATGATACGATGAATATTATGTATTTATTGGTTAACCCATTCAAGTATATACATATTTTCGATAGGTGTTCTCTAAACATTCCACTTTATAAGCTTTTTCACTAGAATCCATAAAATAAATCTTGGACTACAAATATTGCATCTATGTCGTGTAATGTTTACCATATTTAATCTACCTGGATATCATTAAGTATTTACAAATATTGCATCTATGTCTTGTAATATTTACCATATTTAATCTACCTCGATATCATTAAGTATTTACACTAAAGAATGAGATATGTGGCTTAAAAGAGTTCATTTTCTCATCATCAAAAAAATCTTATATAACAATGTGATTGAATTTAATGTGAAATTAAATTATTATTATATGTAATTAAAATAAAAACATTTACAAATATAAATTTTGTAAGTAAGAGAAATGAAATATAAGTTATATATATTGATTTTAAAAGTTAATAACTTTTTTTGATTGGATTTATGTATATTTAATCAAATTTTTCTACCGCCAAATTTGATTGGCAAGTTTTCAAATTTTGCTATCCGTCAAATTTAATAACCTTGATATACTTTTATTATTATTGTTCACACTTCATTACATTACAATATTTTTTATTTAATCATGGATTACAAGGACTTTCAACTGATTTTATCGCATTTATGGCTCAAACAAGTGGATCTTACACCTATTGATCCTCCATTTGATCGATGCTTCATCTCCGTAATTGCATTTAAGTTTAATACCAAAATATTGTTATGGTTGCAATATCAAAATATTGTTCTAGATTCTCTTGGAAACAAGAGAATGGTGGCAATCTATGATCTGCCCATTCCCCGTACAGAACTGTTGGATAACAATCCTTGAACGATGGCGGTGGGAGAGCTGGATGACAACGTGCATTACTGGAGACGGGCTGACAACTCACTTTTCACAGAGCACAGATATTGATCATCACACAGTGCAAAGCATGGCTGCAACCAATACGGGTGCTCTTCCGAAAATCGGACGAAACATTAATTTTACCATCAGTACAAAAATTCTCGAACCATGTGAAGCTTGTAATAATGCTTCAAATTTATCGACCAATCAAATGTTTAAAAAATCTGTTATTTTATATATTAAAAAATAAAAAAAAATTATTTCTTATGTTTAAGATTAAGTTTGGCACAATTTTTTTTAAGTCAATGGACATTAATATGACAGTCAAAGTGAACTCATCGCTATATATTGCCGAAAACAGTGCAATAAGCAAGTTGTTTGTTTAGTTTATTATTTTAAACACCTTTTCAAACCACCATACAAACTAAATATTTTTGAAATTAAATATCTAGTAATCATATAAATTTTATTATGATGTTTATATTCCACCCATATATAGTAATTTTATTACAAATCTTCAAACTAGAGATAATACATACGAGGTTCACTAAAATATGAGTGTAACACATGAAAAACAAGTTTTGCAATGTTTTGTTTTGAAGTTTTAATGATGGCGGACTCCGCTGCATTTGGAATAGAAAAGGTATTAGTTTGTGACCTAGTGGTAAAGATTGTCAGTGCGGTTTTGTGCTTTTTAAATAAAAATACTATTAGTTCGTAACATGGTGGTAAATATTTCCACTATGGTTTTGTGTTAGGTCAAGCTAGCTTGCTACTGGACAAAACAAGAAACAAATTGGAGCCAACCTCATATCTATATTCATGGTTTGCAATACAGTTGTTAGGTCAAACCTCGTTTGTTGGGAGACCACTGTTGTGTGAATGTGGTAGAATGTAGTAATATTGACATGGAATTTATGACAATGGGAATCATTACATGTAAGTGGAAATTTATGCCTATGACCTATACGATGGATTAGGAGAGTTGCTTGAGTCATGCCTCGCTTGTTGAGAGACCATTGTTTGTGTGAATATGGAAAAATCTAGTAATATTGACAACAAAATTATGACTATGGGAATTGTTACCCCCCCATGCCTAGGGGTAACTAGAGGATATCATGCCTCGAGGCCCGCAATGGAGAACATGATCTACACCATGATGATGACAATCAACATGCCATAGGTGGTAGTCCAATAACCCCCCTCATTTGCCTCCCAACATTGATCAACTAAGGCTCATCAAATTCAAGCAACCCAGAGTATGGGGGATGGTAAGCTATTGTCGCCATGAGGTATGTTAGTCCTTCTTTCATGCAAAGTGTTGTACTTAATTTGTCAGGCATGTGGATGAGGATCTTTGGTTGAAGTTGGATAATGGATAATTGCTTTGGGAAATTGTGTCAGTTGTCTTGTTTCACCTTAGTGGTAAGCTTCTGTGCCCTAGTCTTATGTTGTCATCGCCCAGGAAAAAGGGGTACTACCAGGGGGGGCTCCCAAGGGTAACGTTCCGCTCTCAACCATACTTGATAATTTCCATCCTGGATCCTCTCATATTATACTAAACTTCAACTATGGTCCATTCTCTCATGAGAAGAGGGGTTGAAGGCCCAAAGGTTGTTTTGCAGCTGCTATAAAAGAATAAGAAAATGATGTTGGAAAAGAAAGTGAACATAGCAAAGCAGGACCACCAAAAGTCGGTCCAACTTGAGCTTTACTCATTCAACACTCACCCCAGTCCCAAAAAAGGAATGCTAAAGCTTGAAACACTATAAAAGGGGACCCACAAATTTGTAAATATAAATGAAAACATGGACTAGAAAAAGGCAAAAAGGGGTTTGGAAAAAGGTGGCACACAAATATTGGGTAACTCAAGAGCAAACACACCCTCCATAAAGGCGCTCATAGAGATGTATTTATTATGCCATAAGCCATGAAGTAAGCCCTAAACCATATCACTTTCACACTTACTCTTGGTGGTTTTTTACTTTCCCTTGTCACTCTCGGGACCTATCCCTCTACTCGGGTTATTTTGTTTCATGTCTAGGTCACACACCTAATAGGGTTGGATGAGGACCCTCCCATACTTAAGCTTGGTAACTCACATGGTGTCCTGGGCTAGTATGATCCTTGAAGGGGATACTAAGGTGAATTATCTTACATGGCTTATATATTAAGTTGTAGCTTACTTTGTATGTTTCAAGGATTGGTGTTTCTTACAAACTTTGGCTAACCATGTTTTATACATTGGCTTATTTTGGATAGCCCTGACATGGTTTTTTAGGGACGTCCTGGGCTTGTACCTAGGACATTGTGCCTTCATTGCAAGAGTTTGGAACGTGTGATGGAGAGCATTGGGTCATCCAATGGTTCAACAACCTTAGAAAATGGCTCCCACATTCTTAGGATCTTAGATGATGGACATATGGGCTTGGTTTGAGTAGCTCTTATCATTATGCCACACATATGGGTTGGAAGCCCCATAGGCTGGGTAGAGTACCCCGAGGATTTTGTATGCAGAGGATGGAGGACATTGCAGTAGCATGTGTGTCACTTGGAGATGTGATTGCAACTCTCTCATCCCTGGACGTGGCCTTTGGAGGCCCTTGACATAACCTACTAGCCCCTGACGCCATCTTCTTGGCTAGGTTTTGATGGATGGATGGGTACCTGTTGGCACAGAGGTAGACCCAGGGTTCAACGCTTCAACAACACACCAACAAAACCCTAACTACCAACCCTTTTGGAAACACCTACGAAGTAGGCGAAGTCTCACCCGAGGTAGAGGCAGGGGGGGTTACAGGACTCAAGTGTCTGCAACCAAGATGGGACACATATCTGTGATTATAACACTTCACAAAGTACTTAGAAGATCACATGCATTAGCTTATCAAATTTATTCATATAGCAGAACAAACCCTAAGGATAGATCACCGCAGTAACAATGACAAAATACACATCACACTTAGCATCATAAGGTAGATCTAGCACATTCAACATAAATAAAGCACTAAGCATTCATAGATCTATCTATCATATATAACATCAATGCTCTAAGCAGATCCAGAACATAAACATCATAGCACAAAGAAAACCATCAACACATGATATATGTGGTTCACTCCAGTGTGGGGCTACGTCCACCAACTGCTTCTTCTTCTTTATTAGGATTCAATCTCTTCCATTCGTCTGCTCCTGTGCACTAAGCCACAAATCCAAGCTTTGCACCAGACAAATGATCTGCACACTAAGCACCAGATCCACCTTTCCAAAATGAGGTCAAGGCACAGAGCCAACCCCTCTATCAAGCACAAAGCCTTATATACATGTTCTATTGCACAAAGCAACTCATAACTACTTGCCTCTTGCATTTAGCCAATTACATCACCTTCTACTACTAATTATTCTTATTTATACTTTTATAATTAAAAAAAGGCCTAATCATGGGTAAACGACATCCCATAACCCATTACAAAACCCTAAGAACCCCATGTTGGGTCCACAAATCCCACAAAACAAGTGAGATTCGTGATCTCATCTCCGCCTGGGTGCTCCTTCCTCGATCATTGCGTCGAAGTCTAAAAATTGGTCAAGCTTGACCAATGTTTCCTCAAAACTTGGTCGAGGGCCAACAAGCCCCCAACACTCACCTGTGACTCATCCTGAGTCACTCACCTGTGACTCATCCTGAGTCACTCAGATATGGGCAGCGCTGCTTCGAAAGCCTCGAGCTTAGCTCAAGTTGCCTCAACTTGCTGCTTCGCCCGAGCCTCCTGCTCAACGAACTCCTGGATCATTTTCTCCGTAATAGGCCCTTCTAGGCGTTGTTTTACTTTTGCAACCAATTGGTTCAATTGTGAACCTTGTCCTTCGATCTCTTCAAACACAGCCCAGGCTTCCTCCTGCACCAGTTGTAGTCTCTGTCTGACTTCCATTACTCTGCCCTGGATGGTAGTAATATGCTGTTGGGCCACATGTTGTTCTTGTGGTCTCTTCATTCTCTTGACCACCGTGAGTGACTTCATATTCTCTTGAACTGTCAATGCCTACTGTTGCACCTCCTATAGTTGCATTTCCAACTTCCTAAGCTCTGGATCTTCCGTGAGGCGTTCGTAGGTCTGCGCGCTTCTGTTGCTCAATTGTTTGCGGGTTCTGATCCTTTCAACTATGATCTTAGAGGATTCCTCCCTCTGGTCATGCACTTTCTGCGGAGTGCTTGGTACTGCTTGGATCTCTAACTCCGCTACCCTTGCTTGAAGTTGTTGGATGGCCTTAGCGAGCTTCATTACTTGAACCTCGACTGCCTCATGTTCCTCTTGTGCCAAGCCTGGCACAGAGCAAAGTGCTCTGCTCACCACTTCTTTGACTACAGTCTGCTCTACGAGAAACTGGTCCTTTTCCCTCTGTATCTTTGCTTTGTCTTCCTCGAGAATTGCCCATAACTCATCTTTCTCATTTTCATACGCGGTTACACAATACCACTCTACTCGTAATTGCTCCAAGATCTCTTCCTTTTCTCGCTTCAAGGCTCCTATAGCCCTCTCCTTCTCTTCTTGGACTCGCTGAAGTCGAGCCTCTGTTGCATCTACAAGTCTTAGAAGTTGGGTTGGCTCATCCCCCAATTCTTCAGTCTCTGATCAGGAAGGCACAATAGGGATTGCGTAGACCGAGCGAATAACTTCATGTACTTGCTCAATTCCTTTTCTATCCTACCATATAGTTCCTCCCACTTTGCTCTGTATCTATGCAAGAGATCTCCTGACGCATCCTCCATCGCTACGTGGACTAGACTGATATCATCTTTTGTGAGTGTAGCCTCTAGCTGGGGCTTACTGGCGTGGGTCTTCTTTCTTACTGAAGGTTTCTGTGGAGAAACCTTCCTGTTCTTCAGTGTTTCTGTCTCGAAAGGGGGATCCTTTGGCGGTGTAGCTTCACCTTCTCCTTGCTTTTATCCTTCTTCCCCTCCTACTTCTTGATTTACTTCGTCTCTTCCTCCTTCTGCAGGCGATCTAGGTCCATTTTCCTCCGAGGTGCTATCCTCCTCATCAATCTCTATGTTCTGAACTTCCTCCTTTTTCCTTTTCTTTGCACTTGACTGTCCCACATGTTCAAACCCGGTGACCAAGGGGCTTCCTATGATGTCAAGGTCGAAGAGTTCGACATCATCAACCAGTACATAGAACTCTTCCGGCCACTCCTTGGTGATCTGCTCCATGTCTTCGTCGGTCAGCTTGTAATAGGACTATAATTCTTCCTTGCTCTCATTCCTGAGCGCAGTGATATAAATAAAATGTGGATCTGCGCAAAACTTAGCTAGTGGTCTATACTAGTGCAATGTGTGCGATGTCATGCGTGGAACTTAGCTAGTGGTCTATACTGGTGCAATGTGCGTGGTGTCATGTGCGGGAATGACTCAATGACGACCTTCAGTTGCTGAGAGTAGGCATGGAGCACTGCATTCGACGTCCATTTCTTTGACATGTCATTTGTATACAATAAGGTTGCGAAATTTGCGGCCAACGACTCCAAAAGTTCAATCTCCGAGAAGGTAGCTCCTTCCGCCATTTGCCAAGCGAAAAATGCAATCAACACAAGTAGCCAGCTGAAGTGGAACTCGTATCCTTGATCCTGTGCTTCGCATCAATCCTTCTCAAGCTTGTTGATGAGGTAGCTTAACCAATTCATCTACATCCCCTCCATGCATTTCCCTGCGAGGTCCACCACGAACCCGATGACCTGTGTGGGGCGGTTCTTTCTTATGATCTTTCCAGCTATGAGATGGCAAGTGAGGCGCACTGCACCATCCTGGATAGAGGCTACCTTGTAGCCTCACTTTCCCTTCTCAAATTCGTCGTATGCCTCCTTAATGTGTTGTGCCAGGGAGCGATCTAAGGTCTTCTCTAGGTAGAATTGCTAAGGGTAGGGTCCCTGCATGCTCAATCCTGTGATGGTGGATCAGTGTCAAATCCATAGTAATCCGCCTGTCGAGCCATAAGTATCCACCATGATAGCATGGAAAGAGGAGTTTAACACAAGCGTTAACCTTCTGATGTCGGCCAAAATGAGGAATTTTCATTACCTTAAGTACCATGGATTGCGCTAGCTCCTTAATCCAAGGTTGGGAGACTATGCGAGGCTTCTTCCCAGTTGTCTTCATCAGGTATCTATGAGGGGCGAGCATAGCGTAGTTCTTTTTGTCTCCAAGGTTAAAGTCACTGTTCTTCAGGGATGGGATCTGTCCCAACTGGATTCCAACTACGCGTATCCCCTTCGAGATGTACGCGGTGATCAAAGTGTACTCGTAGTCCCGTGGGATGTTCTTGAAGTTAACCACGCCAGCCAAAGGTGGGATATAATCAGGTAAGATCGACAGGATCTGCTTCGCATTAGCCAGATCACCGCGACGCTTACTTCGCTTTTCAGTCGAGGGGTTAGTACAGCCCGAACGTCGTGCAATCGAAGGGGAAGCCTACAATCCTCTAGTCGATGATGCCTGAACCACCTTCAGACATAGCTCTGTCATCCATAAACTTCTTAAGGACCTCTTCGACGGACTTCTCTAACTCAGTCTGTTCGCCCAACATTCTCACTTTTAAACGAATAAGTCGGGGTAGGCGAACAAACATGTAGGGTAAAAAAGCAGATGGCGATGTATAGTTTCTGAAATCAGAGCTCGACACACAATCAGTTCTCTATTAGCAACGTTAATCACGGATGGCAAAAAGTGGTCCTGGCACAACATCAGACGGGTTAAATAAGCGAACATCGTAACAGATTCTTCCAACGTGAATGACTTCTTCCATCAATGTGAATCTTTCCGTTATGGAGTAGTCTCAATGTCCCAAACGCAGTCTATTCACTCATAAATGAATTTCCTAGCTATTTTGGAGCGTCGTTCTAACGGTCAGGGCGCCTCCAATGGTTATATAGCTTCACCGAGGCGAAGTCCCATTCTGCGCGGTTATGCTGTTCCAGCGAGGTTTAGAGCCTGCAAACCTGCCTCCTGCAAAGTCTTCTCTGTAACTCCCTGTAGCTTTTCCAACCCGGCTTTCTTCTTACTGAGCTTCCTTGCCTTCTTTCCTGTGATATGAGTCTCTCTAATTGTTTTTGGATTCCTCTTTCCATTCTTATTCTTAGTTTATCCTATCGTAGTGGCTTCGCAGTGCTGATGTACTTCCAATGGGTTCAAAGTTAATATCCTTTCCCTTACCACTTCTTGGGTGGATATACTTTCTTCTTGCATGGATAGGTCCTTCAAACCTTCTTGTGTTCTTTCAACCTCGACATCTAATTCTCTCGCCTTCTGCTGCTTTGACTTAACTTCTCGTTCTTCTATCAGTCGATCTATTTTTCTAGCTATGAAATCCCTTAGTTCTTGCTTTTTCTTTTCTGTAGCTTCTTCCTCTGTTTTCCTTCTAATCTGATCCTTCTCAATCCAAGTCTTTCCTAACAAAAGTGGGAACGGGGCACTGTTCTCAATAAACCTAATAACTTTGAATTTCTCCTATGTCTATGTTCCATGAATAATAACAGGTACATTAGTAGCTCTTCCACATAGGGTTATCATCATTCCTTTAAACAAGCCTATCCTTCCTAGTGAAGGTACCTGTTATCGCACAGTTTGTAGGAAAGGTTTAAGTAGCTTGAAGACAAGACTCAAACTGGCGTAACAGGAGCTTCCCCACCCATTGTCACCTCGATGGGGAGCTCTTTCTATTCAGGGTGGCTAATCCCAAGGGAGACGTCCCTAGTAATCTAGGGTTCTG
>JZKD02S0861076.1:551306-571395 GCA_000966675.3 Picea glauca
CTAACTACAAATGCATACTAATGCATACTAAAGAAACACACTTTTACCTAACGACATATTAGACCAAGTAGATCTTAACTAACTCCTAAGTGTCTAAATATCCTAACAGGAAATAACCATATATAGGCTCTAAAGTGTTCTTGTTCCGGGTAGGTACTCAAATAACTTCATACCTCTTCTACTACCTTGACCTAGTCCAATCTTTTGGTGATCAAGATAAGGGGTGGTAGGCTTGGATACTATACTTGCTACTTTGATCCCTTGAGGCAACTAGGGAAGCCTCCCTTATGTTGGGCCTCTTCCATCACTAAAATGAGGGAATTTCTTACTAAGGTGACAGTGGTAGGATCTTCCATAGTTATGCAAGATTTGAGGTCTTGTGTTGGGCTTTGCATAAGTACAAATATTGCGATAACTTTTTGGCACCGCTGCCAAGGAAGATTGATTCATTATCTTGAATGACATGCCTTTGGTAAAATTTCCCCGAATCCTTTATCTTGCAAGTTTACCTAGCAACTCCACTGAGGGTAATTCCTTTATTTCCTTTGATGATCTAAGGGTGATCATTTGGTGACTCCACAAAATTCAAAGACGTGCACTCAACGCCTATAAATAACAACATGGAGTTGTTGTTGAGCATTTAAAAATGTGGTTTGTGATCAATACATGTAGGTACACATGTGAGTTCAGTGGGCTACCTAGTGATTACATCTCACCCTGTTGGAAGTCTGTGTGACCCATGTTGTTACCCACTCGAGTATCATTGCATTAGACAACACTTGAGCCTAGAGTTTTACTTCCATGTACCTTCGAGTATATCAAAAGTCTCCTTAGACTTTGAGTCCAATTGATCATTAATGGAAACCCATACTGGGCGTCATTATAAGCTTGTTCTCCCCATGGATTTTTTGAAATAGGCATGGAAAAATATGTTCAGACATTTGGATGTGAGTAAAATCCGTGGTTTTCCCCATGACATGCCCAAGGGTGCTAACTCTTGGCTATCAAAATTCTCTGGTAGAGATGATACAAGGGTTGATTGTCACTTGAGTAGGTTCTACAATGAGTGTGGGTTCCATGAGGATAAAAACCAACACTTCGACGTGATCACGAGACTCTTCTTTGCCTCATTGGTAGGAGAAGCTAGGGCATGGTATGACAACCTCCCAAGAAAGAGTATAAGAATCTAGGAGGATATGGAAAATGCTTTCATGAAGAGGTGGGGTGATGGAAAAGATAAAGATTTCTTCTTTTCATAGTTTCACAAGATTCAGAAGTATGAGCAAGAGTTTGTAAAGGAATTCAATGCTAGATTTAATACTTTGATAAGATAATTTTCCCTCAAAAGAAGACCCACAAAAACAATCACTTTAGCCGACTATATTAATGCTTTCGAAGGGGAGTTTCAGTTCTTGTTAAAATATAAGCTCCCCAATACCCTCAAGGAGGCACCAGATTTGCTTCTCAAATAAAAACAAATTTGAATGCATGTGAGCTTTATGACCTTCCTATGGAAAGTACCCTTGAAGAAAATATTACAGGTCTTGCGCTATCCCATAAGGTCCTCATGACTAAATGGACGCCTTAGAAGAAAGGGGTGCCCCTTTCCAAATAGAAATGAACGATATTACATGGATGGATACATCACATTAAGAACCATGCCCCATCACTAAGAAGAAATGGCACATCAAAACTGTGAATATTGCTAAGGAAAACTAGAATACAACTCCAAGCGCTCATAGATGAAGAACCAGGGGAGGAGGATGAAGCCCTTGAGGAGGGAACCAATTTTACCACCTCAACCATTCCCTAGGAGAATGGTGATGAATTGGAAGTTCCCAACCCTAATGAGCTTCCTCCATCATTTGGCCCTAGCGAAGGATAAAACACTGAGAACCTCGTGCCTTCACAAGGCCTTGACCTTGAAGAATCTCAAGATGAAGAGGATCTTCCTATAATACTTCATGTTGAAAATGTTGATAGAAAAAGTGGAAAGCATGCACCATTATTTATTTGTCTCCTGGTGAACGACTTCACCCTCCATAATTTCATGCTAGACTCTGGTGCCTCCACAAATATTGTGCCTTTAAAGGTGATGCAACAACTTGGCCTTGAAATCTCCCAAACTTACCGAAACGTATGTGGGGTGGCCTTTTTCCATCAGTTCCCGATAACCTAAAACATTAGTAGGTCTTTAATGATGACGCCCATATACTCAGGTTTATGCAATGTAGTAAAGAGTTCTCTCATCCCCAAGTGAATTTCCTAGAAAATTCCTTGAACTTGGAAATTGTAACTCTGCCTAACAACACCCTTCCAAAAGGATGTGTTCCCTTATAAAAGATGTTTGATAGACATGATATGTATAAGGGAAAACTTGTTGTAGACCAATCCGATAAAGTTCTGGAGTTCAACATAAGGTCAGATATTGAACTAAGGATGGTGAAAATAGGGAAAGGGACCATTAATGCCGAAAGAAATGGTATACTATACGTAATTCACCAATATAAGGACATATTCGCTTGGACTTATGATGACTTAAAATAATATATAAGCGATGTGATTCAACATGCCATCCCTCTCATGGAAGGAGCCAAACCATTTAAAGAGAAGCTAATACATAACAACCCTAAGCTAGTTCCCCAAATCCAGAAAGAGCTTCAAAAGATGGTTGACATTGGGATCATACTTCCCATCAAGTATTCCTCTTGGATGTGTTGATTTTAGGAACCTCAATCAATTATCGTTGAAGGATAATTACCATCTCCCAAACATGGAACATCTATTGCAAATAGTTACATGCATTGAGATGATGTCCATATTAGACGGTTTTTCTTACTACAACCAAGTTTTAGTCAAAAGAGAGGAGCAAGTTAAGACCACATTCACCACTCCTTGGGGGACCTTCATGTACTTAAGGATGCCTTTCAGTCTCATGAATGTTGGATCTAATTTTCAAAGAGCAATGGATTTTTCCTTTAGGGATCCGATAGAAAATATCATAGATATATACCAATATGACTTGATAGTTGTATCTAAGGAAAGGAATGCACACATCTCATACCCGAGGACAATATTTGAACATTGTAGGAAGTATGGCATCTCCCTTAACCCTAAGAAGTCAATCTTTGGTATCGACAAAAGGGAAGTTACTAGGACACGTGGTCTTCATAGAGGGTATCTCCATTTATCTTGAAAGCATTGAATCTATCAAAAATATATGGCCACCTACCAACAAGAAATATCTGCAATCATTCTTTGGGAAAGTCAACTTCATAAGAAGGTTCAACTCAAAATTTGATGAGAAGGTCAAGCCAATGAACGCCTTGCTAAAGAAATATGTTTCTTTTAGGTGGGATAACAACAGTTTAAGGTCCTTTGAAGACATTAAAGAAGCAATCATTAAGGCTCCAGTCTTGACTAGCCCTAATTATTTTCGTGATTTTATAATTTTCTCATTCACCTCTTAAGATACGATCGCTGGAGTGCTACTACAAACAAACAAGGATGATTTTGAGAAACCCATCTCCTTCATGATAAAAACCCTTAGGGATGCTTAATTGAATTACTAGATCACCGAGAAGCAAGTGTATGCCCTTGTCAAGTCCCTTAAGCATTTTAGAAGTTGTGTTGGATACAACAAGATCAAGGATTATGTGCCCTACCCCGCCGCCAAAGATGTTCTTTCTCAATAAGATTGCCTTGGGACCAGGGGAAAGTGGGTGTCAAAAATTCAAGTATATGAATTAGAGATAAAACCCAGTAAGATTATCAAAGGGTAGGGTTTGGCCTAGATGTTGACTGAAAGCAATAAAGAAGCTATACATATGGGGGAAAGTGAACAAGTCAATGTGATAACGAGTGAAATTGAACATGATGAGTGGTATGCAAACATTATTTACTACTTGAAGAATCTTTCATGCCCTGACCACTTAGTAGATCACAAAATAAGAACATTGAAACTAAAAGCCATGAAATATTGTTTGACCCAAGATGGCCTAGGTTGGAAGAACCCTGATGGAATCATCCTTAGATGTGTGAACAAAGATGAAGTTGATCGGTTGATTAAGGAACTCCATTCAGGTTATTACAGTGGTCACTTTGTAGCTTCTACCATTTTCCATAAGATCCTAATAGTAAGATATTACTGGCCTAAGTTGTTCATTGATACCCATCATTATGTCAGGTCCTGCCAACCCTGTCAGTTCTTCACAGGAAAAAAATGATTTTCAACGTTTCCTTTGAAACCACTCATTATTGAAGCTCCTTTCTAGCATTGGGGTTTATACTTCATTAGTGAATTGAAGGACACCTCCAACAATGGATATCATTGGGTTTTGACTGCTACAGACTGTTTCAGTGGGTGGGTAGAGGCCATCCCAATGAAAAAGGAAACTAAGGAAGTCATCATGAGTTTCCTTGAGGATAGGATAATAACAAGGTTTGGTGCCCCTATTGATATCACTACTGACAATGCTAAGGCCTTTAGCTCCCTTACTTTGGTAGATTTTTTCTTCAAGTATGGGACTTTCCTGTCTTACTCTTCCAACTATTATCCCCAAGGAAATGGATTGGCAGAGTCAAGTAATAAGAACATGATGAATATTGTTAAAAATATTGTAGGAGAAAACAAGAAGGCTTGGGATAGTAAGATCAAGTATGCTCTATGGGTAGACCACATTACCACCAAGACTTCCACATGAAAGAACTCGTTTGAGCTAGTATATGGTATGGAAACCAAACTTCTATTAACCTCCAGATTCCTACCCTCCATTTTGTGCAACAATACATGAATCACAATGAAGCTCTGCAAGGGATAATCGACCATTTTATAGAACTAGATGAGTCTAGGAGGACTACTTTGGACCAAATTCCACATAACTAAGAGAAGAAAAATGGAACATTTGATCATAAGGCCAAAGAAAGGACTTTTAAAGAAAGAGACTAAGTATTACTATGGGATAAGAGAAGGGAGAAACCAGGAATGCATAAGAAGTTTGATAGTTTGTGGACTGGACCCTACCAAATTGTGAGTGAATCTGGTCTCAACTCATTTAACCTAGATACTCTTAAAGGGGAGGAGCTATCGTTACCCGTTAATGCAAGTCTTCTCAAGTCCTACTTCTTTGACGAGACTCAACTTCTTGAACTAACATAGATTAGGGTAGGTAGGTTAGGCATTTGCATCTTACATTTCATTTGTATATGTTGCATCATGCATATCATTCTAGTATAGTTGCATCTTCTTGCATATACATGATGATTTCTTTTATGCATATAATGAATACATGTTAGGAGATTGCATTTTATCATTTAGTGTTTTTCTCTATCATTTTGTAGATAAGGATTTTTTTTTTCTTTTTAGTATGGTTTTGGATTACCACTGACATCCAATGGATCACATCCACCACTAGATACTTCTAAAGTGTTTTTTTGGTTGAAGTGGGCATAGGATTGCAGGTCTTGGACAACCAGATATGCTGAGGTTCTTGTGTGCTCTACTGTGAGCACATGTCCCCATGTTGGAGCAAGATGTTACCCCCCATGCCTAGGGGTAACTGGAGGATATCATGCCTCGAGGCCTGCAATGGAAAACATGATCTACACCATGATGATGATGATCAACATGTCCACAGATGGAAGCCCAGTAGCCCCCCTCATTTGCCTCCCAACACAAATCAACCAAGGCTCATCACATTCAAGCAACCTAGAGTATGGGGGATGGTAAGATATTCTCACCATAAGGTATGTTAGTCCTTGTTACACATTATTTTTTTTACCCTAGTGATCAACTGACGATATGTGCATGACTCACTTCCATGTTCCCTAAAAACACTAAAAGAGACTTTCTCCATGAGAAAAGTGGATTAGGTTTTCTTCCTTAAAAAATATGTCAAAGGAGATTGTCGTACCCTGCTTTATGCTCGGGGTGTGAACATGCTTGATCGTCGCATGTTGCACCGAAGATGGACTACGGCGGCGTCACAGGATGCCTGTACATAGGGTGCGGCGATGCTTAAATAAGGGAAAAGTGAAATTCACGAATGTTCTAGAAGGGAATCTTCTAGAAGATGAGGTGGCCTCCGATAGGTTTGGATCTTACTCGCTTCTCTGATTTAGTGGGATCATCCTAATCTCCTTATACATCCCTCTTTCACCATATATAAAGAGGGATCTCTTATGGAAAAGGCTAAGGCTTTCTTATGCATGAAGAATTCTGCTATAGATTATACTAGAGATAGCTTTGCTTTAGCTCTCTAAGTCAGATTGTGGATCTTCTTCATCTAAGGCACTGGAGCAAAGGTGTGTGTGTTGGAGCAAAGAGCCATTGGTAGGGACCTTGCAACATCAAGGCATGGGTTGTATTCTTCACTTCCATTTAATATAATGCAACAATACATTTCTTCCCTATAAAGGTGTCTTTACTTTTATTGTATAACTCTTTGATCTTATACATAGAATTCATTGGAATATATATATCTTTGTTTTCTCTCTTTGTTGGTTTGTGCTTCTTAAACAGGTTCACCATCCTGGAAATCCAAATATGGAGCGACAAGGACGACACTAGTGAGGATCAAACATCATTTAAAAGGTATGTCATTTGTCCCTCTTTGAACTAGTTTATATGACAATGAAGTCTAAGGTGAAGTTTGTATTTTGCCTTGTTTTTTTCTAGCTTCCTGTTGAAGTTAGGGAGATTAGTTTGTGTCCGCACTTAACGATTTGTCCGATAACAAAATTGGTGACCAAAATTGGCAATCAAGTTGGAGGCACAAGTCATTTTGTCGCTTCTAGTTTTCAAATTTCTGTTGGAGGCCAACCTCAAGTTGGGGGGCAACCCCAAGTTGGGGTTCATAACCCAATGTACGTGAAATATATCCCTGGATTACATTCTCAACCTTGGAATTTTTCTTTCCAGGGTAGTCAACAACTGCCCGAGGGGGAAAAATCTTCAAGTTAATTCTTTTGTACCCCCTAATCCCGGGAAACCATATCCAGGCTCTATGAATCCTACTCAGGGTCAAGCTTTTCAGTCTAATGCTCCTTTCCAAGGAAGAATACCCAATAAACCAACTCATGTTGGCTATTTGACTCAAAACCCTCAACCACCAAATTTGACAGGACCCTCTAACTATCTACAGACTGCTTATGGTCCTACTGATATACCTACGAGACTACCTCCTCAAAAGTTTTAGTTTCCTCAAGTGAATAGACAACTGTCGTTTCTTGCTACTTTGGATTTACCGAATTTATCTAGGATTTTGAATGATCCTATCTAACATTCTCCTTATTGGTCGGTTATGCTTGCCAAGTTACCATCATACATTCCTAAGTTTGACGGTTGATCAGGGGAAGACCCAAATAATCACATCGTGACTTTACATCTTTGGTGTTCATCCAACTCTTTGATGGACGACTCCATTAGATTACGTCTTTTCCAACAAACTCTTACGGGTTCAGCAACCAAATGGTATATCAAATTGCCATGATGATTCTTTAATGATTTCAACACCTTAGCTATGGATTTCTTAATGCATTACCAATTACCGATACGATATGATACAAGAACCGAAATTTTGAGTTCATTTAAACAATCCTCTTCTACTCACATTTCCGATCATACTCATGAGTGGAGGAGGAGAAGACGCTTAATCAAAGTTCCCTTTCCTGATCAACTATTGGCTAAGTGGTTTACCAAATCAATCATCAGTCGTATAGCCCGAGATGTCGCCATGGGTGGTGTCGTCACTAAAGAGCATGCGATTAGTCGTGCTCAATACTTGGATCTTGTTTATTCACAAACGAGCACACTATATGATTTGATCCCTGATGCTCCTCGCCCGTCTACAAATCCAACCCCAACACCTCTAGTAGCTTCTCATGCTGCTGATGGTGTGATTGAAACTTTTCACGCTAAGACTCAGTCTAAATAAGCCAGCCATTCCAATCCAAAATCTACCACTACTAATGTACAAAATACTCCTCCGACGACTTCTTCTCCCAGTAAATCCTCTGAGGTTAACACTGTTCAATCTACACCTACTGGTAAAAATCAAAATAAAAAGAAAGGGAAGGATAAGAATAAAGAGGATAAAAATAATAATCAACAATCCAATAAACCTAAGACTTAGCCTGTTGATGATAAAGAAAAGTGAAAACCTCGTTATACTTGTCTTATCTATGGTGAGGATCATTATACCAAAGATTGTCCATGATGTGCTGAGGTTACTAAGTTCTTGTAAGGGACCGAGACAACTCCTACACCCATCGTTTTATCACAACCTTTTCCTTCTCACTAGCAGGCCCAATTGGTCATTCACGACCAACCTTCTCCCTCTACCACATCTTATGTACTTATGTGTACTGGTGACTCCAATAAGAACAAAGTTGCAGTTGCCACTCAAGCCAAAGATTATTCTCCTTCAAAAGATAAAGTTGATGATTCACCACCTCCATTAGTTCAACCTCCTCCATCGAATTCACCTCCCAACGATCCTCTTCATCTCAAACGACCAAGTCTGGATATAGTTCTTCGCCCTCCTCCTAAAGGCGTTGTTTGTAAGTCATCATTTAACCCTCATGCATATGCTGCTCAAAACTACAGTATTGTAGAAGATCTTGCACATGCACCTTCTTCGACGTCGGCTCTCGAAGTCCTCCAAAGTTTTCCTACGCAATGGAAGGCACTGTTAAAGGCTATTGGTGGAATTGATCCTACTCATATGAACTTGATAATATTTGACTTGGAAGATCATATTCCAAGGATCCCTCCTCAATTAGCGTTTCAAATACATGTCATTGTGGAAAATAAGAATATTTATTGAACCATTATTGGTGAAGGAGCCTTGACTTGCGTCATGTCTGTCACTTGTTGGAAAGCCATTGGCTCTCCTGCCCTTATCGAGTCACACAATACTCTAAAAGATTTTAATGGTACAAGGTTTAAACCTTATGGTGTTCTTCCTTCATTATCTATTACATTAGAAGGAAAAGCGGTTACTGTTGAGGTTGAGGTGTTTGATGCACCTCTCGATTACAACCTTCTACTTGGCCGTAGTTGGATTGATTCTATGCGTGCAGTTGTTTCTACTCTTTTCTGTGTGATACATTTCCCTCACCAAGGAAAAGTTGTTACTATTGATCAACTTGCCTTCTTTAACTCCAATTCACATACTAGTAACGTACCTTTCATTGCAAAAACACCTCCCGGTTATGAGAATGTCGGTGTGGGTCTTCTAGAAGATTCATTGTTAATGGGTACGTTCCCCATTCCACCACTCGATATTCCTGCTCCTTTTTTCACTTCGATTAAAATGATATCGAACATTGTTGGTGAAATTCTTGAGTCTCATGACCCTTGGATAGTACATAGCTATGAAAACTATCTTCGTTACGGCAACCAAATGCTTTTAAGTTCGCTAGAATTGGATTATCAAGCTATTAAATCATAAACTCCTTCTCCTCATTCTCTCTTAGAAACGTCTTTGGATCCGTTTCACATTGTATTTCACACCAATGAGATGATCATGACAATTATCTTTATGGAATATACCCCATGGGATGATGGGAATCATTATTCTATCCTCTTCCTCGAACCCGAGACCATAGAGAGTTATCAACAGATTTCAAATCCATCTACTGTCGTTACTACTCCCCTTGTGTTGGGTATGTGTTATATTCTTTGCATGTGTGTGTGTGGGTGCGTTAGATTCGACAACTGTGTCTGACAATCCCTCGTAGTAGTGCTCTTTGTGTCGTGTGTGCTGGGCCCGTTCGGGGTAGCGCCCCAAATTTTTTTTTTGGGCGGTTTTTGCTATTTTTAGCGGATTTTGCTATCTTTAGCGGATTTTGCTATTTTTAGTAGTTTTTTAAATTAATCCCGGATTAAGGGATTGGGGTTTTGGTATCTACGAAATACCTAAAAACATTGTATATATTGTATGTTTAATGGTGAAATTCGATATAATGAATATAAGAAAGGTTTTCCCAGTTAAGGGTTTCCGGTATAAATCTCTGTGTACTATGTGTATGAGCCATTGATTAATTTCTGTTCTGCTTAAGAATCTATATGCATTGCTTTAATTCATAGGTTTAAAACTTACACCTTGTTCCTAAACCAACACACAATGTTTTTTATGAAGGGAACTTAAGCAATATTTCACTCACCATCCCTCTAGATATTTCGATTAAACCCGTAATCGTGGAAAATGTTCATATCAATGCCTCATGTTCTGCTGATGAGATCCACATTTACAAGGCCCCTTTCCAAGAATTTCATGATGTTCTTTCCTGGAGTTACGAAGAGATGTCTGGAATTGATTCAGATATTGTTGTACATGAAATTAAGACTTACTTGGATGCTAAACCCGTTCGATAAAGAATTCGCCCAGTACATCGATGCAAAGCCGTTGCTATTAAACTCGAAGTTGAAAAACTTCTTAAAGCTGGTTTTGTCTATCCTCTGGCTTTCACCGATTGGGTGTCCAATCTTGTTCCAGTTACGAAGAAACAAGGCATGATCCATGTTTGTGTAGATTATAGGGATATTAACAAGGCTTGTCCCAAAGATAATTATCCAATCCCTTTCGTTGACCAGATAGTTGACGACCGTGCCGGGAGTGAAATCTTCTCTTTTATGCATAGTTTCTATGGTTATAATCAAATCAATATTTTACCCGCGGATCAACATAAGACTGCTTTTAGTTTCAAGAATGTTGGTGCGACTTTTCAACACGTTATGTCTTATGCTTTTCATGATATTAAGCACATTGTACAACCTTACCTATATGATTTATCGGCGCATTCCATGCATCGTCAAGATCACCCGACACATGTATGGGCCATTTTCCTACGCCGTCGTTATTATCACATACGATTGAATCCACATAAATGCATTTTTTGTGTGGAGTCTGAAGAACTTCTTTGTTTTATCATTTCTACACATGGGATTAGGGTGGACCCTCTGAACCTTGAAGCTATTCTCAATTTGCCTCCTCCTTCTACCTTACGTCAACTCCAAAGTCTGTAAGGGAAGGAAAATGTTTTACGTCGATTCATCCCCAATTATGTTGAATTAACACAAGGTTTTAATCGACTTCTTAAGAAGGGTCATGATTTTGTATGGGACAACACTACCAACAAAGCCTTTGAATCTTTGAAACTTGCCTTAACCCATAAACCACTCTTATTGCCTCCTGATTATAGTCAATATTATTTCTTATAATTAGCTGCTTCAGACTCTACCATCGCTATGGTTCTAGTCCAAGAGGATGATTCACATGATGAACATGTTATCTACTATTTGAGTCAGAGTCTTACAACCACCGAAACCAAATATATGCATGTGGAGACACTGACCTTGGCAGTTGTTCAAGTTGTTCAACGTTTTCATCATTATATCTTATTGCGCAAAACCACAGTCATTTCCAATTGCAACCCTATGTAACACATCCTTACTCGACAATTGCTGGGGGGAAAATACTCCAAATGGATAGTGATTCTCTAGGAGTTTGATTTGGAGTTTGAGTGATCCAAGTCAAAGAAATCTTTGGTTTTTTTTCGAGTTGATATGTGACCTTCCCTCTACTGAGATAGAAACTGTGGCAAAGGATTCCTTTCCTGATGAGTCTCTCTTTCTCAACAGTTCTGACGACATATGGTATGGAGGCATTATCATTTATCTCCAAACCTAAACTTTCCGGCCCGATCTTTCTAGTGTATATCATCGACGTATTCGGTATCAAGCCTGTCAATACATTATCCTTGGTGATAACCTTTACTGTCGCGGTATTGATTCCATATTTCGACGATGTCTAACCTATGATGAAGTCGAGAAAGATTTGAATGACTGTCATTCTGGAGCATGTGGTGGTCATATGTTTGGGTATGACACTACCCAGAAGATCTTACGAGATGGTTACTTCTGGCCTTCGTTGTTTAAGGATTGCATTAATGCCGTTCAGAAATGCCACGCTTGTTAAAAACGTATAACAATAAGATCTGATCTCATCCTACTCCTCTTTATTCTGTAGTTTCCATTGGTCCATTCGCTAAATGGGGCATTGACTTCATGACATGTAACCCTCACTCGGTCGGGGGGCATGGATACACTATCGTAGCTATGGATTATTTCACTAAATGGGCAGAGGTGATGCCTACATTTGACAACATAGAGAAAACTGCAACATTGTTCATATTCAATCATATCATTACTAGGTTTGGTGTCCCTTAAGCCATTGCCACTGACCATGGTAGTCATTTTCACAATTTCATGATGTCTGAACTTACCAAGAAGTTGGGTATTTGACATGAAAACTCAATACCTTACTATCCACAGGCCAATGGCTAGGTTGAAGAAATCAACAAAGTTCTCACTACTATGCTTCGACGGTGATCCAGGTGGATATTGGTGGCCACCCACCTATTCCAACTGGCTCCTCGTGTCCATTTTTATTCAACATGTCCTTCTGTACTACTTTATAATCATGAGTTCTACACTTCTATGGATGTCTAAATCCCCACACATTATCTAGGTGGATATGGGTGGCCTCTCGCCTAATCCAACTGGATTATTTTGTATGTTTTCATGTCAGCACATCTTATTGTACTTTCAGGGCTGTTTTGGGGCCCTAAACGTTGTTTTTTTGGCTCGCCACAATTACACTATAAATAGAGCCAGATTCTGATGATGGAATGTGTAGTTCTCTGAAATACCTTTCCAACGGGCTATCACGCACCTAAAATTGAGGTCGTATGCAAAATTTATGACCCTAGGAAGTTGAGGTACCAAATTACACCAACTTACCCATAAGGCCCACATGACTTTTGGCGTTTCACCTTCTAGGGTTAGGTTTTTGGATGTCTAGGGTTTTGGAATTCATGATTAACATGAAAAGGGCCTCTGGAGCCTCATTGTAATCCATTCTACTTATATGGATGCGTGTAGAGACCACATCTCTTCTCAGAGATAACTACCACCATTCGAGCAAGTTTCAGTTCTGCAGTTTTACAATTTCAGTCTATTTCATTATTTAGTAGAAGATATTGTTCACTGGATATTTGTGTTATTCTTCCTATCTCTGTGTTTATTGTATTCAATTTATTAATCATTTCATTCTTCTCCTAAACCAAATCAATGGTATCAGAGCGGTCTGCTCTTCATTTATTTTTCTTCATGCATGTCCCCGACAAGGTTTGGGTACAAGAAGTTGGGACTCGAACCAATCGAGCCATTACCAGATCGGTCATGCTGAGCCTGATAAAAATCGATGGGAGATGAAAATAAATATGATGGAGTAGGAGATCCTATTAAAATGTTGCTCGAGGAAGCCCTCACACGACAAAGGAAGGAAATGATGGACAACTTCACATAGATCCTTCGACGGTTGCCCACGAGAGAAGAATCTTCATCAAGCGGCCATGCAACACCCTTCAAGGTACAAGTAAATTTTGATATTCCATTATTTGAAAGAATGATATATGCAGATGTTGTAGATAAATGGTTGAATCTGCTTGAAGGATACTTTTTGGTCCACAATTTTTTTGATAGGGAAAATATCACTTTTGCACTCCTCAAGGCCGTTCCCTATGTTAAAGACTGGTGGGATACTTACTCTGAGCAAAGGACCGTGGAGGAATATGCAATTTTTGTGGTGGCCCCTACATGGGATTCCTTCCGGGACACCATTAAAGAACAATACTGCCCTGTTGGAAGCTACGAGGACCAGTACACCAGATGGACCACCCTACATCAAGAAAGGGACCAGACAGTACCATACTTCACCAATATTTTCCTTACCCTACGCACCAAATTGGGTATCAAATATTCTGAGCATCATCTGATGCTCAAATACCGTAACTCTTTGTATAGATACATTCAAACAAAAATGGAGTTCCTGGACATCGCCTCATTAGGCACGACTTATAAATACACTGTCAAGATTGAGCATAAATTTAAGCAGAAAAAACGAGAGTTTGGATCTGCAAACCCCTCAGAGCCAAAGAAGGGAAAAGGTAACCCCAACCCACACAGAAAGGGACCAAGTTGAGATGGCCACCCTCAGGACAATCCGTCCAAGCCACAACACAAGAAGGGCAACGAGAAGACGAAGAAGGACACAAGAAAATGCTGTGAGTACCATAAAAGTTCTTGGCATAATACCGATGAATGCCGCTCCAAGCAATCCCTCATGCCCGAGCTGAAGGCTTCCTAGTTAGAGGCCAAATTTGATTCCGAGTCAAATATTGAAGGAGGGAAGCGAATTATCAATGCTGAACCTAGTGCCATAGTCGCTACCACCAAAGTTTGGCCAAGTGAACCAGAAGAGCCAGAGGAAGGGGAACGCCTCTTTCACTCATAGATGTGGGTCAAGGGGGCTCCGATTCATTTCAATGTCGACAGTGGTAGTCATAAGAACCTGATTTCAGCAGAGGTTGTCAAGTGGATGGACCTGCAAATGACACCACACCCACAACCCTACACCATCGACTGGCTTTGTCAAGGAAGAGATCTCCGTGTCAGCTAACAATGTTGTCTACCCTACGACATCAAACCTTTCAAAGATGAGGTACTGTGTGATATTGCTCCCCTTGAAGTTTGTGATGTTCTTTTAGGACAACCATATTTTTGGAAGCGTCATGTTGTGTATTAGTCTAGACCCCGCAATGTTATTATTACTTTGGGTAGACAATTGTACATGATCCTAGAGGTGGCACTACCTACTACTATTTCTTTAATCTCTGCTAAGAAATGCACTAAGGTCATTTCACAGACCGAGAAGTTTGTCTTCTTTGTGATTCGTGCTCATAGTAAGAAGAAGGTCGACGCCACATCCGTGGCCTCTACACAACGCCTCTCTTTGCAACAAAAGTAGGTGGACATGATCGTGGAAGAATATAGAGACATCTTCACCTCACCTACAGGGGTACCGACACACTGCCAAGTCAAGCATCCAATTGATCTGACCCTAGGTGCACCTCTACGTAATGGGCCAGTCTATCAACACTCGTTGATAGAGAATGACGAAATCAAATGTTAGATTCAAGAGCTTCTTCAAAGGGGCACATCATACCTAGATCCTCCCCTTGTGGAAGCCTGATTGTACTGGTGTAGAAGAAGGACGGGACTTGGCAACTCTGCATTGATTACAGAGCCTTAAACAAAATCATAGTCAGGAACCGCTACCCCATTCCCAGGATTGATGACCTCCTTGACCAAATCAAGGGGGAAAATTTCTTCATCAAGATTGACCTGAAGTCTAGCTACCACCAGGTTTCCATCGAACCAACTAATGTCTGGAAGACAACCTTCAAGTCTAAAGAAGGTATCTACAAATGGCTAGTCATGCGCTTTGGCTTAAAAAATGCACCAACCACTTTCATGAGGTTGATGGATGATGTATTGGGACCCTTCACCAACTCCTTTGTGGTAGTATATTTGGATGACATCCTCATCTTCAACAGAACATTAGAGGAGCACATGCGACATATTCAACATGTTTTGAGCACTCTTTGGAAACACAAGCTTTATGCCAACTTGGAGAAATGCTATTTTGGCATGAACAGGGTCCAATACCCGGGCTACATTGTTGATGAGCATGGGGTACATGTTGATCCAACTAAGATCTAAGTCATCCGTGACTGGTCAGCCCCGACCACACTCATCGAGCTTTGGAGCTCCTTGGGACTAGACAATTTATACCAATGATTTATGTTAGGATTCTCCCATATTGCATGGGCCCTCATCCTGGTGACCAAGGGAGGTTGAAGGGCCAATTTTGTATGGGGGAAGGAGTAACAACAAGCATTCGATGATCTGAAACATCACTTGTGCTCATCTCCAGTACTCTCCTTGCCCAATCTGCAACAACCATTCAAGATCGAGACTGATGCATCTGACTATGATGTGGGCATAGTTCTCACTCAACATGAGCATCCTGTGGCATACCATAGAGAGACACTCTCTGATACTGTGCGGAAATACCCCACATATGACAAGAAAATGTATTCCATTTTACAAGCCTTCCGTCAATGGAAACATTACATTTTGGGGAAAGAGATGATCATACACACTGATCACAAGCCTCTGTAGTTCATACAGACACATGGGAAATTGTAGAATGATTTCCATAAGAAGTGGTCCACCTACCTGCAATAGTTCCATATCAATTAATACAAGTATCTTCAATCGTGTCGTTGATTGCCTCAGTCGACCTTCTGTGGCTGCACTCACCACTGTTCTCCAGTCCTGTGGACATGAAGCATTAGAGTGCCCCCAACTTTATCAACGAGATCCAAACTTCACCACCACATATTAGCTCTTAGGTATAGGTGCCATTGTCACTAATTTTCACATTCAGGATGAACTCTTATGCCACATGGGCCATCTTTGTGTTCTTACAAGCGAGCATGCAAAGCTTATTTGGGAAGCCCACTACAGTTGGGTGGCAGGACATTTTGGCGTAGAGAAAACTGTGGCCGTTCTTTAGAAACATTTTTATTGTCCAAAAATTCGGCAAGACGTCAGCAAGTATATCAGATCTTGCACTGCATGTACCATTTCCAAGCCAACCATCAAGAAGCATGGCTTATACACCCCTCTTCCTATTCCCGAGAAGCTGTGGGAATCCATCTCAATGGATTACATGTTTGTTTTTTCATCCACTAAACATGGAAATGATTGCGTGTTTGTGGTCGTTGATCGGTTTTTGAAGATGGCCACCATCACAGCCTGTAAGAAGAATGTCACGATGACAGATACTGCCAAGCTCTTCTTCGAATGAGTTTGGGTCCACTTTGGGATCTCACAGACCATCATCTCTGACCGAGACAACAGGTTCCTCAACACCTTTTGGTCGAGTCTCTGGTCTTTGTTGGACACCAAGCTCACAAAATCCACTTCTTTCCACCCCCAAACCGATGGCCAAACCGAGGTTGTCAATTGAATGATTTTGCACATCCTGCGCATGCACAATTCAAAGCATCCCCGTACATGGGACGAGGGTTTCCCATATGTCCAACATAGCTACAACAAGGCTCTCCATAGTTCCACTGGCCATAGCCCATTTCAGGTGGGTTTGGGATTCCAACCCTTGGGACCCATTGATGTTGCACTTCCTCTTGCCACCGCAGAGACAAAATCTTCCTTTGATAAATCTATGATAAACTAAGCCACCAGATTCATTGCGCGGATTCAACACATCTGCCAACAGGTCCAGAAGTGTTTGCAGAAATCCAATGCTAAGTACAAGCAGTGCCATGATCAACACATGGTTCCACACCAGTTTTAGGTTGGCGACAAAGTCTGGTTACATTTGCAAAATGAGCGTCTCACCGGGCGCCATTCGAAGCTTCACCCACTTCGTTATGGGCCTTACACTATCACCAAGGTTGTGAGTAGCAATGATTTTGAGCTTAACACTCCACCCTTCCTTGGTCTGCATCCAATATTCAATGTGGAGCTCCTTCGACCATATTTTCCATCGTTATTGGACACCTATGAGATTGTCGAACAACTGACACCAACATAGCTCAAACCTGACTGCATGGATCAAGCATCCACCGATCAGATCATGGACACACAGGTCAAGGGCACTCGCCAACAACAGATCCAGCTACATCGGGTTGTCAAGGTAGGGCAACTACTACACCAAGACAAGTGGCTCACCGGGGGCCAAATCTAGCAGAATTTTTCTAACCTTCTGGGGGAACTCAACATAATGGAGACCATTTCTTCCTAGGGGGGGGAGGATTGATCTAGGTGGATATTGGTGGCCACCCACCTATTCCAACTAGATTCTCGTGTCCATGTTTGTTCAACACGTCCTTCTATACTGTTTTATAATTGTGAGTTCTACACTTCTGGGGCTGTCTGAATCCCCACATATTCTCCAGATGGATACAGGTGGCCTCTCGCCTAATCCAATTGGCTTGTTTTGTATGTTTTCATGTTATCACATCTTACTGTACTTTCAGGGCTGTTTTGGGGCCCTAAACGTTGTTTTTTTGGCTCGCTATAGTGAGACTATAGACGAAGTCAAAGTCTGATGACAAAATGTGTATTTCTTTGAAAGACCTTTCCAACGAGCTATCACACACCTGAAACATAGGTTGTATGAAAAAGTTATGACCCTAGGAAGTTAAGGTACCAAATTACACCAACTTACCCATAGGATCCACATGACTTTTGGTGTTTCACCTTCTAGGGTTAGCTTTTTGGATGTCTAGGGTTTTGGTATTCATGAGTAATATGAAAAGGGCCTCTAAAGCCTCATTGTAATCCATTTTCTTCACACGGATGCGCGTAGCAGCCACATCTCTTCTTAGAGATAACTACCACCATTTGAGCAAGTTTCAGTTCTGCAGTTTTACAGTTTCAACCTATTTCATTATTTAATAGAAGATATTGCTCACTGGATATTTGTGTTATTCTTCCTATATATGTGTTTATTGTATTCGGTCTAATTATCAGTTCGTTCCGCTCCTAAATATGGATCAGACGGATGGTAGGAATTCAAAAGTCAAGCTAGAACACGATGCTCTTCTCAGCATTATGGGCCTGTCAAACATCCGTTAAATTTGCCACATGTTTCACACCTTTCCAGTTAGTATATGGTATTGAAGCTATTCCGCCGATTGGATTTGAAATCCCATCTTTGAATCTAGTTTTCGAACTTCTCCCTAACACCTCTGTCGAAGAGGAACGTCTCTTGTATTTGATGCGATTAGACGAGACTCACCGTGATGCTACTTTAGTCATTGAAACTCATAAGAAACGTGTTAAATCTCAATATGACAAGCATGTCAAACCACATATTTTTTCTGAGGGTGATTTGTTTCTCCTTTACGAACATGATTGTGACTTATTAGGGGTCGATAAATTTGAGCCCATGTGGCGTGGCCCTTATATCGTTAAACGAGTGTTAGAGAAAGCGGATTATAAGCTGGTATATTATGATGGAATTCCTTTGAGTGAACCCATAAATGGGATTTACTTGAAGAAGTACTATGCTTAAACTATTTTTGCATGAGTGCTTTGTATTTTTAGTGTATCATACTCTAGTGTGCTTTTTTCATTTTTTGTTCCGCCTTTCAACTGCTTACCTTGCATTGTGCTTGGTTTCCATATGTTGGTGTCTTCGCTAACCTATATCGGTTTTGCTGATGGTGCTAGTCACATTACTCAAAACCTAGCGTATGCTGCATGGATTATCTATGCAGCTACATATGAGTTGATCAGTCTACACGGTGTTTTCCTTGGTTGTGCAACTAATAATATCGCGAAATACAGTGCAATTATCGAATTATTAACTGACGCTATTTCATTTGGCATCCTTCATCTTATTGTATGACTTGATTCATAGTTAGTAGTGTTGCAATTGAGTAACGTTTATTCCATTCGAAGTCCTACATTGTTACTGGTATACTTAAGAATTCACCTCTTGGAAAGATATTTTGATTATATTGAGTATCAACATATTCCTATTTGTTTAAACACATTGACAGATGCATTGGCTAATTATGTGTTAGACAAACATTTGTGCCATTTGTAAATCCAAACACACTTAAAAAAAGAAAAAAGACCAGTAAGCCGGTAGGAACTTTATATTAATATGTCAAAAGTTACAAAAAGTATTTGTCCTAAGACCAAAATATCAAAATAGTGGAGCTCATGGCTTCATATACAAAAGCATCATGGATGCTGCTCGTTATAACAAACGACTGCCTGTGCCATTCTATGGAGCAGTCGACCAATAGATGTCGATACGCCAACTGTATGGTGTTAGTAGTGCCGAGAAATTTCGTCCAACATGATATCAGGGATGTTCATGGTTAATCCCTCTAAGTTCTACATGATCTCCTCGAGATCCTCAATAACCACTCCTCGACTTGCCACAACACCTATCTCTCCTTGCCTCTGAATGGGAGATGATCTTGGAGGACAATAAGGCGTTACATCTGCATTATTTAGAGCATTTGATTAGTCTTGGATAAATGACAAAAACATTTTATAATTAAAATATCAAAAACATCATATAATGAAAATTTTCTTCTTACCTATGTCTCCCCACTGAGATCCCTCAGGTAGAGC
>JZKD02S0861076.1:576109-616452 GCA_000966675.3 Picea glauca
AAATTTTCAACTTCTAAGGGTTACTAGCTCTTCTTCTCTCATGCACCATTTTTAGAAGGTCAACTTGTGGATGGTTTTGCTGATTTTGGATGGAATTTTAAGCAATTAGGGTTTTATCTCATGGTTTCTTGGATGAAGTAAGTGAATTTTCTGCATTTTATTCTTATGTTATTAATGTTTCATGGTAGATTTTCTATTTTATGCTAGATGTCTTTTTTGGTGAAACCCTAAGAGAAGAACATAAGTGATTCTTCCTCTCACAAGGTGATTTTGTCCAAAATTTGTGAAAGAGTCCTTGCTAGGGTTAGAACCCTAAATCCCTAAAGTTCTAGCATTTTAGGATTTTAGCCCTAGACTTTTGATTTTTGACCTAGCTGAAGCTACAATAAGGAAGGAATGATTTATTGGGCCCAACTGTGCTTGCACCCTATAAATCCTTCTCCTTAGGATGCAAAGCCTAAGGCCCAAATGTGCTTGCACCTTAGGGTTTGAATCCTACCTCTTGGTTGCAAGTAGATCAAGTTTCAAGCTTAGTTGCATTTGTTGTTTTAAGACTCCATAACCCTTCAAAGGTATTGGTTTTAAAGCATTCTCATGGTGAATTGTTTGACAAACTCATTCTCTCAACTCTCTTAAGCGTTCTACTAATCTAACTAACACTAACATTGGAAAAATCTTTGGATAATTTGTTGTTGTTACAAAAGTTTGCTACAACCATCTAATAACACTCCTTTTTGTTGTTGCATACACTCTTGTAAAGGTGGCCTAATTTATTCAGAAATTGCCTTGAACAATTGGATAATATTATGTTGGATGCATGCTAAGTTTTCATGGTCAATTGTTGCATTTCTAAGCACTAATTGTTGTCGTTGTTATAAATAATTTACTGTTGTCATATCATTGTTTACTGCTGCAAATTTATAACAACCATTGCAAATTATCTTTTCTAGTGTCTTAAAGAGGTATTAATTGCATGTTTGGACTTGGAAATAACCATATATAAGTTGTAAAGTGTTCTTGTTATGGGCATGTACTCAAACAACTTGATACCTATTCTACTACCTTGACGTAGATCAATCTTTCGGTGATCAAGAGATGGGGTGGTTGTCTTGGCTACTATAGTTTCTACTTTGATCCCTTGAGGTCACCAGGAAAACCTCCGTTGTGGTGGACCTCTTCCATCACTAAAACGAGGGGAGTTTTTACTAAGGTGACAATGGTAGGATCTTCCATAGTTACACAAGATTTGGGGTCTTGTGTTGGAATTTGCATAAGTGCAAATCCGCCGATAACATGAATCATTGCATATAAGATGTGTAAGTCACCATTGATCCCTGAACTATATGATGGCTTTTATTAAGAGGATCATTAATTTAATTATTAATATAATGGAAATAAAAGGAATTCCACTATGTTGGCTTCCTTGAATCTTTTTTATGCTTTTAGTATAGTTAAAATACAAACATATGGATTTCAGGCTCGAAATGACTTAATATTACATGGAAATAAACTTCGATTTGTGTGGTATTAACAAGTATTGATATATGGTAGAAGTATTATAGAGAAAAACATTACAGGTGCCAAGCATAGATAAATATATGAACATACACCTACATGTGGGTCATGAGTTTCCCTACTATTATAATATGCACTTTTGGAAAGATAAACAAGCTCGTTTCCATACCTATGGGGTGATGTCATTTCTATCTCAAGTGAATATGGGTGGCATCCTTTGAATGGAGGGGGAAAGTGAAGTGAGACCATGTTGCAGAGAGGTGCATTTTTGAATCGTGTAGGTACTCACCTCGGTAAACTCTCAAGGATTCTTTTTGTATGCTATGGCCTTAGTTGTTATAAGACATGTACTTTGCATGCAGGTGATGTGCAATATGATAAAGTGAGAGGTTAAGGAAACATAACCCTTGTTAAACCATGCCGTGTCTTAGCATCATGGAAGGCATGCCAAGAGGATCACGGGTTGTGGACAGACAAGCCTAGACATGTGAATGGCCATGTTATTTCCTACATTTTCTATCGTTGGCTTCTTGTAATTGACAATATTTTGTTAATAATTTAATTGAATGCATCTTGTATTTTATAATGCTTTGTTTACAAAAAATATATTATTCTAGGATAGAAAGAATGCGATACATATAACACACAACCACACGTTTGAAGCACACAATGTTTCAAAAGAGATTAATGGATTGTAATGCACACGACGTTTCAAAAGAGATCAATTGACTATAATTCTAGCACCAAGATATCCTAAATAGACAGACTAGATGCAATTATTTCCTTCCCTATTCTTTGGTCTTGTCCATTACAAAAACAATTACAAAAATAGAATTGTAAGGTTAAAGAACGTATCCTCTATGGAGGCCAACCACAAGTATTTTCATGTGCTTACAATTATCAAAATTACCCACAACCAAACGCCTGCTCATATATATAATATCATTTTATGATTTCACGTGTCCCTTCAAAGTTTTGGACTCCATGACCAAAGACATTGAATCCATTTCCCTCACCATGGTCGAGTGGAAAGAAACCACAGATGCCCACTTCTTCATTGTGGATGTACCAAGTAAGTATAACTTCTTTTGCAATATTTTCTTTGCAGTTTTTTTCAAAGGTGTGTTGTAATGTTTAAACCTACTTTGAATGTTTATTTTACAACAAATAGGGATGAATAAGGATGATATCAATATTGAAGTATAAGGCAACAGGGTTTGTGGAATTAGTAGCGAGCAACAAAAGGAGAAAGAGGAGGAGGGCCATAATTTGCATAGAGTGGAGCATTCCAAGATCGAATTTTGGAGGCAATTTAGGCTGTCAGAGAATGCAAATATGGATACCATTAGAGAATGCCTACACTAAAAACTATTAGTCCAACTAAGATTGGGAATATAAGCTCAATTGCTACTATGAATCTCCAGAGAAAAAAACTGATACATGACCCATGTATGTACATACATTATTTTCTCTCATAAATTTATTTTACAAGAACAAAATATATCATATCTAAAAAAGTCTCGTCAATATAAACATTTATTTTATTGAAAACAAAAATAAAATATAGTGAAGTTGAAATTCAATGCATACCTAGTGGCATAGTTTACAAAATGCATATGAAGAATATGAAAGAATGCCTAAAACAAAATATGAAGATTTTATGTAAAAGAAAAATATCAAGACTCATGTATAAGAAAATAACAAATGAAATTATATCGGCTTTGTTTTACATGTTATTCGTTTTACTTGGTCTCTAAAGCTATACAACCCAAGTACATACACCCTTGTACATATTTTAATGAAAGCTATCAAATAATGTGCATATAAAAAGTTACGAAACATGTTGCATATAAAAAAATTTACACTAGCTGAAAAAATTAGGTGGAATGGAACCTGTATGTTTGCTAAGTTCAAGCTTATTTTATTGTGTAGCATATTTTTTATTGAATCTTCATTGATTTCTTGTCTAGTATATTGAATACACTTCATTCATTTCCTCAATTTCCTCCTCTCATGGATTAGCAGAAACATGGAATAACGAGATCATTCTCATGGATTAGTAGGAGCATTCCTAATACTAGGGCAAGTGTTTCATGGATTAGCAAGAGCATGGAATATCAGATCGTTCCTGATACCAGGGAGAGTGTTTCCGCATAATATGAAGGGAAAATAACCATCCTAGCAATAACATAAGGAGAACATGGATATGAAGATACCTGGGTATTATTATTTATAGAAACATGAGGACGAAGACAACGATATAGAGATATGGAGGACGTGATTGTGCTGTGTGTCAATAATGGCTACCGTGTCAATTGATTAAAGCGAGTGTCAATTAAGGAAGTGCCATGGACTAATAACCATGGTTAATCTTATATGCAAAACATAACATTACATGTTACCTAACTAATGCTATAGACACCTCCAACATTACTTGGTTTCATGTCAAAAATCTTAAGACACTTAAGAAATTTGATGATCCAAAACTTAGGAAATATGACAAAATGTTTTCCTCAACCTTGGGAAGAGGCCAAATAAGACCTCAAACATGAACTTAGGATAAAATTGAAAGAAAAATAAGAACTCAAAACCTGAACTTAGCTCGAACTTAGGATAAAAACCAAATAATCTTGCAAAAATAATTAGGGTTTGCTAAAACTTTGGATTAAAATGTTTTGAACTGCGTGTGGAACTAATTGAAAAATTGGTGAACCGATTACTATAATCCCTAGCCAAAAGGCAGGGACTAATAAAGGCATACACATATAGCCATGCAAGCTTTTAGAATAAATAAAAACCATAAGCAAAAGACATTAAGCAACTATTGGCTTATGATGGCTATAGGAAAACATGGATGTATCAATGAGGGATAATAATGACATTCTAGAGAACATAGTTCTCGCATGTTTAGCAATTAAACTTTGTCAGTAATTAATTTTCAAAGACATTGCTATTGATTTTTTATCTACCTTGGCCAAACGTTGCATCAACATTTTCTCTATGTGACTCTTGTTATATAAGAAATGGAATAAAAGTGACTATACAACTCTTGAACTAGAAATCTATCCTTACAATAGACATATGGTTTTTAGAAAACAACAAAAGAGAATTAAATAAATTGGTAACTGTAGACACTATTTCTAGAGAAACAACAATGCAGTGCATTTTTTTTCATGGATCCATTGGTACTTTTGAATAAGAGTACAATAAGGATAGAACTTTACCGATTCTTGTATGTAAGGACAATGTTGTCCATTGAGAGTGTAAGATATCCCTATAGATGAAATTGTCGAAGTTGAGATAATGTTTGGCTAATGTAATTTTGGTATTCTTTGTAAGAGATTTCTATTAGTTTTGGGAAGAATTGCTACAACTATGGGTTTCATAGGATGCAAATGATCTTTTTGTTGTCCTTCTCTAGTGTGTACTCCGAGCTATGGTCATACAAGTATGATGTTTTTTCTTTGCAATGTGTGTATTGAGCCAATAGAGAAGGAAAGGTGGTGGCAACAATTGATTGTAGTCATTGCAGAAAGGTTGAATAGAGATATGTTGATTGTAGGATACATAAAGCAAGTGCACTTTTTTTTCCAGATACAATGAACATGAAACTAAATTGTGGGTTGAAAAATTGTCACCTAAAATGCACCAACCAAATATTGTAATTTATATTTTGTGACTTCATCATTTTACAAGTGAATACATGTCGATTTTCTAGTATGGATGCTGGAAGTTCCTTTTGGGCCATTTTGAACTACCTTCTTCAATAGGAACATTACAACAATTTTGCAAGCTAACTATTCCTGCACTTGAGAGTAAAATTCCTTGCAGTACTGATTGAGTTGTAGCTAACAACCATAGTGACAATATGGGGCTACCAAAAGAGATGTAACACATGGTTGAATAGAGAAAGAGAGAATCTAGAGGAATGGAAAAAATGCTAAGTTTGTTTTAGAGAATATGACTATCAATTTGCCCTCTTTTTGTTGGTTGTATTTCCAACATAGTTCACACTGGTTGTTATTTTAATGACAAAAAGTGACAATTGCACTAATAGATCCAATTGAGTAAGTTGCATCTAATGCAATTAGTGCATATTTTCTCATGTCTAGTGAGAACCATATGTTTGTGTAAACTCAGGCAATTTGCTCAATAATGGTATTTGTGTTCAAGACAACACATTATTATGCATCACCTCATTCAAATGAGGAATTGTGCCAAATACCAAAGTTCCTAATACAAACACCCATTCTAGATGTCAAGTAAAGGATGAATTGTGATATCATATCATTACCAACATTTACTGTTATTGTTACTTGCCCATGTTTTTCAACAAGATTGGCATGGATGAGTTTTGTTTTCATTGGGAAGTTGATGCTTTTGTTGCAACCTGGACCATATAAGACCAATACATCCCCCTCAAAGAGATTGTCTGTACAATTGAACATAGTGTTTCTTTGCATTCTAGGTTGCAATCGAAAAGATTTGTCTCATCAAGAAATTGTAATGCAAGTCTACTATCTACACTAGGAAATTATATTCCTATAACAAGAATATATCTTAATCTTAGCAAAAGAAGACATCTAATGAGTATGTTGGAATACAATACATTTATCAAAATAAGGCAAAAAATAATTAAAGACATTTCTTGATAATTGGTGTATTGGAACCTCACTTTTGAGTTTTCGTTGTCCTGTTTACATTGTTATGAGTTGCCACACATTCCAAAGAAACAATCTTGGGTATTCTAAAATAAGAAGGGCACTATAAGTTTTTTTTTTTCTTTTTTCAGATAAATTCACAAGTGATGTATTAAAAATATCAAAGGAAAAAACACTTAGAGACCTGCAACAACAAAGAACTTATGAAACACTAAAATCGTTCTCAAGGACAAATGAATATAATCAAAATGTTTAAGAAAGGATTGTAGAAAACATCATGTGCATGTAGAACACAAGCTAAAGGTAAGATGGGAATGTTAGTTCATCATTTAGAGACATGCACATTTTTATGCATCCTATTTTAAAAACAACAAAATATAACCTACAAAAACTATGAGCAACATTATACTATATTTTCAAAACTGATAGGATGTTGTTACCTAATGCTAGTTCTGTAGTTTGATTATGAAGAACAATGTGAAGAGTATATTGGTGTAATTTGCATAATGATGCTTAGTTGTCAAAATAAAAAACATCAACAAGTAGGTATGTTGGAGGGGATCATAATGCTATTCGGTTGTGTAAGCGTAACAACAAAAGCATGCATGTGTGCCCAAGTGTCTTTATAAAAAAGAATCCCTTGTTTCCAAAATTTGATAAACTCACCAAGAATTTCAGTAATACTTTGACAAATGAGCCCTTGTAAACTTTACTATTGATTCTCTTGTATTATGGAAATGAATCTAGGCGGCAAGTACAACTCTAGTAGCTATTCTGGTTTCTTTGAGTATACATCCATATTGAATTTGGAAATCATGAGAAATTTTGGGTCAATAGACAAGTTATTAGAGATAAGCCAATAAAAATTTGTATGCATGGGGTAATTTTGATATAGATTTTAGGGAGTTGTTTTCTATTGGTCATATGCTTTTTTGTGATGGATATAATGTTGATGCTTCTTGCAGGTTGGTCTATTATCATTATTTTGTTAGAAGGTGGAATTTTATTATGTTGTTATCACTAGTCATAATGATGGTGGATTGCTAGCCATAATGGAAGTTGACAGGTTGTATCAATGAATATATTTCCAATGTGAGTTTCTAGACATTTCCAATGTAAGTTGCCAGTGTAGTTTGGTGATTTGTCTAATAATATATTTTTCAAAGTTGGATATGGCATTTATTTATTAGCTCAGTACACCATAGATATTAAAGGGTGGTCTAGTTTTGGTTTCCAACACTTGTAGCATGTGTTAAGAAAGGAACTTGATTTTCAATTGGCAATATGAAAAGCTTCTTGTTTCATTGCATGCCCACAATAGTATCCCATAGAAAGTTATATGAAGATCCTTTCAAAGATGTGAGTATTGCGGTTTATGATGGAATCACAAGTGCAAGTCAAGGGAATGTGTTGGTTGGTGTAGAAGACATACTAGCTCAACTAAAATAAATTAAAGCCTTAATATATAGAATTCATAGTATTGTGGGTCAATCTATCTGGTTTTTGGTGCCTAACTTGAAGCTATGGTGTACATATCCTACAATGCAAAAAAAGATTATATCCATGTGAATTGTAGTGTTCTGGATGTAAATATGACATGTATTGCTTAATGCCTTGTAGAGAGTGGTCATAATATCCAAATGTGGATAGTTCCCTCATGAAAATTGTCCAACATTATTATTCATAGCACTCACACATCGTGCCTTTGAATTAAAAATCGAGTTATCCTAAAATAAAGCTTGAGAGTCATTGTGAGAACATGGATACCTAGTAAGCATATAATCTGGGATTTGGAATCTCAATCTCCAAAAAAGAAAGAACTTGAGATTTGACATCTCAAGCTCCAAAATTGAAAGAACCTGAGATTTGGCATATCAAACTCCAAAAAGAAAAATAATGTTTGCAAGTGATATATCCAAGTCCTATTTTTGCACATTGACTTTTGTAATGTTAAATTTGGAAGATCAAAGTGCTAGGTATTTTTGGTGGCATGCACTTTTTATGAGATGTCACCATAAAACACTGTTTCAAAAGGTTTTGAAAGGAATTGAAAGACATATGGCATGATGACTAGTCTAATAGGCATCAAGGATACCAAAGGTCATGCTATCATTTGACAAAGTTGTCTAGAAATGATCGAGCATAACGTTGTTGTTGGTTGTGGCTTTTGTTGTATGCAAGCTCAACTTATGACTTTCCATAAATGAGAGAATTTGTTTTTGTGCATTGTTACAATGCAACATGTCAAAGTTCAAATCACCAAAAATTACAATTTGTTCATCTTGTTGAATGTCTTTTCTTATGGTGTGTAGAAATTAGAGAACATCTTTAAGTGGCATGTGAGGTGCAATATAAATATTTGTGAACTTGACAATAGTCTTACCAATTTGAAAGTGGGTGACAATTGATTCAATATTCTTTGTTGCATAATTATTTGATATCTTTGTCACTAGGTTCTTTTTATAACATGTGAGTAAGTAATGAAGGAAAAATGTTGATAAGTAGTACTAGTTTGTTTCGAGTAAACTTTCTTTTGGGATTAAGGTTGTTTGTGTTTCTTGGAAACACAAGATGTCAATTTTCATCACCTCATAGTCATTGACGATATTGTCCATGTGTAATGGAAGGCTTTGTGTTTTCAATGAACATATGAGATTTTTTTGTTTTGTTTTGGTATCAATTGGAAACCATATTTAAGTTGTCAACATGCATATGTTTGAAGCCTTTCTATTTTAGTAGTAACCTTGTCAAATAGAGAAAATTTTTTCTACTGCAATTTGTTTATGAGATAGAGTAATTCGATAGATCTATCATGAGAAAGTGTGGTGTAAATAAGTCCATGTTGTTTAACCCCAATTGGGTCAAACACCAAGTTGTCCATTGTAAGGTCATGTGATCTATGTATTGTTCATGCACATTTCGGTTGGATCGAGATTTTATCTTGAACAAAAGAGACTTTGTTTGATGATGTTATTTATATATAGATTCTTGCAATAGGTGTCCAACTATTTGAAATGTTAGATGAAAAATGGTGCAATTCGCTCATTGAATCAAGCCAGTTGATGGTGCTACAAATTCAATCCAGACAATGCCGATTTTTCCTTCTATGTTATGCCAAAAAATTCCCTTTGCTCCATCTACTGGACCGTCTTCAATCACAATTTCCTCCAAATAATTCTACAACCACATTTCATTTTAGGACAATTGTAGAAAGCAAATTCATCTTCTTGTCGCAATAGACATTTGTTTCAATTGGATTTGTTTTCTTGTCATATGCTTTTAATGTTAATTCTTCTGAGTACATAAGAGCCAAAATTTTCTGATTGTGCTCTTCAACATCTTTGTTTCTATGGAAAAGATACAAAAAGATTGGATCATTTGGTGGGAATCTATAACAATGTTTGTTCAAGTAGTTAATATTATCATTTATTTGTGAACAAGTTCTTGTTCTATTCAAAATGGATATGAAATCTTTGCTCCCTCACCTCATTACATATTTGAGCTCAAAACATTTGACATTGTCTCTCCAAAACCTATATGGAATCATGTCTTGTTAGAAACTTGGTTTTTCAAAATCTAAGAATCACGTACATGTTATGCTTGACAAAGATCACCAAAAAAGATGATATCAAGATTTCCAAAAGGTGTTGTTGGAGTGTGCATAATTTCATGAAGGCTCATGTCAATGCTTTATAACATTCAAGTGAAGTTGTATGTATTATTTAGTTAGCAGATATAATGTACTTAATTTTAGTGGAAGCATGCTTGATAACGTCAATGGTAGGCATAAATATGAATGTATTGCAATTCTATTTGCATTATATGAAAATTTTCCAATAAATGCAACTTATATGATTCTCTTTTCTTGAGAGTATCACTACCAATTTGTCTATTATAAAAGTGCAACAATGCATGGTAGATTTATTTTTCCGTAAATGTCTTTCTTGTCCCTACGCCTTAAAATGAAGTGACGTGTCTGGGTTTTTTCCCCTCATTATGATTTTTTTTGTTATTGACTATTGCTCTTCATTAAGTTTTTTCTAATCTTTTGTGGTTAGAAGAAATGATTGCTTGATATTTTCAATGACACTAGTAGATGTGGTTTGTGTTCGTCTAGAGATCATTTTGAATATCATAATTTTTGGGTACAAAGCTATGGGATTGTTCATCTATAAAGGTTTGAAACATAAAGATTTGGTTAGATTTAGTTGTAATTATTTCATAAGACACATCAATATTGCCCCATGTTGTTCTTATTTTAGTTACAAACTTGTGTTCAATGAGATTTATTAACACTTTTTGCAACAAGTATGCTTCAAACCATGTTTGACATTTTCCTTTCAAAACATTCTCAATTTCTTTATATGGCACATAGAACATCGTTTTTTCTCTAAAAAAATCTCTTGGTCTTTTTCTAATTGTATTGTATGCATTCTATGACACATGGATGTTTTCTTATCCTAGGATTTGAATTTGAACTTGAGTACCAAGCAACACATTCAAAAGGTATTGCAATGTACTTGTCAACAATATAATCACACATAATGTCTTCAAAATCATTAGACTCTTGTTTCAAGAGTGGGTTTCTTTAGGATGTTTTTTCTTTTTGTCAAATGGTGCAATATTAATGAATATTGTATTCCTATAACTTGAATACAAATACAATGACAACACAATATTCACATCTTGTCAACTAGAGTTTTGTTGTATGTTATGGAGTCCATTTCTTAGCTTGCAAATACTTTCAAGTTTGCCATCATTGCTACAAAGACATTCTCTTTGATTTTCTTAAACACAATTGTCATGTTGTAGTCCATATTTGTAACGTAGGCTTGCTATAGCATAGGATCTAAGATGAATTGTGGATCTGTATTTGCATGCCATAATTTTGGAACATTTTAGAAAAAAACATTTATTCATATGTCAAAGGGGTCTCTCTTTAGCAACAAAACATAGCGTAGAAGAGTAGAGCAAGAGAAGAATGTATTCATCTCTAGTTACTTTGAGGTTAGAGAAGAACATATTGAAAGACATGTTTTTAGGATGTATTTTGTATTATAAAAGATAAAGTAGTTCTTTTGTTTTTTCATTAGCAGTGTTGCAATTACGCTCCAATTGATGCCAAATGACAATTTTATCCATTGGAGTGGGAAATCAAATATATAGTTTGATTGTCGATATTACTTGCAAGTTTTCATGTGACGATGGGTTTGAATCTTAACAAGATTGTCATTAAGCAATGTTGACTTAAAAGATATATATCTCTCGAAAGATTTCACAATCTCATCATTGGAAGATTGTTATAATTAGGTGAATCTCTAATCCCAAGCAATCCATGCTTGTGCCCATTACCTCTACTCTGGAATTCAATGATGAGGAATAGTCTACTAGTTCTCCGAATAGTTCAATATTGCTTGAAACTAAAGTCCAAACTGCTACTATTATGTGCCGATAGAAGTGGATACAAATGATAAGATGCTTCTTGATCAATGAATCAATATTTTCTTGATGAATGCTTTCTTCATTTCTATCTAGAGACTTGTTTCTAGTCTCTTGTAATGAATTGCACAATGGGGCACAAAGATGTTTAGCACTAGTGAATGTGACAAAGAATGTAGGAAGACCAAGTTGTTGTATCAATGCAAATATATTTATTCTTACATTTTTGATCTGGTGAAATGACATTCATATGATTTTGAGATAGTGATATGCATTTGGGGATTTAAACACTTTCTTAAGGTTTTTTTTGCACTTAATATCTTTTGCTACTAATTTTTTTTCCCTTAATGTATACTTTGTGAACATAAATCCAAGTAGATCTTCAAACTTGGTTTATAATAATTCAGATTGCTTTGAAGAAAATATTTGTAATTTGCGTGTTACAAAATCACCAATAGCATGCAAAATCTCTCCTTCTGCTATTTGTTGATAAGAGAAACATTTCACAATGTCATTGGGTCAACTAAATCCAAAAAAGAATGTAGATAAATTTAGCTCTTTAAAGAGTGTTTTGGGAAATTTCCAATGGTTTGAATCCTTCAGAAGGTGCACTTTATATGATTCTATTCTCCAAGAACTTTGTTAGACGGGCTTTCCCATAGCTATGCAATATTGTTGCAGATACTAGTTCTAGACCTTCATCATCATTGACATAATCAAGGGGTTCAATGTTTGATAGTTCATCAATGTACTCTTCAATATTCCTACTCAAACTAACTTCCCATTCATTATTGAGAACAACACCTTCTTTTTTGTAGAGCGAATTGTTGCATAAGTCATGAAGATAAGTGATGACATTTTGTGGTTTAATGTTAACAGATAAGTAGGAATTTTTGTATTCCAATTTTATTTTTAGCATTATTGTAATTGTCATTGATCACACAAAATTCTAGGCAAGGCTAGTTGAACTCAATATAAATTTGCAAGAACATTTATGATTGTATTAGTGAGTGCAAAATCCATCCTTAGAAATACTAGCCTCTCCCCCAAAGTTGTCAATGTTTTCACAAATTTTAATTCTTTGTTACAATGAATTTGTGAAGGGGATAAAAAAACAAGCAATTGTTCATTGCAAATTGCTTTTTTGCAATGTCCACAAATTTTCTTGTCAAGTTGAATGAATTTTAATCCTTCTGCAATCCTCAAACATTCAACTCTAGATATCATGTCATCATTAATGTCATGCATGTCTTTTTGGAATTGAAAAGGTTCACAAATAACAAATACACCAATCAATGTGTCTTTAATTGAATCTAAATATGCCTCATTTATTTTTATTGTTTTCGCGTAGTTGTGTTTTCTTTGATGTGCTAATGAGTGTTGTCTTTGTATTTCTTGTTTTAGATGCCATAATTCCGTGAATGTCTTCTTGGACATCTTGACCGAGGTACTTTCCAACATTTTTCTAGCCACTTATTGAAAGCAATGCAATTTTGTGTTTTGTTTTCTAGTCGTTCTTGTGCTACATCTTTGAACAATTATTTTTTCAAGCCTTTTTTGGCTCTAGTCACACTGTTTACTTTACTAATTAGGAAAAAAAAGCATTTATTTTAATGTTTACATTCTTTATCCTAACTTCAGGGATTTCTTTAAATATGTCTATATGTGTTCCAATATGATCATTTGATCCTTCAAGCAATATAGTTGAATTAGTATCTTTAGAATACATTTGAAGCAATGGCTAGAAATATGCATGTGAGGGACTCAAAATACAATGCATGATATAGCTCACTTCGATGACGCATGTGCTTAGTATAATCTTAGAATAATTGTTCATGATTCAACACTCTATATGTATATATTAATGTCAAGAGGCTCACATAACCATTGCATTTCAAATTCACCTCCTTCTATGTGACCATGTTCATACAAGACTAGCAAACTGATAATATAAGCTTGCCAATTAACAATAGATTGCTCTTTTCCGATGATCTCATCAATAAACTATCTATTTAAGCACACAATATCTCTAATGTCATACATAATCAAGACATTGCAAAAAGTTTGTGCTATTGTGTTTCTCAAAGAAATCATATTGAACCATAATGTCAATTTACAAATAGACTCAAATAATGAGTCATGATAATCCACAACAACATCACCAATAAATAGAGTCATTGATCTGAAAGTGCTTCTTTTATGGAGAATGTATCCATTTGAGTATATGGAATGTGATGTGTACATTCACATGCAATAATAAACTAAGATGAATATTTTATAGACTCTATTATCTATATGATAGAAACAACTTAAGGTGACCACATGATGGGTTTTGATCATGGAACAAAAAACTATATACTTGTTCTGATTTCTTAGTGTTGAAATAAAGGTACTGTGTCTTTTTTGTAAATGACTGGATAAAGATGGGAATACCTAACCACTTGCAAAAACACTTAACACAAAAAGTATCACCCAATTGGCCAACTCAAAAGTCCCATGTAGCTATGCAACAAATAAGGACATCCTATGCAAAGTAGATAAACTAAATCTAGTAGGAGAGAAAAGACAGAGTTAAAACAAAAAGTAAAACCATGGAAATCACATACAATACACAAATATTTACCCTGGAAACCCTTAACTAGGAAAACTAGTAATGCTTGAGTGACTCCCACTCTTATGTTGTCTTATTCATTCACCAAATAAAGAGTTACATGACTAACCTTGGTCTACACCTAATACCAGTTCATCATCCCACTCCCTTTCTTTATTACAAGAACAAACCTATAACCATTTGGCTTCCTCTTCAAGACCAATGGACATTTCATCCTTTTGCAACATTTTCGAATCTCTCTTAGATAGTATTACATAATTTGTGGCATTCAAAATGGTTACATATCCATGAATATGATAGGCTGTGATCCCGTAATTCTCAGGATTCTGTCTCTGATTTCATTCACCATTCGACCATCTAGTCGACCACCTTTCGACTACCATTCGACCATCCAGTCAACCATATTTTGACCTCCAATCGGATAACCTGTCGACCATCAACCTGACATAATCATTCAGTTGATCATCCTCAACTAGCCAGTTGGTTGACTGAGTTTCCATTGCAAAGCATATAATATCCCACCATTATCCTACTTGTTGTCTTCTTTGTAGAACCAAGAGAAACTGAACTTTGGTTCATTGACATAGGACAACAATGCCCATTGCCTCTCTACACCAAAAGAATTTCTTAGCACTCGCATACTTGGTCAAAGAGTCTGCAATATTTTTCAAAGTGTCTACCTTTTCTAGAAACACCTTATTTTTTTCCACCATGTCTCTCATGAAATGGTATTGTACATCAATATGCTTCATCTTGGAATGACAAGATAGTTTTTTTTCCAAGAAAATTGTGCTCTAACCATCATAATTTTTCCTCATAGCTTGTTGTTCAAACCCAATCCCTAAACATAATCTATGCAACCAAAATGATTCCTTGCTTGCATGGGTGGTTGCCTTGTATTCAACTTCAATTTTCAACAAGGCTACTACTTCCCGTCTCTTACTCATCCAACCAATTGCTCCACCAAACATTCTAGACACATATCCCCTAGTATACCTTCTTTGATCAAGATCTCTAGCCCAATTGACATCGAAAAATCCATGTACATTCACTCCCCTGTCAAATTAAGGTTTCCCATGGTAATAAATTGCATACTATATTGTGTCACACAAGTACCTAAATACTCTCTTGACAACAGTCTAGCATTCTTTCCCAAGTGTCAACATATACCTGCGCAATACTCCCACTGCATGGGAAATATCTAATCGAGTGCATATCATTGCATACATTAGATTACCAACATCATTAGCATATGGAACACACGCCATGTCCTCTATTTTTTCTTGTGTCATTGGACACTATTCAACAGTTAGTCTTACCCCTATAGGAATAAGTACCTTGACTGGTTCGCACTCCTGTATGTTGAAACATTTTAATATTGTTTCAATGTACTTTCTTTGATTTAACCAAAGTTTTCTTACTATCCGATATCTCTTAATATCCATTCCTAGAATGAATTTAGCAACACAAAGATCCTTCATGTCAAACTTGGAGGATATTTGTATCTTCACCTCCTTTATAACATCCATGTTGTTTCCAACCAACAACATGTCAATGACATACAACACTACATGGATGAAACAATCAACCTTTCTTTTTACAAATCCCAATATGAGGATGTAAGTGTCAAACTTTTGGTACCACATCCTTGGTGATTTATTTATACCATAAAGGGATCTCTTCATATTGCACACCAACTCTTTCTTTCCCTTTTTTGCAAATCCTTCAGGTGGTTTCATGTAAATTTATTCTTCCAAGCCTCGATGTAGGAACATTATATTTACATCCATTTTCTCTATCTCAAGATCAAATGCTATAGCTAGAGACATTAGTACTCTAATGGAAGTTAATTTTTCATCAGGAGAGAAAATCTCACTGAAGTCGACTCCCTCGAGCTTTGTACTTCTCAACTTGACCTGTTGCGTTTAACTTCTTCTTGAACACCCACTTTCTACTGATGGGTTTTCTTCCATTAGGTAGCTTGACCAAATCCCATGTTTTATTATTATGCAAAGATTCCATTTCTTCAACCATGGCCTCCTTATAGAGTCTACACTCTGTCGAGTCAACTCCCTCCCTGATTGACTCGGGCTCATCATCAATGGTAGATAAGAAAAATGAAAAACAGAAATCAAGTGGACTATACCTTTCATCTTGTTTCTGTACTTGTTCAGACCTCCTTCCAATCAAAGTTTGTATTTCCACCTCTTGATCTGATTCAAATGACTCATATGAATCATGTTCCTTGTTCCTCAACTCAAATTCTAGTTTCTTTGGTTATTTCTCCATTGAAGCCTATTCATTCTTGGAAGTACTCACAACGTCCATGAAGATCACATATTGACTATAAATTGTTTTCCTCATCACTAGATCCAAGAACTCATATCCTTTCATTCCATCCTTGTAACCAATGAAAATACACTTGACTGCCTTATTGTCCAACTTGCTCCTCTTTTCTTTGGGAACGTGCACAAATGCATAAAAAAAAAACTATGAGATGTGAAAGACAAGGATTCTTACCAAACCATACCTCATGTGGAGTCATGTCGACTAGTGTTGATGAAGGAGATCTATTTACCAAGTAACATGCAATGTCGATTGCCTCTACCCAGAATTCTCGTGCTATCCCAACACCACTTAGCATGCTCCTTTCCTTTTCCATCAACATCCCATTCATTCTTTCAACAACTCCATTTTGCTGAGGGGTATATGGAGTGGTATTTTGGCATGCTATACCACATTGCTTTCAGAACTACTCAAACTCCTTACCACATAATTCACCTCTATTGTAAGTTCTCAACACCTTGATCTTCTTATCTATATGGTTTTCCACAAGAGATTTAAACTCTTTGAAATTGTTGAAAACCCTTGATTTCTTTCTTAGGAAATACAACCATGTCTTCCTAGAGAACTAATCTATGAAGGAGACATAATACAAAGATTCTCCTAGTGATGGAATGAGTACTGGCCCAAACATATCACTATGTATTAATTCTAAAATCCATTTTTCTCTTGTAGATCCAGATGGGAATCTCACACGATTCTATTTTCTCTAGACACAATGTTCACAGAAATCAATTTCCAAAGAACAATCAGGGAAAATTTCGAACATAACTTTGTTGTGCATAGTTGGAAGGCCTTTTTCCCCAATATGTCCTATCCTCTAGTGCCATAACATGGTCTAGTCGATTAGATGAGGAACAATTGAGTCGGTCTAGGTACAACTGTACTATTGCATCCAGTTGAGTCAACACTCTCCAACAACTTGTATAGGGTTCCATTCCGAGCTCCTCTCATCAAGACCATCTCTCCCTGAACTATTTTACATGAATCCTTCTCAAATACAGTGTGCACACTTGCATCACTTAGTTTGCTAATAGATATTATATTTCTTGCTAAACCTAGAATATGTAGCACACCTGGAAGGGTTCTACTCCTCCCATCCTTTAGAATCAATCAAAATCCACCTCGTCCAACAATATTGGTTGTTGAATCGTCTCCCAAGAATACATCTCCTCCTTCATATTTCTCATATTCACAGAAACATTCCCTGTGAGGTGGTATATGAAAGGATGCACCTAAGTTGATCAACCAAACATCATGATTTGACTGTGTACTAGTCGATGCCAAATACACATCGCCTTCTTCATATGCATAAGTCTTTTTTTTTTTTGCAGTTTACTGCTTCTCGTTAAATCCATGACTTTTCTTAGCATATTTCAACTTACAATCCCTTTTGTAATGCCCAGATTTACCGTACTTCCAATATTTTCACGTCAATTGAACCAAGGATTTATATCTACCCTTAGATTTAGTCTTTCTACCAGAGAATTTACCTTTTCCTCTATCAAACGATCGACCTCTCACCATCAAGGCATCCTTGGTTGATCCTTCCATGTTATGCCACCTCATTTACTCTGACAACATATATGCAATCACATATTCAAGAATTAATGTGGTTTAATTAGTCCCAATATCCATGACTAAGCTATCCCATGAATCTAGCAAAAATGAAACATACTGACACATTTCTCCTCCTTAGTGATTTTAATATCCATTATAGACAATAGTTGACTTATCGTAGTATTGAATTCATTCAGGTGCTCAGTTACTGAGTTACCATCACTCATCCTCATAAGGTACAATTTATTTCAAAGAAACAACTTGTTTACTAGGGATTTCAACTGGTACAATCTCCCTAACTTATCCCATAGTTTCTTTGCAGTGCCTTCACCTAAGTCATTCAACAATATCGAATCTACAAGACAAAGTTGAAACATACTCCTTTCCTTCCTTTTTAATTTCTCCCAATATTCCTTCGGCATACTTGTTGGAATTGTTCCAAGATTCACAACGACCCACTGTTCTTGATCTCCAAGGAGATATTACATTTTAAGCTTTCACAAATCAAAATTCTGGCCATTGAACTTCTCAATCTCAATCCTAGAACTACTTGTCATTCTTTCAAACAAAAATCACTACCTTACAACTCCCACTGGACCTAGGTTTAGTATAGATCCAAGAATGAGTTGAGCCCTCAGTGACCAGGGCATCCCCCTGAAGCCAACATCTACTCTTATTCATATCTTCTCAGATACAAGATCTGCTCAACCTTGATTTGATACCAAATGTAGTGAAACTAAACCTAATAGGAGAGAAAAGATAAAGTTAAAATGGAAAGTAAAACCATGGAAATCACTTACAATACACATATATTTACCCTGGAAACTCCTAACCTGGAAAACCAACAATGCTTGAGCGACTCCTACTCTTATGTTTTCTTATTCATTCACTGAATAAAGAGTTATACGACTAACCTTTGTCCACACCTAAGAACAATTCATCATCCTACTCCCTTGCTTTATTACAAGAACAACCCTACAACCATTTGGTTTCCTCTTCACGACCAATATACATTTCATCCTTTTGTAGTATTTTTTACTCTCTCTGAGACAATATTACATAATTCCATACTTATAGGAATCTTCTACATGTAAAACCATAATCCGTGGTGCCCAAAATGGTTACAGATCCATGAAGATGATAGGTTGCGATCTTGTAATTCATGAGATTCTGTCTTTTTGATTACTAGTCGACTACCAGTCGGCTACTAATCAATCACCTTTTGACCTCCATTTGGATACCAATCAGCCATCTATTTGACCACCTTTCAAACTCCAGTCAACTAACCTGTCGACCATCGACTTGACTTTACCGTTCAGTTGATCAATCGCCTAGTTGATCATCCTTGACTAGCCAGTCGGTTGACTCAGTTTCCACTGCAAAGAATATAACATCCCAACATGAAAATGTGTCTCAACATCCTTGACATGGTGCAACTCTTATAAGAACTCACTAGTCAATTCTATTATGATTGACAAGAGTGTTATAGGGCATTGATGATCTAAGAAAGCCTAAAAATGATTCACTATTCCTTGCCTTATCTCAATTGACATATAGCGAAAAGGTAACAAAACTACCAATGCATCAAGTAAGAAATATTTTGATTGATAGTGGAAATTTTGCAACCAAAACAAAGGAAAGCTATATAACACACAATCAATTTATCATACATTTGATTTAGGTATAGCACAAACACTCGATGGATTCAAGTAAGTTGTTGCATCAAAGTTTTCCTTTCCTTGATTTGTAGAAACCTAATGCAATGTACTAAACACTTAATGTAACAAAGTTGATAGAGAGATGGGAAATAATGAAAAAATCCTCACATGCAAATGGTATTTCAACTACACGTGCCTTTAACAAATATAGGCATCATTAGTTGTAGTTGTCACAACAACAACACGGTGAATATAACAAAGTTAGACAAAATCACATATATTTCTATAAGCAAAAGGCAATGCACAATCAAGAAAGATAAAATTGATTTGAATCATGATTGTGGAATAAAAATAAAGCATAAAAGAAAACATGTTACACATATGCAATCGAAAAAAATGGCAATTTGCAATAGGACATGCAAAACTCAAAGAGCATTGAAACAAAAGGAAGCTAGGAACTTGGAAGATTATATTCATTGCAACCTATCTTGAAATGGAAGTTGCAAGGTTAGAAAAGGAAGAATGATTCATGTAAGACTTACATGAATATCAAACCTCAAATTTAAAGAAAATTTAACCACACATGACTAGACAATTAGAACCTCAAAGCTAAAAAAAATTAATCAAGGCACGGTTAGAATCTAAAAACCATGCCTAAAACTACAACAATGTGAATATGCTCTTACCTAGAATTCTAGTTTGGAAGCTCAAAACTGGGAAATATCTACTTAGCTATCTAGAAATCCAACTTTGAAGATTGAAATTAAATCAACTCCATTTGGTCATGGCTACATATTGAAATTTGAAATGGAAAACCAAAAATTAATGTAGCATTCATTTGGGCAACCTAGGAAATCCAAATAGCAAGCTCAAGACTTTATGAAAATTTGATTTGAACAAGGACTGAAATCTAAGTAACAAGTTAGGAACTTGGAAGATTGTATTAATTGGAGCATGTCTTGAAATGGAAGTTGGAAGGTCAAAAAGGAAATATTATTATGTAAGCTTCACTTGAATATGGAAGCTCAACTTAAAACAAATTTAAATTGCATGTGACTAGGGAATTAGAACCTCAATACTCAAAATAATGATGAAAGCATGTTTGGAATATAAAAGTCAATCCCAGTTCTACAATAACATATATATGGCTATGTTTAGAAATCAAAGTTGCAAGCTCAAAACTGGCATGAAAACTTAATGAGGGATTAAGATAGCTCAACTAGCTACATCAACAAGGGGAATTGTTTTTGTAAATGTTGATCTTGAACTAAGTCACAACCAAAATAAGACTTTAGCCTAATGATATATAAAATCATTACAATCGATCAATCTAAGACATCTAGTTGATATCCTTTGTGCAATATGTTATTGACTTGTAATTGTTGCCTCTATGAGCCCTAGTGGTTGGAAATATTGTCCTTAGTTGGCTACTAGCATCTAGTATTTATCCCTCCTAGTAAAATTTGTATAATGGAATCCAAGGGCATCATTCTAGCTTTTTATGATGTACAAAATTTAATCGCACATGACAAGAGAATTAGAACCCCAAAGGTAAAAAAATATTGATAGAGGCATGGTTGGAATATAAAAACCAAGCACAATATATATATGTGTGTGTTTAGAAATCCAAATCACAATCTCAAAACTAGTGAGAAAAATGATTTTCTCAAGCTATAGAAATATAAAGAAATCCAAATGAAAGACCTCAAATCTACTAAATTGCTTATCGCTATAGATATCCCTATTGCAAGCAAGAGTACTATAGAGAAAGAAGCATGAATTGCAAGTTCAAGGCTTTGAAAACCTTATTTGATGTAGATTGCAATAAAAAAATTCAAAAATCACCCATTGGGTCATTGTAAAAAATGTCAAATATTTCTAATTTGCAACATGAAACCACCTTATCTTTCAATGTTAATGTTGCTCTAAACAAAGCTTTGAAATTAGTATATATATAAAAAATTTATCGTAGAACAAAGGAAACCTTGATAGCTTGTTTGCAATAATAAAAATGCATTCCTTGTTTACATTTGTTAATGAAATAAATAATTTAATCTTTAAAATCATTAAGGAATACGAGATTTCATTGAGGGTGTCATCTAACAAACCAACATAGTTCTCGAAGTCTAGAAAAACATAACAAGTTTTTGAAAGTATGCACCATTCCACAAAATATCTATGCGTAGGAAATCATGCAAGCACTGACACTATTGTAAATATAAGTATCATGTGCATCAAATATTATATTTGCATTTTCGAAGAAATCAACTTTTCCCTTCCAGGAGAAGTGTCCCTTCTTTTGGAAGGGACACTTCTCCTGCTCTTTTTGAGGTCCATGTTGCTTCACCAGATATGGACTCCTTATTCGACTTGTTTCCGTTTAAGATCCAGGGCATAGTGGAGGGTCAGTCTCAGACTCAAAGTGTTCCTCGCTCCTCTGTTGTACTCTCTCCATCTGTTTTGGAAGTATTGGGGAACCCAGTGGGTACTTCAAGGTTTTCCACTGATGTGGGGCCATCTAGTCATGATTGTGGGGTGGGTAGGGTGGGTCGAGTGACTGAACCTGTTTCCTCGGACCTTGACTTTTGTATGGGACAACCTTCGGGGGAACGTTTGGACCCGTTGATCATTGAGACTGAAGAAGCGCTCCATTCATATGTCCAGGACCTTCGCCGCACTGCAGGGTTAGGAGAGTTGGATCGGGGGAATTGTAGCCTCAGTGCGGTACTAGACTCACTTGTTTCAACACTTCAAGAACTACCGGAGCCGAAAGCTCTAATTACCTATAAAGGAAAAGAAATTATAGCTTCTGCGCCCTTTGAGTTATATTTACGTACTTCATAGATCTCTAGAGAATATCCTCTTGCCTTGGGTGCCAAGGGATTTGTTTGGTCGAAGGGTTTAGGCTGTGAAATATAACCCATAAAAACACGAAGTACTCATAAGCGAGCAAAGGTTTGTATAAAGGAACATGTACTATTTTCTTCATCTGATTATGAAATTGGGGCGCTTAGAGGCATTAAATCCCTAGCACGCCTTAAGTCATGATCCCGTTGTCTCTTAACTTAAGGGGATTGGGAGGTTCCCATAAACTTGCCTCGGTTCGCCATGTTTTACTTCTTCACCAACCAAAGATTTTATTCTTTCAAGAGACCTTAGTGGATGAGTATAGAGCTCATTCTTTTCTCTCTCGACTCAAACCTGAGTGGTATTCGGCTGCTGTAAGTTCGGCTATAAGATATGGGGGTCTTTTAGTTGCATGGGACCTTGTAAAGTTTGATTTGAGCCCTTAAATTTGCTGTGGTGGGTTACTGTTGACCGGTTACAATTTTGAGTTAAAGGAGTAGTTATCATTTCTCAATGTTTACGACCCGTGTACTGATAGAAAAACATTCTGGCAAAAGGTAAAAGATAGAGGTCTTTTCTCCCAATAGAATATGATAGTCGCAGGTGACTTCAATTTCACTTTATCGAAAGGGGAGAGCTGGGGTACTAGTGGTCATTCTGACCCACTGACATCTTTCTTAAAGGACATTTTTACAGATGGAGGCCTAGTTGACATTCTCCCGGATGTATTAGTACCAACGTGGAGGAATGGTCGGAAGGGTGGGGATACCATTTTAAAGCGCTTGGATAGAAATTTTGTTTCGACAGACCTGCTCGGGAAGTTGGATCGGTATCGAGCCTGGGTGGCATAGCCTTATATCTCAGACCACGCCCCTATCATTCTACAACTAGATGGCTTCTATCAGCGAAAATGCTACCCTTTCAAACTAAATCTAGGCTGGCTACGTGAGGAAGGTTTCTCTCGTTTAGTTTCAGAAATTTGGTAGGATCAAAAGTTTCTACAGGAGACAGGGCTCCAAAGAAGACTGGTGTGGAAGCTAAAATGCCTTAAAGGGGAAATTAAGAGGTGGAGTAGGAACTTTAAAAAACAAATGGCACAAAAAGTGGACACTTTAGAAAAGGACTTACAGTCTTTGTATCAAGCCTCCCTTGTATATTTGAAGAATGTGGAGCTTATCGACTTGATCAAACAAAAGGAAGCCGAGAGATTACAATTTCTAACTGCAGAGGAAGACTCATGGCGACAAAAGAGCCGAGCAATATGGTTAAAATGTGGGGATCACAATACCAAGTTTTTTCACCACTATGAGAGCGATCGAAAAAATCGCAAACAGATTTGGGAATTACATACAGAGGAGGGTCTGAAACTTTCGGGTCAACAAGAATTAAAGGAGGAAGCAAATAATTTTTTCAAACATTTGGGCTCGACAACAAGAATTTTAACCGAAGACCAGACTTCTCTGGCCAATCTTTATCCTTCTCTGGTTTCGGAGGAAGATGCTCGTTTGTTGGAGAAACCGTGCACTTTGGAAGATCTTCTGAACATTCTAAAGGCTTTTTCAAAATACAAAAGCCTAGGCCCGGATGGTTGGACTGTGGAGTTTTTCCTTCATTACTTTGAGCTGGTGGGTGAGGATATTCTAGGCATGGTTGAGGAATCTAGGAAGAAGGGAGAAGTGATAAAATCTCTAAACACCACTTTCATAGTATTAATTCCTAAAGCAAATAAACCAACATATTTTGGGGATTATCGACCTATCTCCCTGTGTAACGTATGTTACAAAATCATTGCAAAACTGTTGGCAAAAAGATTGAGGCCAAATTCTTTCCAAAGTTTTATCAGAAGAACAACTGGTATTTTTACAGGGAATACAGATCCTCGATGCAGTGGGTACAACACAAGAATGTCTCCACATCATCAAACAAAAAAACCATAGGGATTCAATTCTAAAACTTGATCTAAAGAAAGCATATGACTTAATCAATTGGTATTTTCTAAGGATGATTCTCATCAAATCGGGATTTTGTCTAGCTATCACAAGCTGGATCATGAGCTGCGTCACTTCTGTCCCTTATGCAGTCTTAATTAATGGTGTGTCTATTTAGGCTGGTCAGGATCAACTTTTGGGATTAGGAAAAAACTCTTTTCTGTCCCAAGCACTTTTGACAGCCTTAAAGAATAGTGGGATTACTTTTCCTTATCAAGCAAATAACATAGCTTTGATAACGCCTCCAATTACGTATTGAAAAGATGCGATTCAACTGGGCTTGATTGGTGATATTGCAAAATAACGGGAACAATACATAAGGGCACTTGCAGGCGCAGATATTCTGTTAGCAACAACAGAGGACGAGTTAAGGTGGTCGACTGGCGATGGATCGGGTTTCCCCACTGTCAACAATTTGTATAGAGCTCTGTCCGCTAGTATGTGGGTTCCAACCATTAGGGGTCGGGATTACAAGCTTTGGAAATGGAAAGTGGTTCTAAAATTGAAACTGGTCTTCTGGCTGATCTTGAAAATGAAAATTCTTACTTGGGATGTTCTTCTTGCTAGAGGTTGGGAAGGCCCGAGTTTTTGTATCATGTGTAGATGTAACCAAGAGTCTTTATAACATTTGTTTATTCCCTGTCCTTTCACTCGTCAGGTCTGGATTTTTTAGAAGGGATCCTAAAGACCAAGCTGACATGGGAGGGTCATACTGTGGAGGCTTGCCTCACTTCCTTTGATGGAAGCATCACTCCTATATTACTCTTCCAGCTACTGTTTGCTAGTGCATATGGTTAGCAAGAAATAATATTCTCTTCAATTGCGGTTCGAAGATCCCGCAGGTGGTAGCCACAAAGGCGTTGATGTGTTATAACGCAAGAAAGGAAACACAGTTGGAAAAAACTACATCAAAGATCAAGGATCTGCCTCAACTTCAACTGATGGCGTTGCCGTTGGTGATGGTCAAAACAACGGTGCTGGTGGAGTCATATGCATAAATTCGAACTACCTTATTAAATGGTCTTTTAACACTAGAGCATATACCAACAACAAGGCTGAGTTGATGGGAGTTTGGTCTACTCTCTTTTTATCGAAAATCATCAATCTTCAGACTATTCAAATCATTGGGGATTCGAAGCTGGTCATTGATTGGTGCAATGGGAGAGGAAGTCTACATAGCTTGGCACTTGAAGGGCGGAAGAATCAAATTAAGAGTCTTCACTACCATTTCATTAGTTTAACTTTTCATCACACCTACTGGGATTTCAACAAGGAAGCATATGCTCTTTCTAAAAGAGCACTCAAGGATTGAGATTGCTATGGGAAGATCGTCTACACCCCGTGGGTAGATAATGAACCAGGCCTCACCAGATACATCAATGTTTTCTGACTCCCTCATCGATGCTATTGGATCATATGGATTGAGTTTTTTTTTGTGTTTTGTTGTTTTGGTTTTTAGCATCAGCGCAACCTTTTATATAGGCAAGGGCATAACACTTTGGCCAAATGTTTCCCTGGCATATAGTTTCTGTATGATGCTCGAAAAGCATGTTTATCCTTTGATGGCTATCCTAGTTTGTATTATGAACAACTTTTTTGAAAGAAGTGGATCAGTGATGTAATATTTTATATTAACTAATATAAAGAGAAATTTTCTTGTCTGGAAAAAAATAATTAGTGCTCCACTTAGCTAAAAAATTCAACCTGCATGTCTGTTAACTTTAACATATATATATTTTTGTAGACACATGCAACAATATGGTCTTGAAGACAACAACCACGTTTTGAGAATAAAACTAGGGGGAAAACCCATAAGCAAAAGGAATTGAGTAACTATTGGATTATTATGGCTATAGGTAAGAAAACATGGATGTGCTAGTGAAGGAGAATCTTAACGTTCCATGGAACACAATTCTGGCATATTCAACAATAAAACTTTGTTAATAATTAATTTTCATTGCTATTGCCTTTTACCTACTTAAGCTAAAAGTTGCAGTGAAAATACCGCCATGCTACTCTTGTTATATAAGAAAGAGCAAAAGTGACCACACAACTCTTGAACAAGAAATCTACTCTTGAACAGGAAATCTACTCTTAAACAAGAAATCTATATTGTTTTGCAACAAATATTTGTGTTATATTTGTGTTATGATGAGAGAGAACTTTAATATTCAAATGAGGTTAAGGGTAAATTTAATAAGGCATTTCATTTAAATAGGTCCTAGAGAAATAAAATATTAAAATGAATGTTATGGAAAATGATTTTTTAGAATTTTAAATATGCACTACTTCTCATTTTTTATTCACATAGGGTGTTTAGATGGAACACAATTTCCTAGGTTTTTAGTGTGGCTTGTTAGTAATAAAATACAAGTTTGTTTTCATTGAGTCATTAAAAGACAAAAATAATAAAAGTTGGCTCATTAGGGTAAATGAAAATGCGTAGGCCCTCAAGACAGTCTCATTTTGTAATATATTTTTAGCCTCAAACCTATTAAAACCTGTAAACATGACCGTACAAGGGTATCATAAAACAAATTCAACATTAGAGCCATGCACGACAAAAGGTATATCATGAATTTGAATAAACAAACCCTTGGCTAATGCGGTCAACTACTAAATTGTGTATCATGTACCATATACACACAAAAAAGAAGCAAAGTCCCATATATTAGTAATAAAAGATAAAATTGTTTTAGTCGAGTCATTAAAAGACCTTAAAAAAAAGTGGGCCCATCAACATAAATGAAAAAGGTATATCATGAATTTGAATAAACAAACCCTTGGCTAATGCAGTCAACTACTAAATTGTGTATCATGCACCATATACACAAAAAAAAAAGCAAAGTCCCATATATTAATAATAAAAGATAAAATTGTTTTAGTCGAGTCATTAAAAGACCAAAAAAAAAGTGGACCCATCAACATAAATGAAAATGTGCAAGCCTTCAAGAAATAGTCTCATTTTTATAATAGATTTGTAGCCTCACAACTATTAATAGCTTATAAACATGTCTATACAAGGGTATCATGAAACACATTTGACATTAGAGATGTGCATGACAAAAAGAATATCAGGATTTTGAACAAACAAACCCCTTGACTAGTGTTAACACTTGGTCAATTAGTGAATTGTGTATCATGCACCATATACACAAAGAAAATGAAACAAGAAGGCACACATATTACTAATAAAAGATAAATTTGTTTTCTAGTTGAGTCGTTAAAAGACCAACAAAATAACATTGGGCTCATTAGCATAAGTGAAAGTGCATAGGCCCGTAAGAAACGATCTCAATCTATAATAGATTTGTAGCCTCACAACTATTAGTAGCTCGTAAACATGACTATAAAGGGGTATCATCAAACAAATTGGGCATTTTATGACTAAATCTGAATTAAGACCATGCTTATAAAGAATGAATGTTAATACAAATTAGCAATAGAAAGGAAGTGACGACTATTTCAACTATTTTGAAAGCATTAAGCATCAGAGATATCGTATAGGCTTGCAAAAATGTAATACTATCAACATTGGCAATTCAATCATGCCCCAAGGCACAAATTAATGTCTAAATCCCTTTGCGCAAGTCAATGCATGGAATGAGCATCAAAGGAACATACTATTAGAGCACACACATGTGGTCCAATAACAAAGAAATCAAAAGCATTCAACACAATTTCCAATGTCTACAATGATTGAAAGGGAGCGATCAAAATAACTAGACTACTTGATCCAAATGATATATGTGTGTGTAAAGAACCAAAGACCTGGATATAGAAACACCACAATAGATCCAGAGAATAATAAAGAAAAACTCCCACTTTGTTATTATGAAAACTCTTGAGGTAGGGAAACACCATACAATAGATCCTATTATGGAAGGGATCCACTCATGTTCACTTTTCTCTTCGAGGGGGCAACCTCCTAATGAGCTATCGCTTCAAATACAATACTTTTTTTTCCCCTTCTCATTACATTGCTTGAACCCCTTTATATAGTGCTACCAACCACCTAAGAACATTCTAGAGGTGAACCCTTTTGAAGATAACAGTTTAAATTGAAAGTCAACCCTTTATGTTTCAGGTTGAGTGTCAAATAAATCTTTAAACGTTTTCCATGCAAACCATGCATCAAATGCATTTTTAATGTAAACATATATTTCTTCATTTAGAGATGATTTAATCAATGCTAATACATTTTCATATAATAATTTCATTTGGTTTTACATTGCCATTACATATCTTTCCATAACTCATTATAAATCAAATTACTTTCCATATATCGTTTCCATAGTTTATAGTTTTTGGAGCCTTTTAATTTATCAAAATTGAAAAACAAATTTATCAATTTAGTTATTGTGAATGCTTATAAAAAAATCCAAAGAAAAAATATGGCAGTCAAACCTTCTTTATAAAAAAAGTTGAATACTTGGCATTCGTGGCGAATTCAGATTGGTTCAATCCACTTAATCGTTGGACCAATTTCTCCATCGATATCATTCTTATTTTAGAAATCCACCGCTGCACCTTTTAGCAGAATCCCGTGTGCTACAAAATCGCTGGAATAACGGTCATACTGCTAGCTTGAATGGCACGGGTTCGACTCCTATTCTTCAAAGCAGATCACATCCAGGATTGTATTATCTTTCATTGGAGGAAATCAGCGTCGAACTTGGAACATGGAACGGTGGATCTCCTTTTGGCTGGAACAAGCGTTCCTTCCACGTCTTTATCTCTGCACTCTCATCCTCACCCGCTTTCCTCAAAGCAAGCACACACGATTGCATACTTGTGAATTTAACAGGTTTATGTTGTAGATCCACTGTCACCAGGTAGGGCGAAACTCCAGTCTCCTCTGCAAATTCGTTCTTGCGCAACGATCTAGTCACTTCCATTCTGATGTCGAGATCGCTGTTCTATGAAAGCCGTGCTCTTATGTGAGAGCCATGAGATTGTTGTTCTATCAGATATTTGATTGTTGCGTGGGCTTGATAAGAGTGGTATTGCAGAAATAAACCTTCATTCAAATGGACAATGAACCTTTGATTGCGGTAAGAAACTATTGTAGATAGCAAAAGTCGATTTGCAAACGCAGCGATAAGTTTGTTTTACATGATAAGAAAAATTTGCTGTACAATGGGCGCGTTATCAGGGTTTTATGAGCATAACGAAATGAATACAGATTATTATCAAAAGATGTTTAACACAAAATAACACATGGATTTTATGAGCATAACGAAATGAATATAGATTATTATCAAAAGATGTTTAACACAAAATAACACATATACAATGAAATTGGTTTCTATTCAATAAGAAAATAAGCTGAAACTGTAAAATGCAGTGGAAAACAAGCTTGCTAGAATGGTGGTGACTTATCTCTGAGAAGAGATGTGATGGCTGCGCTCATTCCCAAGAAGATGATTACAATGAGGCTCTCAAGGCCTTTTTACAATAAACATGAATGCCCAAAACCCTAGACATCCAAAAACCTAACCCTAGGAGAAGAAGAGTCAAAAGTCACGTGGACCCCGTTTGAGTAAGTTAGTACTTCAATTTCCCAGTGTCAAAACTTTTGCATACGATTTCTGTTTTAGGCGCACGATAGCCCGTTGGAAAGGTCTATCCGAGGACTACACATGGTGCTTGTGGCGAGCCCTACACATGTTGACTGTGGCGAGCCCTAAAAACGTTGTTTAGGGCTTCAAAACGACCCCGAAAGTTAGATACTCGAAAACTAGGAAAAAACTATCGAACTGGATCAATCCTCCCCCCTTAAAAAACAATGGTCTCCATTGCATTGAGTGCCCCCATTAGATGAGGAAATTTCTGTTGAATTTGACCCCGGGTGAGCCACTTGCCTTCGTGTAGGAGCTGCCCTGCTTTAACAACTCAATAAAGTTGGATCCTTTGCTGGCGAGTGCCCTTGACTTGTTTGTCCACAATATGATCACTGGATGCTTGTTGTGTGCAGTCGGGGTTGAGTTCTGTTGGTGTCATCTATTCTGCTATCTTTGAGGTGTCCAATAATGGTGGGAAATAAGGTTGAAGGAGATCCACGTTGAACACTGGGTGTAGGCCAAGGAAAGGAGGATTGTTGAGCTCAAAAGCATTACCACCCACGACCTTGGTGATGGTGTACGACCCATAACGGAGTGGACGAAGCTTCTGATGGCGTCCAATAAGACGTTCTTTCTGCAAATGAAACCAAACTTTTTTGCCCACCTGAAACTTATGTGGCACTTGATATTGATCATGGCGCTGCATGTACTTGTCATTGGAATTATGTAGGATATCCTGAACCTGTTGACGGATGTGCTGAATCCACTCAATGAACCGAGTGGCTTTGTCAACTTCAGTTGGAGCAGGAGATGAGTCGACCGAGGTGACCGCAAGGGGTAGTGCAACATCAATGACACTCAATGGTTGGAATCCCAACCCCACCTAAAAGGGGTTGTGGCAAGTTGAGCTATGCAAGTCTCAGTTGTAGCTATGCTGGACATAGAGAAGACTCTCATCCCATGTTCGATGGTTCTTAGAATTATACATGCGCAGTATATGCACGATCATTCGATTTACGACCTCAGTTTGGCCATCTGTTTGGGGGTTGAAGGCCATGGATTTATTGAGCTTGGTGCCCAATAGTGACCAAAGGCTCGACTAGAATGTGCCAAGAAATCAATTGTCCTGATCTGAGACAATGGTTTGTGGGATTCCAAAATGTATCCAGACTCTTTCAAAGAAGATCTTGGCCGTGGCCTCTACTGTGATGCTCTTCTTAGAGGTAGCTAGAATCGTCATCTTAGAAAAGAGATCAACAACCACAAAGACATAGTCATTTCTCTTCTTGGTGGACGGGAGGCCCGACATGTAGTCCATGGAGATGGATTCCCATAGCCTGTTAGGAGTAGGCAGAGGGCTGTACATGCCTTGTTTCTTAGTGATTGGTTTGGCAATAACACAGGCAGTGTAGGACCTAATATACTTGCTGACCTCTTGTCGAAGTTTCGTCCAGTAGAAATGTTTCTACAACATTGCCACTATATTTTCGACGCCAAACTGTCCTGCCACCCGACTGTAGTGGGCTTCCTAGATTAGCTTTTCTTGCTTGCTTGATGAAACACATATATGGCCCAGATGACACAACAACCCATCCTGAAGATGGAAATTAGCGACAACTACGTTTGCGCCCAATATTTGGTAGGTGCTGGCGAAGTCCAGGTCGATCTCATAGAGTTGGGGCCATCCATAGGTCTCATGACCGCAAGAGTCTAGCACCGTGGTGAGTCCCGTGACTGGTGGTCTGTTGAGGAAATCAATGAAGCGGTTGGTGCTTTCTATTTTATACTTGATGTTGAGGTGGAATTACAACAAGTATGTGGACCACTTCTGATGGCAATCATTCTTCAATCTGCCTTGTGTCTGAATGAACTGCAATGGATTATGTGTGGATGATTGTCTCCATCCTAAGAATGTAATGTCTCCATTGGCAACAGGCTTGCACAATGGAGTACATTTCTTTGTCGTACATTGGAGTACAATGGAGTACATTTATGCACAATGGAGTACATTTCTTTGGAGTACAATGGAGTACATTTATGCACAATGGAGTAGATAACAGAAGTCGATTTGCAAACGCAGCGATAAGTTTGTTTTACATGATAAGAAAAATTTGCTGGACAATGGGCACGTGATCATGATTTTATGAGCATAATGAAATGAATACAGATTATTACCAAAAGATGCTTAACACAAAATAACACATATATAGTAAAATTGGTTTCTATTCAATAAGGAAATAAGCTGAAACTGTAAAATGTAGTGGAAAACAAGCTGCTAGAATGGTGGCAACTTATCTCTGAGAAGAGATGTGACGGCTGCGCGCAAGAAGATGATTACAATGAGGCTCTCAAGGCCTTTTTACAATAAACATGAATGCCCAAAACCCTAGACATTCAAAAACCTAATCCTAGGAGATGAAGCGTCAAAAGTCATGTGGGCCCCGTTTGGGTAAGTTAGTACTTCAACTTCCCGGCGTCGTAAATTTTGCATACGATCTCTGTTTTAGGCGCACGATAGCCCGTTGGAAAGGTCTATCTGAGGACTACACATGGTGTTTGTGGCGAGCCCTACACATATTGACTGTGGCGAGCCCTAAAAACGTTGTTTAGTGTTTCAAAACGACCCTGAAAGTTAGGTACCCGAAAACTAGGAAAAAACCATTGAACTAGAAAACTGCCAGAATGAACCAGTTGGAATAGGTGGGAGGCTACCAACATCCATCTGGATCAATCCTCCCCTCTTAGGAAACAATGGTCTCCATTGCATTGAGTGCCCCCATTAGATAAGGAAATTTCTGTTGAATTTGATCCCGGATGAGCTACTTGCCTTGGTGCAGGAGCTGCCCTGCTTTAACAACTCGATAAAGTTGGATCCTTTGCTGGCGAGTGCCCTTGACCTGATTTTCCACAATATGATCACTGGATGCTTGTTGTATGCAGTCGGGGTTGAGTTTTGTTGGTGTCAGCTATTCTGCTATCTTTGAGGTGTCCAATAATGGTGGGAAATAAGGTTGAAGGAGATCCACATTGAACACTGGGTGCAGGCCAAGGAAAGGAGGAATGTTGAGCACAAAAGCATTACCACCCACAACCTTGGTGATGGTGTACGAACCATAACGGAGTGGGCAAAGCTTCTGATGGCGTCCAATAAGACGTTCTTTCTGCAAATGCAACCAAACTTTTTTGCCCACCTGAAACTTATGTGGTACCTGATGTTGATCATGGTGCTGCATGTACTTGTCATTGGATTTCTGTAGGATATCCTGAACTTGTTGACGGATGTGCTGGATCCACTCAATGAACCAAGTGGCTTTGTCAACTTCAGTTGGAGCAAGAGATGAGTCGACCGAGGTGACTGCAAGGGGTAGTGCAACATCTATGAGACCCAATGGTTGGAATCCCAACCCCACCTGAAAGGGGTTGTGGCAAGTTGAGCTATGCAAGTCTCGGTTGTAGCTATGCTAGACATAGGGAAGACTCTCATCCCATGTTCGATGGTTCTTATAATTATACATGCGCAGTATATGCACGACCATTCGATTTACAACCTCGGTTTGGCCATCTGTCTGGGGGTTGAAGGCCATGGATTTGTTGAGCTTGGTGTCCAGCAGTGACCAAAGGCTCGACTAGAATGTGCCGAGAAATCAATTGTCCTGATCTGAGACAATGATTTATGGGATTCCAAAATGTATCCAGACTCTTTCAAAGAAGATCTTGGTAGTGGCCTCTGCTGTGATTCTCTTCTTGGAGGCGGCTAGAATCGCCATCTTAGAAAAGCGATCAACAACCACAAAAACATAGTCATTTCTCCGCTTGGTGGACGGGAGGCCAGACATGTAGTCCATGGAGATGGATTCCCATAGCCTATCAGAAGTAGGTAGAGGGGTGTACATGCCTTGTTTCTTAGTGGTCAGTTTGGCAATAACACAGGCAGTGTAGGACTTGATATATTTTCTAACCTCTTGTCGAAGTTTCGGCCATAGAAATGTTTCTACAACATTTCCACTATCTTTTTGACGCCGAAGTGTACTGCCATCCGACTATAGTGGGCTTCCCAAATCATCTTTTCTCGCTTGCTTGATGGAACACAGATATGGCCCAGACGACACAACAACCCATCATGAAGATGGAAATTAACGACAACTATGTTTGCGCCCAACATTTGGTAGGTGGTGGCGAAGTCTGGGTTGGTCGCATAGAGTTGGGGCCATCCAGAGGTCTCATGACCGCAAGAGTCTAGCACTGTGGTGAGTCTCGCGACTGGTGGTCTGTTGAGGAAATCAATGACACAGTTGGTGCTTCCCGTTTTATACTTGATGTTGAGGTGGAATTGCTACAAGTATGTGGACCACTTCTGATGACAATCATTTTTCAATCTGCCTTGTGTCTAAATGAACTGTAATGGATTATGTGTGGATGATTGTCTCCATCCCAAGAATGTAATGTCTCCATTGACAATAGACTTACACATTGAAGTACATTTCTTTGTCATAAGTAGGGTACTTACGAAAAACATCTGATAGTGTCTCACTATGATAGGCCACAGGGTGGCTGTGCCAAGTGAGAATGACACCCACAACATAGTCTGAAACATCTATCTCGATCTCAAAGGGATGATGCAGGTCCGATAGTGAAAGTACTCGGGTTGAGCACAAGCGCTGCTTCAAATCATCGAACACTTGTTGTTGGGACTAGCCCCACACAAATTTTGCCTTAACACCACCCCTGATTACTTGGCTGAGGGCTCATGCAATATGAGAGAATCCCAACACGAACCTGCGGTAGAAATTGACAAGGCCTAAGAAGCTCCGAAGCTCCGAAGCGAAACTCCAGTCTCCTCTGCAAACTCGTTGTTGCGCAATGATCTAGTCACTTCCATTCTGATGTCGAGATCACTGTTCTATGAAAGCTGTGCTCTTATGTGAGAGCCATGAGATTGTTGTTCTATCAGATAATTGATTACTGCGTGGGCTTGATAAGAGTGGTATTGCAGAAATAAACCTTCATTCAAATGGACAATGAACCTTTGATTGCGGTGAGAAACTATTGTAGATAGCAGAAGTCGATTTGCAAACGCAATGATAAGTTTGTTTTACATGATAAGAAAAATTTGCTGGACAATGGGCGCGTGATCAGAATTTTATGAGCATAACAAAATGAATACAGATTATTACCAAAATATGCTTAATACAAAATAACACACATACAATAAAATTGGTTTCTATCCAATAAGGAAATAAGTTGAAATTGTAAAATGCAGTGGAAAACAAGCTCACTAGAATGGTGGCGACTTATCTCTCAGAAGAGATGTGACGGCTGCGCTCATTCGCAAGAAGATGATTACAATGAGGCTCTCAATGCCTTTTTACAATAAACATGAATCCCCAAAACCCTAGACATCCAAAAACCTAACCTTAGGAGATGAAGCGTCAAAAGTCACGTGGGGCCCGTTTGAGTAAGTTAGTACTTCAACTTCCTGGGGTCGTAACTTTTGCATACGATCTCTGTTTTAGGCGCACGATAGCCCGTTGGAAAGATCTATCTGAGGAATACACATGGTGCTTGTGGCGAGCCCTGTGCATGTTGACTGTGGCGAGCCCTAAAAACGTTGTTTAGGGCTTCAAAATGACCCCGAAAGTTAGGTACCCGAAAACTAGAAAAAAACTGTCAAACTGGAAAACTGCTAGAATGAGCCAGTTGGAATAGGTGGGAGGCCACCGACATCCATCTGGATCAATCCTCCCCCCTTAGGAAACAATGGTCTCCATTGCATTGAGTGCCCCCATTAGATAAGGAAATTTCTACTGAATTTGACCCCTGGTGAGCCACTTGCCTTGGTGCAGGAGCTGCCTTGCTTTAACAACTCGATAAAGTTGGATCCTTTGCTGGCGAGTGCCCTTGACCTGTTTGTCCACAATATGATCACTAGATTCTTGTTGTATGGAGTCGGGGTTGCGTTCTGTTGGTGTCAGCTATTCTGCTATCTTTGAGGTGTCCAATAATGATGGGAAATAAGGTTGAAGGAGATCCACGTTGAACACTGGGTGTAGGCCAAGGAAATGAGGAATGTTGAGCTCAAAAGCATTACCACCCACGACCTTGGTGATGGTGTACGACCCATAATGAAGTGGGCGAAGCTTCTGATGGCGTCCAATAAGACATTCTTTCTGCAAATGCAACCAAACTTTTTTGCCCACCTGAAACTTATGTGGCACCTAATGTTGATCATGGCGCTGCATGTACTTGTCATTGGAATTCTGTAGGATATCCTGAACCTATTGATGGATGTGTTGGATCCACTCAATGAACCGAGTGGATTTTTAAACTTTAGTTGGAGCAGGAGATGAGTCGACCAAGGTGACCGCAAGGGGTAGTGAAACATCTATGAGACCCAATGGTTGGAATCCCAACCCCACTTGAAAGGGGTTGTGGCAAGTTGAGCTATGCAAGTCTCAGTTGTAGCTATGCTGGACATAGGGAAGCCTCTCATCCCATATTCGATGGTTCTTAGAATTACACATGCGCAGTATATGCATGATCATTCGATTTACGACCTCGGTTTGGCCATTTGTCTGGGGGTTGAAGGTCATGGATTTTTTGAGCTTGGTGTCCAGCAGTGACCAAAGGCTCGACTAGAATGTGTCGAGAACTCAATTGTCCTGATTTGAGACAATGGTTTGTGGGATTCCAAAATGTATCCAGAATCGTTCAAAGAAGATCTTGGCAGTGGCCTCTGCTGTGATGCTCTTCTTGGAGGCGGCTAGAATCGCCATCTTAGAAAAGCGATCAACAACCAAAAAAACATAGTCATTTCTCCGTTTGGTGGACGGGAGGCCTGACATGTAGTCCATGGAGATGGATTCCCATAGCCTGTCAGGAGTAGGCAAAGGGGTGTACATGCCTTGTTTCTTAGTGGTCGATTTGGCAATAACACATGCAGTGTAGGACCTGATATACTTGCTAACCTCTTGTCGAAGTTTCGGCCAGTAGAAATGTTTCTACAACATTGCCACTATCTTTTCGACACCGAAGTGTCCTTCCACCCGACTGTAGTGGGCTTCCCAGATCAACTTTTCTCACTTGCTTGATGGAACACATATATGGCCCAGACGACACAACAACCCATCCTGAAGATGGAAACTAGCGACAACTATGTTTGTGCCCAACATTTGGTAGGTGGTGGCGAAGTCCGGGTCGGTCTCATAGAGTTGGGGCCATCCAGAGGTCTCATGACCACAAGATTATAGCACCATGGTGAGTCCCGCGACTGGCGGTCTGTAGAGGAAATCAACGACGCGGTTGGTGCTTCCTGTTTTATACTTGATGTTGAGGTGGAATTGCTACAAGTATGTGGACCACTTCTGATGGCAATCATTTTTCAATCTGCCTTGTGTCTGAATGAACTGCAATGGCTTATGTGTGGATGATTGTCTCCATCCTAAGAATGTAATGTCTCCATTGGCGACAGGCTTGCACAATGGAGTACATTTCTTTGTTGTAAGTAGGGTACTTACGAAAAACATCTGATAGTGTCTCACTATGATAGGCCACGAGGTGGTCGTGCCGAGTGAGAACGACACACACAACATAGTCTGAAACATCTATCTCGATCTCAAAGGGCTGATGCAGGTCCGATAGTGAAAGTACTAGGGTTGAGCACAAGTGTTGCTTCAAATCATCGAACACTTGTTGTTGGGACTAGCCCCACACAAATTTCGCCTTACCACCACCTCTGATTACTTGGTTGAGGGCTCATGCAATATGAGAGAATCCCAACACGAACCTGCGGTAGAAATTGGCAAGGCTTAAGAAGCTCTAAATCTCAGTGAGTGTGGTTGGGGATGACCAATCACGAATGACTTGGATCTTGGTTGGATCCACATGTACACCATGATAATCAGCGATGTAGCCTAGGTAATTGACCCTGTCCATGCCAAAGGAGTATTTTCCAAGTTGGCGTATAAATTGTGCTGTCGTAGGGTGTGCAGAATCTTCTGAATATGCTGCAAGTGTTTTTCCCAAGTCTTGCTATAAATGAGAATGTCATCTAGATACACTACTACAAAAGTATTGGTGAATGGTCGCAAGATATCGTCCATCATTCTCATGAAAGTGGTTGGAGCATTTTTCAAGCCAAAGGGCATGACCAACCACTCGAAAAGACCTTCCATTGACTTGAAGGTTGTCTTCCATACATCTTTATGTTTTATCGGGACCTGGTGGTAGTCTTCCCCTCGTGAGCTAATCAAGGAGGTCGTCGATTCAGGGAATTGGGTATCGGTTTCTGACTGTGATTTGATTCAGGGCCCAGTAATCAATGTAGAGTCGCCAGGTTCCATCTTTCTTCTGTACCAACAAGATTGGGCTCCCACAAGGTGATGAGCTGGGACAGATGTGCCCCTTGTGGAGTAGTTCTTGGATTTTCCACTTGATCTCCTCATTCTCTAACAAAGAGTAGCAGTAGACTGGCCCATTGGGAAACAATGCGTTGGGGGTTAGATCGATGGGGTGCTTGACCTGACAGTGCAGAGGTACCTCGATAGGTGACGAGAAGATATCTGAGTATGCTTCCATGACCTTATCCAGTTGCTTCTGTTGTGTGGAGAGGTCGACCATGGAGACCCTGGATGTGGCTGCGATCATTCGCTCCTTTTGAGAGCGAATCATGAAGAAGACAAACTTCCCCATCTGATAGATGACTTTCCTACATTGCTTGGCAGAGATCAAGGAAATAACACTAGGTGGGAATTCCTCTGGTATCCTTCTGTTGTGTGGAGAGGTCGACCGCGGATGTTAATGTTTAAGCCATTATTATAGTTCTTTGCATTTCAATAGATAAAAATAGCATAATACAAGATCACTGAGAAATACACAATCACAAGAGACAACATTTATCCTGGGAAACCCTCTAGGAGAAGAAAACCCAACAAAACTTCCTTATTATAGATAGCCAATACAATGCCAAGAGATAACTTAAGCTAATACAAAAGATCCTCTCCCAAAGATGCGCCACTCTCTCTCCTTCTTCTCTAACTGCAGTTTCGAAACTTGTCTCTCAAAATGAGCATGTGAGTTTTGTTAATATTATGGTAGCTTCGGGAGGTATGAGCCTCTATTATGACCTATGATGAGATTAGAATCCTCCGGAAGGAAGCAAAGAATTGAAGGAAACCCTAGACAAGTTGTTGGCTGGACAAATATATTTATATTGAATTTATTGATGCTTAGAAGGAGAAGTCAGCCCAGTTAGACTGGCCAGGTCGGCCCCAGTTAGACTGGCCACGTCGGCCCCAGTTAGACTGGCCAGTCCACTATAAATACAGGGCGCTAGTTTCATTATTTGTCATCTCAGCAGTTGCAGTGAGAGCAATATTTGCGCAGGTAGTTGTAGGCAACAACAGTTTGGTGCACAAGTTTTTTGGGAAAGCTGGGAGAGTGGTGCCCTAGCTTCTGGGTGGGATCATCTGTTCAGTTTAGTTTCTATTCTTTTGCTTGGTTAATTTAGCCTCTCTTGGCTATAGATTGCAGCCAAAATTCTCTCCTCAGTCAAGGCCAAGGTGCTCGGAGGGTGGCTTAAGGCCTGTGGTTGGGTGACGAGGGTATCGTCAATGGTTAAATGAGCACAATTCTATATATTCTAACAGGTTATGGGCCCACACAGCCTTCAGTCAGCCTAAAACGCTGGAAGGAAACATAACCGCTAGGTATTGAGCTCATTGAGGAACTTCCGCTAGGGTTACTAGCAGGAGCAACTTCCAAAGAACTGCAGCTAGGGTTACTAGCAGTAGCAGTTGCAGAAACCCTAATTCTCAGATCCGACACCTTGTGATGGAGCATCTTGCTCAAGGAGAAGATATCCAGATGCACCCTAACTCAGCGCACCTATTGACTTTCTCAGAAGAGAGAAAAGATGCAGTTGAAGTTGTGGATCAAGGCATGGCCAATTATCAGTCAACCGAAGACATGTGCAAAACAATCAGTCTCTTACATTACTCAGCACTTATCGGGACAATTGAAGACGATATGTGGATAATCGACAGTGGAAGCTTCCAGGCACATGACGGGAGATCAAGCTAGACTCTCAGATCTAAATGAGAGAAAGACATCGTACAAAGTGGAGCTTGGAGACAAAAGCACCTACCCCGTCGAAGGATTTG
>JZKD02S0861076.1:650304-691860 GCA_000966675.3 Picea glauca
CTTCACGTAAATTTTCATAACTATATCCAGTTGAGGTGTGTATAACGCTAGTTTCAGAAAACTGTGAACAACTTCATGAAAATTAGTAAGCCATGACAATTCAAGTGACAATGACAAGTTGGAGAGAATTGAATATTATTGAAATATATACCAAGAAGTTAATAAATTCGATACAAAGGGTGAAACTTATCACGATTTGCATGCAGCTTTATTTCTGTCACAGAGAGAGTGCCACTTATTGGACCTATAACACTAAAATAATACTTTAATCCACCAAAAAAGGACTTTACAGATCACATGGCTCAAAGGATATTCAATGAATGAAACTGAAGGTTAGAGAACGAAGTTAATGCAGAGGGACAGGATTGAATGCGGTGCAGTCCGTCCGAACGTTCCCCTGGCTGGAACTAGTCTTCACCCCGACGTTGCCAAGTTTCACCATTGACACCACGAAATTGGAGAAGAAAATCTCCTGTGAGAGAGCGAAACGATTGACCATCTCTGCGGTAGAACTGTTATTAACGAGATCCTGATCCGAAAATAGCAGACCCTGCCCAACCTTCAAGTTCTTGAAATACTGATTGTCGAAATTAAATGGGGTGACAACATCGAAGGCCTGGAATTCGCTGGGATTTCCGCCCACTGGGCATCTTTGCTCAAGGGCCGAAGCGAAGCTCCTATTCAGAGACGGGTCGGTTTTTGCTACGGAGGAGAAATTGTACAGGCGGTTCGTAAATTGATCGCAATGAGAAAACCCAACGGTATGCGCACCTGCAAACATTAATGCAGCCATTAAATATATTTGTCAGAGCATTAATGGTGATTAAGAGTCAAAATATTCGGTCTGAGCATTAATGGGTAACATGGGAATAACCAAAAGGCAGGGGGAGGGCTTTTTTAAATGGAGTATTTTTTGTTTTTTTTTGTTTTTTTGGAGTGTGCTAATTAGGGAGCAATCTTGTTTCTTTAGTTTTTTTTTTTAAGTTTTTTTTAGTCAATTTAGAAGTCTGTAAGTTTTTTTTGGTCAATTTAGAAGTTTGATAGATTTTCTGAACATTTGGGTTGGTTTAAAATGGGGCAAAACCCTAGAGGTAAGGTTCTGAAATGCATGAAATTTTGATCACCCCAAACTCAAGCTACTCCTAGCCTGAAAATCTGGCGGGATTCAAGCCCATTTTTTTGGTTTAAAATGAGGCAAAACCCTAGAGGTAAGGTTCTGAAATACATGAAATTTTGATCCACGCCAAACTCAGGCTACTTCTAAAATTCTGGCGAGATTCAAGCCCATTTTTTTGGTTTAAAATGGGGCAAAACACTAAAGATAAGATTCTGCAATGCATGAAATTTTAATTCACACCAAACTCAGGCTACTCCTGAAAATCTAGCCATTCAAACTCATTTTTTAATCTGAAAAAAAAAGAGAAAAAATTACAGCTTACTCCATTTTTTTTAAACAGTTTTCAAAACTCATCAATTTTTTTTTTCAAATATAGCAAACTTATATACATATCTATTTGGGGAAGGTGAAAAAACCATATTATTTCCCTTCTCCCACGGCTGTATCATTGCAACCGCTCTATTATTGCAATTAAATGGAAAAATACCCACTGCTATATTATTGCAATTAAATGAACAAATACCCATGGCTTAATTGAATGGACAAATACCTGATAAAACAACCAAGTCCAGCACCGACAAGTTTAGAGCAGCAAATGTCTCGATAAGTTGGCGTACATTAGTGTTGGCCCCGGGAACCTTCCCCTGCGCTCTGGCAGCTTGCGAGACCAGGCCATCTAATCTGCCTTTGGGCACTTCCCAATTCGGTCCTCCCAACTGTTTCAAACAAACCAAAAACATCCTTAAATCTGACGGTGGATTCCTGATTTTAAGCTCAACTATTGTGTTACTGAGAATTCATTACCAATCTCACAGCATCCCTTGCTGCCAGAGCTATAATGTCTGCGCACGATACAACTCTTGGGCAGGCACTGTCCACAGCTTTCTTCACCTGGACGATAGCGTCGAAGGCATTCTGAGCTATATTATTCTCACGGAGATCCCTTTCTGCTTTATTGTTTGGCGTTGAGCTAATCATGATGGAAGAATCACATCCCTGTCAAAATGCAAATGCAAAGTCCACGGAACTTCAGCTTTGGAAAAATATTGTTTTCTGACAGCAGCAAACACAGTTAAGCTTGGGAACAAATGACAAATAAAACATTAGGTATTAGTCAATAACCAATCTCTGAAAAAACTGAACTGCTCTGTTATCATCAAATTTACAATAAAAAGGGAGGGCAGGGAAAGTGTATTTGCTGTGTGAAACACCCAGTAACCTCAATAAAACAGTCGTGGAAGAAGAGCCGGAGTGTCGAAGGAGGAACGACATTCGATTCGTTTGCCAGCTTTTTCATAGTCTCGAATACTATCGAATCCACGGCCGGGCACGAAACACTGTAGAAATCTACAGAGAGCTGCCCCACAACGCTCTGGATTCCATGGATAAGCAATATTACACTGCAAAAGAATTTCGCTGACATTTCTATAGTACTGCAGGCCAATATCGGAAGAGCCCACTGATCTTTGAATGAGAATGTTGCAGATGCTGCTGCGATACTATAGATTTCTTTTTAAAAAGACCGTCACAGCCATATATAGGGTACCCAAAGCAGAAATTCCTTCGATAAACAAGCTGAGCAATATTCTCTGATGAATCAGAATATCGCAGCGATTGATTCCGAGCAAGAAATAGATCTCAGTAAAACAATGTCCGTCAAATATGCCCCTTTCTCTGAGGAGAATCCGCGTCATCGGACCGCCATTTGCTTCTGTCTGTAATGATATGCAAGCTTGGCTTTGAAGGCCTTGCGCGCCACCATTAATAAACCACAGCTGGCGCCGATTGAAAGAGAGAAACTCGGTGCATAACGTGTCTACAAGACGTGAAATCTGCTGAGCTATATACACCGATTCATATGCTGTTTTCACTACGAATTTACGAGTGCTCAGAGTAGAGTCGTAGGCCCGTCTCCTCTCTGCTTGCTTTTGTTGCAATGAAGAGTGGATTCCATTGTGGATTTAAATGCTTTGACTTGAGAATTTGCTGACACTAACGCGGTGGTATTGAATGCTTCATGCACGGACCGGGGATTGGATTATTCAAGGCAGAGGCACATCACTTTAACGTTCGGATTCCATAAATGGTTTCCATGGTTGTAAGAATACAGAGGATTTTGCATGTTCGTTGAACTTTTCCAGAGTCGAGTGGAACTTTTATTTCACAGTGATCTTTAATATCAGAATGGAATGTGCTAACCAATATGATTTGAATGCAAATTGATTCCGTTAAACTTGCATGCAAATGGATGGTTAGTGCTAAGTACCTTCGAGAGTTTGAATCCATTTAAGGTGCTTGAAGTTGTTTCTTATATTTTCATTTCCAACAATGTGTTGGAGGTGACTGTAAACTCTCAATGGTGCTTAGTGCTTAGTATTAATTTAGATAAACTAGCAAATGTGTGAATGGGAATGCCTAAGTGATAAGTGATAAAGGAGGTGAAAAGTAGTATCATGTTGGAAATTGTGTTTTTTCATCTTGGTATGGGAATGAAATAAATACAAGTTATTTGAAATATTTTGATTCAATAAAACAAAATGAGAAAATGTGTTGTAAATATATTAAGAAACAAGAGGAATCCATGACATATGAAGGACAAAGAGACTAAGTACATATCACATAGTTATGGAGAACATTCATTGATATGATAAGACTAAAAAAAGGTTATACCCACAAAGCACATAAATGTGTGTTTCTTCTATCTTTTTGAGTGCAAAAATTGCACTATCTGAGAAGACATCGTAAGAAGCAAGAGGAATCCATGATATAAAGGAGAAAACGACATAGTACGTAGGACATAGTTATGGAGTACATTCATTGATTTGAGAAGAGTAAAAATGGGTTATACCGACAAAGCATCTAAGTGTGCTTCTTCTTTCTTTTTAAGTGCAACAAATGCACTATCTTGCTTTTTTGCATAACAATCAAAATAGATGAAGGGTAAGATGCAAACCTACTAGTGATTTGATGCGTGATATTGTTGTGAAGGTTAAGCCTTGTCGTTCAACCTTTCCAATGTTTATGGTTGCCTTGCATAGTGTTAAGGCCCATGCCATTTTGACTGGGATTTGTTTCTTGTTGCCACATTTTATGGGTGGGACTGATACTCTTTTTGGGTTGATATCGCCCCATGGTGGACCAATATATGTATCAAACTCCACAACGGCATATGTTGACAAGTTTGGAGGGATGACTCCTTGTGTGTATGCAATTTGAATGACCAATCCTAGTGCTCCATTAACCAGTCTTGCTTGGATCCATAAATTGCAGGTCAACATAACTCATTAGCCAATGCACAATTGGATTTTTTTTCTAATTGGCGATCATCATCTTTCTTAGAGATAGAAGAGCTAGAACATTCTACAATGTTGCATGTAATTGGGCTTTTCAATGATTCTACCATTTGTTTATTATGTTGGCAGATCAAAGTGTTTGTTGCAAATAGGTGTATGGCCGCATCGAAGGCTTTGCATTCTGTTGTGGACAATGATGTATTTGTCTGGGTCTGAAGAATCTCCCAATCTTGTTGTATCAGAGTTGCGTTCGTGATGTTTGTCAATAGGTGATGAAAATAGATTTGCTCTGCATCCTAGCATTGTTAGTAGAAGATTGTTTGCAAGGTTACAACAATGATGAAGGAGTTCCACAAAAGCCTTCTTGGTGTTGCACGTATATACAAAGGTGTGTCCATAACAGGCGGTAGCTGTCCTAGATCACCGACAATAATTATAGAACAATGACTGAATGGAAATTTGTTGGTTTCTGGAAATGATTCACATAGACGACTTTCAATCTACACAAATAGTTGAGGCCCTATGAAGCTCATCTCATCAATGAGAACATAACGGATATGTTTCATCACTTCTTGGAACACTACCAATGTTTGTGCTTGCAAAGGATGAATTTTTTTTATTGGAATCTTAAGTGATGAATGTATAGTGGTTGCTTGTATGTTGAAATATGCAACTCCAGTGGGAGAAAGAAGTAGTATCAGACTATCTCCATAGGGATACTATGCATTCAATAAAGCTTTAATGGAATTGACCATGTAAGATTTTCAAGTCCCAACGGTTCCTTGGATGAGCATCATTAGGGGCATTGTTTTTTTTTGTGTGAATGTTGTAATATTATCATGAATGCCTGATATTGTTTGTGTGACAATGTATTAGCCCCTGGATTGATATGTTGGTTCCTTTGTAGCACATCCAGACAAGGCCAATTGGTTTCAATGAACTGTGGTGCAAAAGTAAGCACCGCTTCTGGAATTTCTGGGCTGTTCCAACAGTAAATGGAGTCAAAGTCACGATTTCCAAGAATGTCAAGCTCATTGAAGTTTATATTGGTAGAAGGGATCAATCTTGATAACAATTTCCACTCATTTATCTCCATGTTAGGATGCATATGTGTATCATTTTCTTCAGCTTCATCTAGTGTTGTTTCTTCAACATTTCTAGGGGGGACAAGCTACATGCCATGCATGGTAGGTGTTGGCCCTTGACCAAGTTTTGAGGAAACATTGGTCGTGTTTGACCACTTTTGGGACTTCAACAGGCTGGTCGAAGATGGAGCACCCAAGTGGAGCTGAGATCGTGGGATATCGCTTATTTTGCGGGCTTGTGGACCGAGCAAAGGGTTTACTAGGGTTTATGTAACGAGTTAGGGGATGTCGGCCCATGGGTCTACCAATGATTATGCCTTTTTGTAAATGTATAAATAAGTAGCTAAGCGATGTAATAAGCCTAGTGGTTGGCTATGTGCACAATATGTTGTAAGTGTTAATGTTGGCTTAGTGCAAGACGTTGTAAGTTGCTTTGTGTAGACAGGTTGTGTAAAGTAAGGATTTGTTGTACTAAGGAGTTGGCTCTGTGCCTTGAACTGATTTTGGGAAGGAGGATCTGGTGCGTTGTGCGCAGATCTCCTGTCCTCTGCGGAGTTTGGCTCTGTGGCTTTGTGCACAGGAACGAATGAATGTAAGAATATTGAAGACTAATAAAGAAGAATAAGAAGTTGGTGGACGTAGCCCCACACTGAGGTGAACCACATATATCCCGTGTCTTGATGTTCTTTGTGCGATGTTATTTATGTGTTTATCTACTTAGTGTTGTTGTTATAATGAATGATGAATGGATATGATGTGTTGCTTAGTCCTGAATGGTATTAAAGATAAATGAATGCTAGATCCAAGCTAATGTTATGTGCTAAGTGATTGAAAGTAATTGATCTTTATTGTTATTGCACTGTTTTGTACTTAGGGTTTGATCTGTGATGCGAATGAGACTTATGAATTAACGCATATTGTTGTCTAAGTGCTTTGCTAGATGTTATAATCATAGATATGTGTCCCATCTTGGTTGTAGACACCTGAGTCTTGTAACCCCCCTGCCTCTACCTCGGGTGAGACTTCATTTGCTTCGTAGGTGTTGCCGAAAGGGCCGGTAGTTAGGGTTTTGTTGGTGCGTTGTTGAAGCGTTGAAACCTGGGTCTGCCCTTGTGCCAACAAATGGTTCCGTTGCCGTGACCAAAACTGTGATTGCTGGGAACTGAAGAAAAGAAAAAGCTTTGTGCCTAGATCTGTTGCTGTAGTGCGCAATATTTTACTTGACTTGCGAAACTCTGTGCTAAGAAAGAAACTGGATTTGAATAAAAGAGGTAAGTTCTTAAAGCTTTGTGCTCTGGTAAGGGTAAGATAAGTGGACATTTTTGCTTCGAAAGTATGAATCTAGGTATGTTTGATATATTTTGTCCTAGTCTGGAAACTAGGGCACAGTTAGAAGAAAGAGTTGATCAGAATAAATTTGATAGAAATAGAGAAAGATATGTTATTCCTATGCACATAAAGAATTGTTGGACTAATAAGTGGATGCAAGAACCTAGAAAGAATTTTTGCAAATTGCAGGTCTAGCACTCTGATCCCAGTGCGCAGTATAGGAGAGGCTGGGGATTGTTTAAAAGAAAGAGAGGGTTGACACTGTGTTATAATTGTATAAGACCGAGACATCTTGCTAAAGAATGCTCTGGTATAGTTCTTATTTGTCTTTGTTGTAAGGCTATTGGTCACGAGGTTGAGGATTGTCCAAGAATGATTGCTAAAGTTGAAAAGATGAACACAAGACAAGAAAACTATGAAGAAGGTCAAGAAACTAAGGATCTGTTAGAGAACCAGAAAGATAAATAATTAGAGAAAGCTCAGACTATGTTAGTACAGTTAAAATAAGCAATGTATGACCATAAGGATGTCAATTTGTTAGAAATCCTGAAAGAAAAACAACGCATAGTTACAAGAATACAAGACTTCGACATAGACTGTGTATTGGATGAAGAAACACATGTGAATATTATGCCAGAAAGCACTTGGGAAATTTTGGGGAAGCCTACTATGATACCTTCATTGGGAAGGATAGGCTTGTTTGAAGGAAAGATGATAACCCTATGTGGGAGAGTTACTAATATACCTATGATTGCACATGGAACATCGACTGAAGATGAATTTGAAGTCATTAAATTTGTTGAGAACAACGCTCCTTTTCCAATTTTGTTAGGAAAGACTTGGATTGAGAAGGATCAGATCAGAAGAAAACCAGAGGAGGAAGCTACAGAACATAAAAACCAAGTACCAAGGGACTTCATAACCATAAAAGCCGAGTGACTAATAGAAGAACAAGAGGATAAGTCGAAGCAACAGAGGGCCAGAGAATTAGCTGTCGAAGTTGAAAGAACACAAGAAGGCTTAAAGAACATGTCCATGCAAGAAAGAAGTATAGCCACCCCGGAAATAGTAAGAGAAGGGACATTAACCTCAGAATCCGTAAGAGCACTCAGCAGTGCGAAGCTCTTTAAACAAGAGAGAATAAGAATATAAATTGGAAGAGGATTCCAGAAATTGTTAGAGAAGCTTAGATCACAGGAAAGAAGGCCAAGAAGCTCAATAGGAAGAAAGCTAAGCTGCAGGAAGCTACGAAAAACAAAAGGAAGACTTCGCAGGAGGCATATCTACAAAACTTGAACCTCGTCAGAATAGCAGAACCACATAGAATGGGACTTTGCCATGATGAATCTATATGACCGTTGGAGGCGCCTCGACCGCTAGAATGATCATCCAGAATGACTAGAAACACAGTTATTGACGAAAAGATCGTTGTTGGACTGTTGAGACCGCGCCATAACAGAGTGATTCATATTGATTGAGGCATTCCTGCCCATTGGAGAAATCTATTATGACACTTGTTTATTTAACCCGTCAGATGATGCGCCAGGACCACTTTTTGCTACCCGTGAATATTCAAGCTAACAGAGAATCCATTGTATCGCGCTATACTTTCTAATACCTCTCCATCCATTTGATTACTTCATTTGTTCGTTCACCTACCTGATCTATTTGGTTACAAGTGTGAATGTCGGGCGAACATAACGCGTTAGAGAATTTCGTGGAGGAGATTCTCATGGAGCTCATGGCTGAAAGAGTTATGTTAGTAGGAATACATGCGTCATCGACTGGAGGATTGCAAGCATCCCCCTCAACTGGAAGTCGTTCTAGTCGAACCGCAACTGAGAAGCGAAGAAAGCACCACGACGATTTGCCTAATGCGAAGCAGATCCCGTCGGTCTTGCCAGAGTACATACCACCTTTGGCTGGCGCAGTTACCTGCGACAGTATCCCACATGACTTCAAGTACATGTTGATCACTACGTACATCCCAAAGGGGATACGCGTAGTTGGACCCCAGTTAGGACACATCCCAACTCTGAAGAACAATGAATTTAACCTCAGAGATAGGAAGAACTACGCGATGCTCGCGCTGTATAGGTATTTGATGAAGATGACTGGGAAGAAGCAGTGCATAGTCTCCCAGTCGTGGATTAAGGAGCTGACACAGTCCACGATCCTGAATGTAATGAAGATCCCTCACTTTGGCCGACATCAAGAGGTTAACACTTGCATTAAAATCCTCTTGTCGTGCTATCACAGAGGATATCTATGGCTCGACAGATGCATCACTGTGGATCCGACACTGATCCACTTGATCACAGGACTGAGCATGCAGTGACCGGACCCTCAACAATTCTACCCAGGGAAGGATTTAGATCGCTCCCCGGCACAACACATAAAGGAGGATTATGATGATGTAGAAAAGGGAAAGAGAGGCTACAAGGTAGCCTCCATCTAGGATCGTGTAGTGTGCCTATCTTGTCAGCTTATAGCTGGCAAGCTTGTCAGAAAGAATCGCCCGACACATGTCACTAGATTCATAGTAGACCTCGTAGGGAAGTGCATAGAAGGAATGCAGATGAACTGGGCGATCTACCTCATAAACGAGCTCAAGAAGGACTACAACAAAGTACATGATCAAGGCTATGAATTCCATTTCAGTTGGTTACTGGTATTAATCGCATTTGTCTCTTGGTAGATGCCGAAAGGAGCAACATTTCCAGAAGTTGAGCCATCACAACCGTTGGCCGCGAGGTTCGCCACCTTGTGGTATACAAATGATATGTCAAAGCAGTGGCAGTCGAACACTGTCTTCCATGCCTACTACCAACAACTGAAGTGTGCTATTGATTCATTCCCACGCATGACCCCAAACACATTTTACCAGTACAGACCGCTAGAGAAGTTCCGCGCAAATCATCACTTTATCTATATCATTGCGCTCAGGGATGAGAGTAAGGAGGAGCTACAATCCTACTATAAGCTGAAAGACAAAGACATGGAAGGGATCACCAAATAATGGCCGACATAATTCCTTATACTAGTTGAAGATGAAGAGATCTCCGATGCGGACATCATTGGAAGCCCCTTAGTCACCCGTGTCGAGCACGCTGGACAGAGCAACACAAAGAAAACAAAGAAAAAGATATAAGTTCAGAGCATAGAGATCGACAAAGAGTACAACTCTGAGGAAGATGGAACTGACTTGTCAGGAGGAGGAGGAGGAGGATAAGACCAAGCTAATGGACAAGGAGGAGGGGATGCCATAAAAACACAAGAATAAGGCGGAGCTACACCGCCTCAGGATCCTCTTATTGGAACATAGGCTTTGTAGAAATAGAAGGCTTGTCCAGAGAAACCTTCGACAAGAAAGAAGACCTGCGCCAATAAACCCCAGTCGAAGAATGTGCTCACAAAGGATGATGTCGGTCTAATCATCATAGCCGTGGAGGATGCTTCAAAGGATATCTTGCAGAGACATGGAGTGAAGTAGGAAACGATGTATGAAAGAATCGAGAAGGATATGAAAGAGATATAACAAGCTATCCATTCGAGCTGTGCAGTACCTACTGCGCCTTATTCGTCGAAAATCATAGAATTGGGGGATGAGCTCACCCAATTACAAAGGCTAGCAGATGCAACAGAGGCTCGACTTCAACGCGTCCAAGAAGAAAAAGAGCAGTCTATAGAATCCTTGAAGCAAGAAAAGGAGGAGGTCTTAGAGCAACTTTGAGTTGTGCAGAAGGAGAAAGATGAAATTCAGGCGATGTTCGAGGAGGAAAATGCAAAGGTACATAAAGAAAAAGACCAGTTGCTCGCAGAGGAGATTGCGATCAAAGAGGTAGTGACTACAACACTTTGCTCTGTTCCGGGCTTTGCACATGAGGAAGAAGAGTCAATCGAGATTCAAGTGGGGAAGCTCACTGAGGCCATTCAATAGCTTCAAGCACATATAACAGAGCTAGAGATTAAAGCAGTGCTGAGCACTGCACAAGAAGTGCGTGATCAGAGGGATGAAGCTGCCATAAGCGCAGTTGGAAGGATTAGGGCACTCGCCTCAAAATGTAAGAAATTGAGTGATCGTAGTGCGCAAACCTATGAATGCCTCACAAAAGATCCAGATCCGAGGAAACTAGAAGCACAACTCCAACAGACCTCCACCGTCCAGGAATAGATGAAGTCACTCATTATAGTTGAGAAAATGAAGAGATCACATGAGAAGTGCACAGTCCAACAATAGATTACTACCATACAAAGTAGAGTCATGGAAGTTACATAGAGATTACAGCTGGTGCAGGACGAACCCTACATGATTTTTGAAGAGATTGAAGGACAAGGCTCACAACTAGACCAAGTTGTTGCGACAGTGGAAAACACCGGGAAGGGCCCATTACAGAGAAACTAATTCAGGAGTTCACCGAGCAGGAGGCTCTGTTGAAGCAACAAGTCGAGGTAGATTGAGCTAAGCTCAAGGCCTTTGAAGGAGCGTTTCTGAGATCTGAGTGACTCAAGACAAGTCACATGTGAGTGTTGGGGGCCTGTTGGCCCTCGACCAAGTTTTGAGGAAACATTGGTCATGGTTGACCACTTTTGGGACTTCGAAAGGCTGGTCGAAGATGGAGCACCCAGGAGGAGCTAAGATCGCGGGATCATGCTTGTTTTGCGGGCTTGTGGACTGAGCAAAGGGTTTACTAGGGTTTATGTAATGGGTTAGGGGACGTCGACCCATGGGTTTACCCATGATTAGGCCCTTTTTGTAAATGTATAAATAAGTAGCTAAGCGATGTAATAAACTTAGTGGTTGGCTATATTCACAATATGTTGTAAGTGTTAATGTTGGCTTAGTGCAAGAGGTTGTAAGTTGCTTTGTGTAGATACGTTGTGTAAAGTAAGGCTCTGTGCTACTTAGGAGTTGTCTTTGTGCCTTGACCTGATTTTGAGAAGGAGGATCTGGCGTGCTGCGCACAGATCTCCTGTCCTCTGCGGAGTTTGGCTCTATGGCTTTGTGCACAGGAGCGACTGAATGTAAGAAGATTGAAGACTAATAAAGAAGACGAAGAAGTTGGTGGATGTAGCCCCACACTAGGGTGAACCACATATATCCTATGTCTTGATGTGCTTTGTGCGATGTTATTTATGTGTTTATCTACTTAGTGCTGTTTTTATAATGAATGATGAATGGATTTGACGTGTTGCTCAATGTTGAATGGTATTAAAGATAAATGAATACTAGATCCAAGCTAATTCTATGCGCTAAGTGATTGAAAGTGCTTGATCTTTCTTGTTACTGTGATGTTCTGTACTTAGGGTTTGATCTGCGATGTGGATGAGACTCATGAATTAATGCATATTGTTGTCTAAGTGCTCTGCTAGATGTGATAATCACAGATTTGTGTCCCAGCTTGGTTGTAGACACCTGAGTCCTGCAACACCCCCTGCCTCTACCTTGGGTGAGACTTCATTTGCTTCGCAGGTGTTGCCGAAAGGGCCAGTAGTTAGGGTTTTGTTGGTGCACTGTTGAAGCATTGAACCCTGGGTCTGCCCCTGTGCCAACAATAGGTTCCTTTTATGTTATCCTAATTTTGTATGATTGTATCTCTCGAGAGGCCTATGTCAATTGAAAAGTTACAGAATGGTTTGTATAGTAGCAACTCACTCCAACAAAATTCTTCAAAGGTTTTGGAATTTGGTGCTGAAATGACCGTAAAATGTGGCCATACAAGGACAATTACTGGGGAGCATCTTCATTTCCACATGTCATTTTTTTCGATGGTGACTATATGACCAATATTTTGCAGTTTCAATGAGAGAGAGGAGAATAAGGCAAGGATGGCGATTACGATAGGCATCAATGAAGCTAGATCTAGATAAACAATCACATATATCTTGGGAGACTTAATGAAAGATATGGTGGCCAACATTTATTTTGATGAAATATGACTACATGTGACAAGGGGGCGCTTATGAAACATATGACATGTTTATTGGGTGCCTATATCTTGGTCAACACTAGCTTTTGTGTGCAAGTGCCTATATTCCAATGAAGAAGGGTTTTTTGGATTCAATGTATATGTGATTCTAGTCAACATACGATGATAGCTATCTGACCTTCCCTATACTTTAGAAGCATATTTGGAAATGTATTTCATAGCTGCATGACGAGAGAGGATAGGTTGAAAATCCATATTTGCTAGCCATATTGTGAGTATGTCAGGTTTATGGATGTTTAGACGATCATCATTCTAGGTAGGTCCATATTTTTTTTGATTAGAAGCATCAACGAAGAGTGAAGACTCAATACATAAGGTCCATGGGAAATTATACCTGCATTGAAGGTTGGAGGATTTCATACATAGAAATGTCATCTTTGTACATTTTGTATGGCATTGTACCCAGTTAAGGATTTTGGTGTAGTCCTTGAACGAGTGCGAAGCAAGGAGCTTTGTTGTATTTTTTAAGCAAGGGTCATCCTCAATGGATCGGTGCATGTGTACACTTGTAGCAAGGTGATTTCGGGGATTCCAAGCCATTATATATTTGTCAAAGAAATCCTTAGCATAAATTATTTTCATGGGGTCTTCCCAATCCAAATATTCCATGTCTAGAGCACCTTGTAACCATAAGAAACCATGAATATGTGTCGAGCCTAGGTGTTTCCATTCATACATGCATGAAATCCATTAATAGAATGTTAGAAAGATGTTTAAGTTGTATTATTTTTATAGAATGCATGGGGATAAAAGTATAATGTGATATACCTATACCAAAATTCCTTTGTGTGCAAGTATTTTTGCAACATCTCCTCGTGGAATATTTCAAACCTTTTATGCATGTATAGCACAATAGTGTGGGATCGTTGAATGAAAATACAAGTCTACCATTGTTGTCATAGTAGTGGGTTGGAAGATGGAGAGGTTCCCATTACAACATGTAAATATGACCATTTTTTGTTCGTTGCACTGAGTGTGAAGAATAATGTGGGGCACCCTAGTTGTGTGATCATTTTTGTGAATTCTCTTCTATGAGTATTCTAGTGTGCTCGAGTGCCTCCTAGATGTTCCCCAAATTGCATAACATGCTTTGGTAGATTATTAGTGGGAAACATTTGAAGGTGGCATCAGAGGGCTTCGATAGTGGTTGGCATCATGTTGTTCTCTTGGCTCTTCTTTACAAATACCGCGACATTTGAATGATTGCGATGACGTATTATGAGTTATTATAGGAGGTAGCGAAATATTGGATGGCTACCAAATCTGTTGTCGTCATATCACATCAAGTGGAGTGCATATTGGTCAATGCAAATGTTTTTTTCTTGTGGTTGGCCATGTATTTCATGGCCATTTGGGAATAGTGATGGAAATTCCATATCAAATAAGTCCTCTTTAGTATATTCGTTCACTAGTGTTTCTCCTATTTGTGGCCATTCAACAAGATCTAATGGAGGGGAAACTTTGTTTTGGATAAAGTTGTTGATTTTTGTCATTTATCGATGCATATTAGGTAGATGAAAGGAAAAATAAGTTTGGTTTTCAATAAATTGAAGCATATTGTACTATATCTGAAATATCAAAAGAAATGGTACAGGGTCTAGTAGAGACATTTGTAGTTAAAACATGAAGTGCGACAATTAAGTTGTGGTCCAATTGGACATATTTGTAATATCTATCATGTTGCATATTGTATATAAGTGTATTCATGATATGATATTTGGTCACATAACAATCGTAACACACCCAATCCCCTAAACCCTCTTTGGATGGTGGGATGTTAAATATCCACTTCCATTAATCCTAAATTCTTGGTATTTCACCCTTAACAACCTTTGTCCATTGTGGCACACACGAGGAATTCATCTTCTTCCTTCTGCGCTACAGGAAACTGTGACAAATCCTCAGATTTTCACTCATTTCCATAACAATTCTATAACAAATGCCGCTACAATGACCAGGGAATAAATGTCCTCGATCAGACGACTATGAATCACCACACAAAACCAAATTGATGGTCGACGGTGAATCAAATTATCTACCAATTGGAGAAGCAGGTTACACAACCCAAATTCCATTCTTGATGGGACTTCTTCGACAACCCTACTTCCAATAGATCCAATGGTCCCCGGGCTACGAAATCAATGAACCTAATCAAATCAGTACCTCCAACTACACAATGACTAATGCCTTGCCCATTCTCCATTCATCACGTCAACTCAATGGGGTCCATCACAAATCAATGACTACTATCATATTGGGCTACCATACCCTCATATCAACAGTTCCCATATACTCATGACTTCCTCCATCAGAATGTCATCACTTTGAGCGAAGGCACATCTTCCCGATCAATTCCTCCAACGCAAACTCTCTGAATGATCCTAAAACCTGCGAATTCTCTCATCCAATGGTCAAGGATCGCTCAGAAATCCATAACTACACAATATTTAACCAACACCACTCTTCATCTAAGTTTCTTTCTCATGATGGATCGTTCAAGATCCAATGGTTCTAATCCCATTGATAGATTCCACACTGATAGATCTATGGTCTTCTTGTACTCAAGATATTGACATCGGGATCTCCCCATCAAGAAACCTTCCCATGCCATTTTCATGATCCTCTCAACCTCCTACTTCCCTATAGAGTTATCGATGAAGCATCCAGGTGTCTACGACCCAGTTCTCATCGGATTGAGCTCTCATAGATCAATGACTCTTAACCTCTAGGGATTTTCCCATTAGAAATCTGTTGTGTCTTCACACCTTGGGATTTCCCGATGTCCTTGCTTCCCGATAATCTTTCTCACAAAGCCAAGATCTCTGAAAAATGGTCAGGATTTTCTTCTTTCACTAAATCAACAACTATCATTCTATGGTTTCAAACAAGGGTTTTTTCAACAGAGTTAAATGTGAAATGAGGACTTAGTAGTCCCAAAGTCCTTCTAGAATCTTTCTTCCAAGGTTTAACTTGGATCCTTTGGGCTCTTAAACCTCCTTCCAATAGGCAAGAAATATTCTACCCATAAACACCCCAAATGAATATTTATGTCCTGTAAACATTCAATTTCAGAGGCAAGGAACATACAAGGTTATTGGTCGATATTGACCCTCTTCATACCATTATCCTAGTTACTTCATTTAATATTTCAAAGAGGTTATATTACTCCTTTTAATTCAATAATTTGATCATCCATTCATCAAAATCAAATATTCAACATGAACATAAAATAGTCTATAACCATTATTAAGCATTGAATAGACATTACAAACAGAAACACTTATCTGTTCAGTAATGTTTCCAGCCAACCGATTGATTGAGAGGAAATTCCTTTCCACCCAACTGTAGGCTATGTTGCACTATGCATTTCTACAACATTCCACCCTAGTGCCAGGCCATGATACCATCGGGGGACTATCTTAGTTGACTTCCAAGTCAAGAAATGGTTCATGAAGGTTACTCTCCTTCACTCCTCTGGTAAAAATATAAGTTTCCCTCTTCCCACTGAGCTTAGGACCTCCACGAGTTTATCAAACACCTTCTCAACTAGATTTCCTCTGCACAAGGGAGACCCTTCTCTTCTAAACAGTCCCTCGATGACCTACCCTTACTAGTACCAATTTATTTCTAGTAAAAACCAAGTCGCGGTTCTCTGTTGCTCCAGTCTAGATATGGGTCTTCTCTGCTCTAGCGTGACCATTCAATTCTTGGGAAATCTTTCTTTTTTCTTCAGAAAAAATTCCTAGATCTTCTCTACTACTCAAAGCCATGTGTGTGAGCTCCTTTGATTATTTTCACCATCTGTTTGTGAGTTTGCGACTCATCATTGTGGGTATTGGCTCTCTGTTATCTAGTGTGCGTTTAGTCTCTGTGCATCAATGCATTCTTTATCTTCTTTGCATCTGCATGCTGCTCTGTTCCTACTCTGTGCATTGTCTCATTCTTCTCTACCATTTTCCCTCTTCTTGCTGATCCCTTCTTCACCATTAGAACGTTCTCTTTCTCGTCGATATCCCTGGTGAATTCTGATGACTCAATCGATCCTTCACTCTTCTAGGTACCGAATCAGTCAACTTTTGTAACTGCTCAACTACTTAACCTGATCACCACTGACAGGTTCCATGGGTCAAGACAATCCAGGTACATTGGTTAGGTCATGCATTAAGTATGTAGATGTGAGTTGGAAGGCTGGAGAGCTTCCTAATTTCTTTATTGAAACCTCCTAGTTCCACCTCACTAGTCACACCCTTGGTATCATGGCCAATACTCAAGGATTCCTTCTTAGTCAAATGTCTGGTGTTTTCATTACATAAACATAATTACATGATTCATAAATCACAATACATGAAGTCTTAACATAATTACAGTTCTGGGGGAAAACAATGTGTTACAATAATCATACAATTTTCCCTCTATTCCATGCCTTCTAACTACTAAAATGTACAAATATTGAAGGTGGCATGGGAGGTAATTAAAAATAGTGTTAATGTTTTTCGAGAAGCTAATAATGTGACCACTATATTTGTATTGGCCACCTCGAGCATGGATAACTTGAAATAACATGCTCACTCAAGCGATGAACATTTCTTCTACTTGGGTAAGAATTGAGAGGACAAGGGGTTGGTCTCCAGGATTCATATTATTCCATTTAGAGAATAGGTGGCCATTAGTTTCCTTGTGGCAATGGGAAAAAATAAAACCATCGGGCAATATGATTGTACAAATCCTAGTGTAAGACTCCATAAAAGTATTACAAGTATGTATTTTGGAGAAGGAATCAATATGAGTATGAAATGTTCGAGAAATATTGGCAACGGATTGGTGTTGAGTAGGTTCAATTGGGAACTCCATGGAAATGTGCTTTTCCTTGGATCTTGTATCCCATCTATGCTTATTTAGTTCATCTTTCTAATGTATATATTGTTTGCACCGCTTCTCATTTTCTAGGGCATTTGGTGTAGATGGAATACTATTGGTTTGGTTGGTAACATTGAAGTTGATGTTGGAGGAGGTATAGGAGTTATTGAAGAAAATGATGTTTTCAGTATTCAATGTTAGAAATGGTAAAGATGGGTTTGTTTTTGAAGTTGATGGAATAATTTTTTGTTGCGTAATGGTTTGTGCCAGTGGAACATGGATTTATTTTAGATGAGTTAAAATTATCGGGAGCATATTTTTCATTTGGATGATTCCATGAACTAGTTTCCCAATAGGTGTAGCTATGGAGAATGTTGCAACAGTATGGGTAAGGGCTTGTTGTTGAATAGGACCAACTGGGAATTCCATGGAAATATACTTTTCCTTGGATCTTGTAAGTTGTCTATGTTTATTTAGTTCATCTTTGTTATATGGATATTGTTTGCGACGCCTCTAATTTTTTAGGGCATTTGGGGTAGATGCAATGCTATTGATTTCATTGGTTACATTGAAGTTAAGGTTGGAAAAGGTATGGGAGTTATTGAATAAAGAGATGTTGTTATTAGTATTTGCTGCTAGAGATGGTAAATATGGGTCCATTGTTGAAGTTGATGGAATAGTGTTTGGTTTTATAATGGTCTTTGTTGGGTGAACTTGAAATTCATTTAGATGAGGTAAAACTGCAGGGAACACATTTTTCAATGGAATGATTCGATGGACGCATTGGCCAATTGGTGCGCCTTATTCGAGGGGGGTCATAATGGAGCTTATGATATTTATCCAATTGAAGTGATGGATCTTTGAGTTTTTTTATACTTTGAATTATGATTTTACCATGTTTCTGTCAAAAGAGAACAATCGATTTATAATAAATATGAATATTTGTTTGAAAGACATTTTGAATATTTAAAAATACTTATATTGAAATACAAAAATCTACATTTACAATATATATTAATAAAATAAACATTATAACAATTTAAATAAAACTAAAAATTATAAATGGAGTAAGAAAAATAAATATAGATATATGGATCAAAGAAAAAAAAATGTGTATCCAAACATAATATATAATAATATTATTACACACATAATATATAATAATATTATTACACACATAATATATAATAATATTATTACACAATTTTAATAAAGTATAAGAATACACTATACCCCTTGATTTTTTAAAAACAACATAATATATAATAATATTTTTACACAATTTTAATAATATCAATTTACAATTTAAATAAAGTATAATAATACACTATACCCCTTGATTTTTGTAAAAACAACATAGTACATAGCAATGGTAATATAGTTTTCAAACAAAGTTCAAGAATATTTTATAACCCTTGATTTTCAAAAATAAAATGATATTCAATAATATATATTTTCTCGGATGCTTACATACCTAAATCACATGATGAAATTTAAACATAGAATACAATTAATCATTTCCATGTGTAAAATGTGTTGGAACATAATATATATTTATGAAATATATGAGTGCCTCACATAATAATTTTAAGTAATTTCATAACAAAAAGTGTGCTTACAAAATTTGTATGATACAAAAATTGAGGTCCTGAAGTTCTGGTGGGTCGGAATAGTCGAGGGAAGCATAAAAGGTAGAAGTCGGAAGGTGGGTAAAGGGCAGGTGGTGGGCCAGGGAAGGTGAGGAGCGAAGCCTATTCAAAGTTAAGGTCGGGTGGGTTGCTCAAGGCACGGAGTGTTCCGGTCGATACGAAAAACCTTCTGAGATGCGGTTTTAAATAAAGGAAACCCTTGTGGGGTCCGAAGCATATTGCTCCACCGGTTTCATCCTTACCCGTGGTTATGATGTTGAATATGAAAATAGCAGAGATTCACGAAAAAGTATCGCGCTATCCACCAGTGAGTGGTATTATTGGACTGATCCTTCGGTGGGAAATGTTCACATATGGTGTATCGGAAAAAGCAAGGCACTATGTTAAGTTGTTTTAGAATACAAAACAAATTAAGGTTGTTTACTTCGTATACAGATTTGTAGCTAGTGGCATTTCTTTTCTTTTTCCCCTCTAATTTGGGTTTGATTTTGTCTAATGCAATAACAATGGATTTTTCCCCTCTAATTTGGGTTTGATTTTGTAATGCAATAACAATGGATTGCAATTGTTTGTCATTTCCAAATGTGTTTTCATGTATTAACAATTTGAAGATGTATTTATTAAAGAAGAAGTTTCCAAAAAGCTATGTAATCTCAATATTGTTGTCCTCATTTGTGAGTGCATATAGTTTCCTAATAAGATTTTGATAAGAGTTTCTGCTGCTTCTTGGAATGTAGTAACATTGTTTTTTCCTGTATGGTTCTCTATTATGAAGTGGAACATGTATCTATAATCACATTCATCGAAAGTTTGCTTGCATATCTAACAATGCAAGTTTCCCTCTTCAATAGAAGTCACCTTTTTGTTGCATTGGTGATTATTAAAAATGAGAGGGAAGGTAGTGTACCAACAATCATCTCTATTTATAGAAGCGATACTCGCCTCAACCACAATGAAATCCAGATGTTGATGATCTTGACCAAGTCCTTCCTTTTCAATGTCAACCACATTCTTCTGAATAGAGGGGTGACCACCAGAAACACCATATGTAGATAAGAAGTAAGATTTAAGGGTTGCACCTTCATTTTCAAACCAAGTTATTAAATCATGAGATTCTTTGATGTCAGGATTGATGGAAATATGGGATGTGAAAGTTGTACTAATCGATATCCTATTGAAATCACTTATTCTTGTATCCTTTATAGCGATGGGTGGGAAGGAATTTGAAGTTGAATTTTGTTGTACGCTATCTTTATTGCAAAACACCCCCCATAATGTAAGTTCAACACTACATCCCGACATGTCCCTCAATTCAACGGTTCTCTTTTAGGTCTTAGTGCCATTCTTCCTTAATATGGTGGTTTCTTTAGTAATAGATATAACAACACCAATGATATAAAAAACATAGTCATTAAGTAAGGTTAATAGATCATTGATAGGAGTAAACTTGAAGTTGTGGTTTGCAATTAAATGGTCATCCTCGAGGTAGGGTTATATTATTGAGGTATTATCTAGAGTGATTTCCCATTCATTTTCTAAATGGTTGTATTCTTTGTTTACAAGTTTGATCAACCCTTTAGAGATTATGTAAACTTTTCCAATTTGTATTGAAGGGTGGAACTGTATTGCTTGCATATTGAAGCAAGTAACGCGTGTCTCACTATTTTCATTGGAAACAACATCAAAGATAAATACCTACCCAACTCCCTTGGAATTTCTGAAACTACATAGATCACACTTTGAAATGATTCTAAATTTGACTGTCCATGAATGCATGTATGCATGTATGCATTCAAAGGTTTGGTAGAGATTATTCTTGAGGCATGTCATTTGCTTGTAATTTGTGCATGGAAGAATGACATACATTTGTGTCCTAGTGTGGATTGCCAAGGATATATGCTTTTAGAGCTAGCACTTGCATATCAGTAACTATAACTAGCCTGCAAAATAGACCAAATCATGGTAGTTAGTAATAAGATATTGGAAAAATATTCAATAGTGCAAAGCATGTTCAATGTTTGTGTCTGAGAATGCATACTTGTTCTGTTGGGTAGATCTAGAAGTGAAGCTGTTAAGTTGAATAAGTGAGCCATTTTCTGTTTTCCCTCATGTGAAATAATCCACAAGGCTTGAAGAAAATATGCTTTGTATAAAAGCACTTCCATCAGAAAGGAGAAAAATATATCTTTCTGTTGAACCTTTTTTGAAGTCTAGGATAGACATTAATTCTTCTTCACCATTTTGAATTCTTGTTACAACATTCTCTATTAAGATCAATGACATTACCTTGAAATGTTTTTTATTTTTAATTTATTTTTATTTTTTCGGAATAAGATATAAGATGGAAATCACTACTTGACTACACACAACATGTCCACATAAATATATTAGTACAATTATATACATGGATATGAATGGGATCTAAGCAAGAAATTTACTATATCTATCATTGCCATTATGCAACATTTCCAACAAAAGGTATGTGTATAAGCTTTGGTATTTTATAAATTATTTTAATGAGATAATATTCTAAAACATTATATTATCTACTATTTGAATGACATATTTTGTAAACTGGTTGTTAGCACATATTCTTGTAAACGGGGAGTTTTTCTTCGAATTCATGCCCTTGTTGTAAAATGCGATGAAATGGGGTTTAAAAACCCATCAAATGCATTTTATTCAAAGGCCGCAACCATGAGCACCTAAGCGCGAATCTCAAAAAATATCGTTTCGGGCTTAAAATGCTTGCAGGCAGGCATTTTTGTTTTTAACGAAGAGGATTTTTCATCAGGAGCAGATCGATGGTCATCAGGTAAGTCAGAGCCATGTAGTTGCACACCGATTAACGTTTGGGATCATCCCTTATGGCCAAAGTCATGAGAATGATCTGGGTCATCCGATCCTGCGGGGACATGTGGCACGCAATTAAACACCATCACGGTTTCGGGAGTCGGGAATTCAAGAGACATGGGGTCCCTCCTCCATTGCATTTCAAAACCGTGAAACACGAAATGTGAAGCCCCAGGAGCCTAGCCCACAGTCGTAGCCCAGGGTTCTATGGAAAGGCGAGGCCTAAAGAAAGAGGAAATATGGCAACGCTTGAGCCATTTCACAAAAATGAAGAAGACATCCATCAGGGATGCATGGTACGAGAAGTCCTGAAGAAATCAAGACTGTTGATCAATGGAAGATCTCTACCGTCAATCAGGAAAGATACACGGGCACATTGTGCTATGAAGCGTGCAGATCTGGGCGGACAAAATATGCACGCCTAGATCTACAACCAGGGTTCCATTCCAGACCCCCCCCTCCGTTCTGACTTTAATGTGGGGGGGTTCAGAATTTGACCACGTAAGTTTGAATGGTGGGGATTGAAGCACCTAGATCTGCGACACACATTCAATTCTGGACCCCCCTTTCCTTTCTTCCTTTAATGAGGGGGGGGTCCGAAATGAGGCGGTTTTGAATGCGGGCCCTCTACTATCATGGCTCCCTCTCGTGGTGTCATCTCCCCTCCTACATAAAACCACTTATTTCCTCCGTTACCGCCTTCACCTCCCTCTCCCATTTGTCCTCCACTCCGTCTCTCACCTCCTCCCATCACATCCTCCACTCACTATTGGACCATAGCCCCTAATCACTCCCGTCTATCACCTCTTACTAAGTGTCTTACCGCTCACATCCTCCTTGGTAGATGGTCTCATCCCATCCGCTGCCGCAGCCTTACATCTACCCCCACATCATCGTCCCATGCCACTCCACCTCTGACTTGTCTCGGTGAAGTGCATGCACCTTCCGCCACCTGCACTCTCCTAGTTACCTTCCATCCATCATATCTGTCCACATGGCCGTCTCTCGTTTCACCTCCCCCATCAGATCCTCATCCACGCTCATCGATAGGTCCTCTTATAGAAGTCTAGCGAAGCAATAGACAACCAAAGCTAGTCTTCGACAACTCATAGGTGTAGAGTTGACCAAGGCTTTTTAGATCTCGATGAAGAAATTAATGCAAATGTGGAAGGTGACTGTCAGTCCTTTCTGACAAAGATCACGTCCATCAGAAGACTGCATAGGTGACTGTCAGTCCTTTCTGACAAAGCACATAGGTGACTGTCAGTCCTTTCTGACAAAGATCACGTAGGTGACTGTCAGTCCTTTCTGACAAAGATCACGTCCATCAGAAGACTGCATGGGTAGTCTGCCCAACGTCTGCATGTGCAGCATGATAGAGAAGCTCCTCAACATCAAGAATTAATCTCATGACATGATCGTGTCCCAGACAATCCTAGCCAGTTTGAGTATATGTAGGCATTTTTTCCTTTTTTTGGTTATCGTTGGTAGAGCTAAGCTCCATGTTGTAAAGTTTTGATGAAGCATTGTTTTTCCCTAGTTATGTATCTGTATGTAAAACTTCTTGTTTAATGACAGTCAGCTTCTTATTCCATCTGGTTTCCATATAATGTTGAAAGAGTTCATGATCTACTGAGTCACATGAAGCAATTTGACAGTGTTATATAAATGTTTTATGGTAACGCTGTTATGATTTCTTTTAGTATTCTTGTGATTTGAATACAAGAAGTTCTTGTGTTTAAATTCTTCCTCTTCGGGCTGTTGGAAGCTTGATGCTTACAACAGACCTTTTCACTTTCTCACAGAAGTCTCCCCCTACTCACCCTTATTACAACTTACTGTCTGAATTTAGATTAAGACCTCACCTGTTCATGCATAACCTTAGTCCAGGATTTTGAGTTAAAATGATATTGTACTGAGTTTACTTCCAGTCGATCACCATTTTTATAAAAAAATCATGACATAAACTGATGGGTATCAGGCCTACTCCTGCTGTAATCCAAGAGTGACTTCTGGTGCTAACATTTATGGCGCCGTTGCTAGGGTCTGAGTTGAAGATTTTCGTCGGGATTGAATGACATTGAGCCTCTAATTCTGAAGGTGCATCAAGCATCAAAGCCATGCAAGATTGCTGCTGTGCACCTAGCAGCTCCATTGTGACGAATCCACTGTGGCGAATCTACTGTTTCAGTTGTGTCTTCCAGAGGAAGACACACACGGTCTCATCCACAACTGCCTCTAGCTACGCCTGAAGCCAATCCAGAGAAAATTAGCATAAAAGCGAAGGCTCTCGGAGAAGGAGCTTCGGATGCTGAACCAAATATTTTTGATAATTCTCATTTTCATCTACTAGAAACTCCCTTGTCTACTTCTCATTTTATTAGCAGATATTTTACTAAAGTTTCCCGTTTCCTGAACTTTGTGAGTGTTCCTGCTAATTTCCCTTCCTTTGGTCTTACATGGGAGGGAGAAAATCTTGTCACTCCTATCTCCCCTAACGTCACAGCTTGGTCTAGATCCAGGAACTTAGGAGATTTTCCTAACCTAGGCTTTAACACCCCTCCTCCTATTACTGTTGCTAGTACTGTACCCACACCAATCTCTGCTCCCTTAAGCCCTACAAACTCCCCTGGTCGAACACCATCTCCTCCTAGTTCTCCTCCACCTAACATTCCTATGGCAAAAGAAAATCCCCCCATGACCAGTATGGAGGCCATTACAACTGCTAGGTATGCTCCCCTTGTGTTACCTCAACCTCTCAATGCCCTTCTAGCAAATGGCTACATTAAGCAGTTGCCCAGGTTTACAAGCAAAGGGGACATAACTGCAGAATAACACCTTGAAGCCTTTTACGGTTTTTCGGAGCATCATGTCATCATGCATGCAGATGTATGGATGATGATTTTTGTTCATAGCCTTGAAGGTGATGCTAGGAAATGGTTTAAGGCCTTTCCCCATGGATCTATCGATGGGATAGAGGCTTTGAATAATACCTTCTTGAGACAATGGGGAGATAAGAAAGACTTCATGTATTGCATGACAAAGTTTTGGGCGTTGAAGAGAAAGGAAGGAGAGTATGTCACTGACTTCTCCAAAAGGTTCAATAAAATGTATAATAAGATCCCTACTAAGATAAATCCCTTAGAAGGTTCATCCAAAATTACTTATGCTAGTGCTTTTGACCCTGATTTTTTTTTTTTGTTGAGGGAAAGATGAGCCACTTCCATGGCTCACATGTAGGACTCGACTGTGGAAATTGAGTCGAATATATTGGCTGTTGACCGACTCAGGAATAAGACTGATAGAGACATACCCAGGAAGAGACCTGAAACTTACACATCTAGTTCCTCTTCCTTCCCCCCCTAGATGGATGAAATAACTAAGGTGATGTAGTCACTTTCAACTAGGATTGAAAGGTGGGAGTTAGAAGGGAAGCCCATATATAGAAATCCCCAAAATACTGATAACAGAGGAAACTTCAGGAGGCCAAATAGAAATGTTCTATAAATTATGCCAAGGGAACATAGGAACATAGGTAGAGATGATCAGAGGATCCAAACCCCTCTCCAAAATAAACTTGTTGCTGATGAGGAAGGAGAGGAGATAGATGAGTTTGGTCCTCAAATTCATTGTATTGAAGACACTTCCCCTTTCCCCCATCTAACTCAATCTGCATATGAAGAATCCCTCATTAACAGTCAAATCAATGAACTGAGTAAGGGGGAGAAGGCCAAAGCCAACACTACTCCTAACATATACAACCTCAGGTCAAAGAAGAATGAAGGGAAGTATGCCATCCTTGATCAACCTCTCATAGCAGAAAGGCATGCTAAACCTACAACACTCACTACCAAGGAAAAGAAAACTCAGAATACTTCGCCAACAGCCAAAGACCCTGTCCCTGAGGTAAGGGAATTTCCTAAGCCTCCTTCCTCCTTTAGTTTTGAGAACGAAATTCAAAAAATTAGAATTCCCGTCCCCCTCTCGGAACTAGTTAAAAATAAAGATTTCAAAAGGTCCCTCTCCAAACTATTGCAATCCGAGCCACCTCAGCTTATCACAGACTCAGTAAATCTCTAAGATGAAAAGCCAACAATCATCCTAGGTCCCATGGTATAAGACATAGATGATTCATCCCCTCCCTTCTACGCATCCATGAACATACATAATAAGGTGCTGCATAACTGCCTGATGGATTCAGGGGCTTCCCATAACCTCATGCCCAAAAATTCATGGAAGAATTGGGACTGGAAGTAATAAAGGCCTATCATGATTTGTACTCTTTTGATTCAAGGAGGGTGAAATGTCTTGGAGTCATAAAGGACCTGGTGGTGTCCTTATTTTAGTTTCCAATGAAGAGTGTGGTCATGGACATTGTAGTAGCTGATGTTCCCCCCAAGTTTGGCATGTTGTTGTCAAGATCTTGGATTAAAAAGCTTGGAGGAACATTACAGATGGACCTCACATATTCCACTATTCTAGCATTTCAAGGAGAACATAGAATATTGTACAGAGAAGCTCAGTTGGCCTACATTGTCAATGATGAAGCAAACCCCACTAATTATCCTATCTTTGCACTTGACATAGATTTGGGGTCTAGTTTGTTGCATCTCATTGATACTCCTGAAGCCCCTCTTGAAATCAGAAAGAAACCCATTTCTTATCATGAAATACCTCCTCCAACTACCTCTATGTGGAAGATGTTCTTCGACGGAGCCTCTTCTAGTGAAGGTACTGGTGCTGGAGCGGTTTTTGTGTCACCTTGTCAGGAAACCATATCCCTGTCATACAAGCTAGAGTTTGAAACTACCAATAATGTGGTAGAATATGAAGCTCTTGTTTTAGGTTTAAGGGATGCAAAAGAAATGAGAATTGAAGAGGTAGTAGTGTTCGAAGATGCTGAGTTGATAATCTAGTAGGTCAGAAATTCTTATCGGGATAAACATCCTCGACTCAGGAATTACAAAAATGAGGTGTGGGACCTAATTGTTAATTTCTTCTTGGATTTCAACATTTCTTTTATTCCAAGAGAAGAAAATACTTTGGCCGATTCCCTAGCTGTCTCAGCTAGCCAGTTTAGGATCCCTCTGCCACCTAAGATTAAATGTGATGTTGAGATAAGATATAGGTCATCTGTACCAGACAATATCAAGCATTGGAAGGTGTTCGAGGATGATCTTGAAATCAAAATATTTCTTGAGTCTGTTGATGAATTCTCTGCATTGCACATTGATCAGGATCCCAATCCCGAAGGTGACCCTCACCCTGGGGTATTTTTGAATAAAACTGCTAATCACTATATTGTTCAGTTGCCTAGCAATCACATTCCAAAGGGACTAGTTCCTTTAGAAATATTGTTCGATGGGAATGATGTGGAAGTAAAGGGTAAGGTTTCAAATGGGAATGATGATGTAACTAAATACAATATTGGCACAGAGGAGGATCCTAAGTTCATCAAGTTGTCAAGCATCCTGTCAAGGGAGCATAGAGCCGAGTATGCTGAGTTATTAAAAGAATTTTCTGCTGTGTTCACCTGGACCTATGAAGACCTCAAGACATATGACACAACTGTCATTTAGCATAAGATCCCACTGAAAGAAGAGGCTAAGACATTCAGGCAGAATCTAAGACAGATTAATTCGATGTTGTTGCCTGTCATAGGGAAAGAAGTAAAGAAGCTGTTGGATGCTCAAATCATAATCCCTTTGAGATATTCTAAGTGGGTGGCTAATCTGGTGCCAGTAAAAAAGAAGAGTGGAGAAATCATATTTTGTGTTGATTTCAGGAACCTGAACATAAGCTCAAGAAAGGACAATTACCCCCTACCTAAGATGGAACACATATTGCAGAGGGTAACTGGTGCATCCAGGATATCCACGATTGATGGTTTTTTTGGCTACAATCAGATATCAGTCTTGTTCGAGGATAGAGAAAAAACAACCTTCACCACTCCTTGGGGCACATTCATGTATGCCAAAATGCCTTTTGGATTGATGAATGTAGGAGAAAAATTTCAGCGAGCCATGGACATAGCCTTCATTGGGGAGAAAGATTAGTTTGTGGTGTTCTATCTGGATGACATCACTGTCTTCTCCAGATCTGATAAAGAGCACTACTATCACTTGAGGAATGTTTTCTTGAGATGCAGGAGGTTTGGCCTTTCCTTAAATCCCAAGAAATATTTGTTTTCTATGAAGGAGGGGAAGATGTTAGGCCATATAGTATCAACAAAGGGAGTGAGAATTGATCCCAGCAGGGTAGAGGCAATTCAAACCCTGTCACTTCCCAGGTCCAGAAAAGAAGTCCAAGTTTTTTTGGGGAAGATTAACTTTCTGAAGAGGTTCGTCTAAAATTTTGCTGAGTTGGTGAAACACATCACAGTCATGCTCAGAAAGGGGAATGAAGTAAAATGGACTGCTGAACCCAGGGAATATTTTGTCCAAATAAAAAAGGCATTGACTGAGGCACCTGTGCTGATCAGTCCTTATTATTCCGAGGATTTCTTAATTTTTTCTTTTGCTTCTTTTGATACAATAGCAATGGTTTTATTGTAGAAAAATGAGGAAGGGAAAGAGAAACCCATTTCCTTCTTCAGTAAGGCATTAAGAGATGCAGAAATCAGGTATGAAATCATGGAGAAACATGCCTATGCCTTGGTGAAAGCTCTCAACGCTTTCAGAGTCTATGTCTTGCACTCAAAGGTAATTTCATATGTTCCTTCAGCTTCTGTGAAGGACATCCTTATACAACTTGACGTATATGGGAGAAGGGGTAAATGGATTGCCAAGATCCTTGAGTTTGACTTGGAGATAAAGCCCACCAAGTTGGTTAAAGGGCAGGGTTTAGCCAAGCTACTGGTTGAATCCAATTGTAAGGCCTTGGGGGTTAGCTTCGTCAATGCTTACTCAGAAAATCAGCAAGCTGAGTTATCCAACAAAATCTCTCAGGGTAGTTTATCGCTAGTAGAGTGCACCTGGTATAGAGACATTATATATTTTCTGCTAGAATTGAATCCCCCTGATGAAATGGGGAAGAGTAAGGCAAGAGATCTAAAGCTCAAAGAAGTCAAATATTGCTATATTGACCAAGTCTTGTACTGGAGAGACCCTCTAGGGGTGTTTCTGAGGTGTCTGAACCCACAGGAGGTCCATAAAGTTACGCTTGATTTCCATAGTAGCCTCTGTGGGGGACACCATTTTTGGAAGACCATAGCCTACAAAATTCTTAGGGTTGGGTACTACTGGCCCACCTTATTCATTGATGTCTGCAGAGAAGTCAGAGCCTGCATGAAATGTAAAAAATTCTCAGGAAAGCAACAACTCAAACAACTTCCATTAAAGCCTGTAGTAGCTTCAGGACCCTTTAAGCAATGGGGATTGGAATTCATTGGAGAGATTCATCTCGCTTCAAGGGGTCAACACATGTGGATATTAACTACAACATATTATTTCACCAAATGGATAGAGGCTATCCCCACCAGGAGTGCTTATCATAAAGTAATCATTGGATTCCTGGAAGACATCATAGCAAGGTTTGGCTGCCCAAACAGAATCATCACTGACAATGCCGCATCCTTCAAATTTGAGCCATTGATCGAGTTTTGTGAGCAGTTTGGCATTTCATTGATTCACTCCACTCCCTATTATCCCCAAGGAAATGGACTGGTAGAGTTCTCTAACAAAAGTTTGATCAAGCTTATTAAAATATTGTTGGAGGACAATAAGAAGTTCTGGGACTCAAAACTCAAATTCGCTTTGTGGGCTGATTGAGTGACAACAACGAAGTCCCTGAGCACCTCCCCTTTTCAACTTGTTTATGGGACAAAAGATGTATTTCCCACTCAGATGGCTCTACCTGTAGAAAAATTCTTTCAAGTTTATGAAGGAGATCCAGACCATATGGTCAGAAGAATTCATCAATTGGTGGAAGTGCAGCAGACCAAAGAGCAAGTAATGGACATAGCTCACAGTCTTCAGCAGAAGATCAAGCAGGCCTTTGATAGGAAGGTCAGAAAGGAGGAATTTGAGCTGGGAGATTTGGTGCTTAAGTGGGATGTACCCAGGCAGGATAGAGGCAAACACAACAAGTTTGAAGCCCTCTAGATTGGGCCCTTCAAAATCTATGAAGTATTTTTAAACAACACCTACAGGTTGCAGGATTTGGAGGGTGACGAGGTTTTTAATGGCACAGTAAATGGGTATTTCCTGAAGAGATGTTTTGTTTGACCTTCAAGTGGCTCTACTATTTTTGTAAATATTGTTTTTCTGTTTATTTTCGGTTTCAATAAGGGACTCCATAGCCCAACAACAAGGCACTGAAGCTTCAAAGAGTTGTTAGAGCCTCATAGGGAGGACTCTATCCCCCATGGAGCCTAATGTTAGCACATATTCTTGTAAAGGGGGATTTTTTCTCTGAATTTGGGCCCTTGTTGTAAAATGCGATGAGATGGGGTTCAAAAACTGATCAAATCCGTTTTATTCAAAGGCTGCAACCATGAGCGCCCAAGCGCAAATCTTAGAAAATATCGTTTCGGGCTTAAAATGCTTGTAGGCGAGCATTTTGTTTTTCAACAGTGAGGATTTTTCATCAGGAACAGATTGACAGTCATCAGGTAAGTTGGAGCCACGCAGTTGCACGAGGATTAGCACTTGGGCTCATCCCTTATGGCCAAATTCATGAGAATGATTTGGGCCATCCGATTCCGAGGGGACATGTGGTGCGCGATTAAACACCGTCATGGTTTCAGGAGTTGGGACTTCAAGAGACAAGGGGTCCCTCCTCCATTACATTTCAAAACCCTAAAACACGAAATGCGAAGCCCCTGGATCTTGCCTCACAGTCATAGCCCAGGGTTCTATGGAAAGGCGGGGCCTAAAGAAAGAGGACAGATGGCAACGCTTGAGCCATTTCACAAAAATGAAGAAGAGAACCATCAGGGATGCTTGGGGAGAGAAGTCTTGAAGAAATCAGGACCGTTGATCAAGGGAAGACCTCTGCCATCCATCAGAAAAGAAACATGAGCGCATTGTGTTATGACGCACATAGATTTGGGTGGCCAAAATCTGTGCACCCAGATATACAGCTAGTGTTCCATTCCAGACCCCCTCGCCGTTCTACCTTTAATGGGGGGGGGGTCTGGAATTTGACCGCGCAAGTTTGAATGGTCAGGATTGAAGCTCCTAGATCTGTGGCGAATATTCAATTCTAGACCCCCCTTGATTTTCTTCCTTTAATTAGAGGGAGGGGGTCCAAAATGAGGCAGTTTTGAATGTGGGCCCTCTGCTATCGTGGTGCCCTCTCATGGTGTTAGCCCCCCTCCTACATAAAACCACTTACCACTGCCGTTACCGCCTTCACCTCCCTCTGCCATTTGTCCTCCACTTCGTCTCTCGCCTCCTCCCATCACATCCTCCACTCACTATTGGGCCATAGCCCCTAATCACTCTTGGCTATCACCTCTTGCCAAGTGTCTTACCACTTGCATCCTCCCTGACAGATGGTCTCATCCTGTCCGCTGCCGCGGCCTTAAATCTACCCCCACATCATCATCCCATGCCACTCTACCTCTGACCTGTCTCAGTGCAGTGCATACACCTTTCTCCACCTGCACTTTCCCAGTTACCTTCCATCCATCATATCTATCCACATGGCCATTTCTCGTTTCACCTCCCCCATTAGATCCTCGTGCACGCTCATCAATGGGTCCTCTTATAGTAGTCCAACAAAGCAACAGACAACCAAAGAGAGTCTGCCATGAATCCCAAGTGTAGATTTGACCAAGCCTTTTCAGATCCCGATGAAGTAGTTAATGCAAATGTGGAAGGTGGGTGAGACATTGTCTCCTTCCATAAATAGAAAGCCAAAGTGGGAGAAAGCGCAGAGGTGACTGTCAGTCCTTTCTGACAAAGATCGCTTCCATCAGAATATTGCATGGGCAGTATGCCCAACGTATGCATGCACAACATGACAGAGAAGATACTCAACATCAAGCATTAATCTCATGACATGATCGTGTCCCAGACAATCTGATCCAGTCTGAGTATATGTAGGCATTTTTTCCATTTTTGTTGTTATCGTTGGTAGAGCTAAGCTCCCTGTTGTAAAGTTTTGATGAAGCACTGGTTTTCCCTAGTTATGCATTTGTATGTGAAACTTCTTGTTTAATGACAATCAACTTCTTATTCCATTTGGTTTCCATCTAATGTTGAAAGAGTTCATGATTGACTGAGTCACATGAAGCATTGTGACATTGTTATATAAATGTTTTATGGTAACACTGTTATGATTTCTTTTAGTGTTCTTGTGATTTGAATACAAGAATTTATTGTGTTTGAATTATTCCTCTTTGGGCTATTGGAAGCTTGATGCTCACAACATACCTTTGCACTTTCTCACATAAGTCTTCCCCCTACTCACCCTTATTACAACTTACTGTCTGAAGTTAAATTAAGACCTCACCTGTTCATGCATAGCCTTAGTCCATGATTTTGAGTTAAAACGATATTTTACTGAGTTTACTTCCAATCGATCACCCTTTTTATAAACAAATCATGACATAAACTGATGGGTATCAGGCCTACTCCTCCTGCAATCCAGGAGTGACTTCTGGTGCTAACACTAGTTTAGTGTATGCTTATTATTGAAGTAGTATTGCAAACTACTTTATAAAAATGATACAACCAACTAAAGTATATTATTTAAAGAATATTGCAAACTATATTAGTAAAGTGATATATTATTATATTGAATATTTAAATAAGAGTACAACATATATTATTAAAGTGATATATTCTTATGTTGAGACTTTGTTTGACAGGGAGATATTAAATAATACTAATTATAATATAGTGTGAAACATATGGTTAGTATATAGTACAAAAAATGACATTTTAATTTAGAAATGCATGAAATTGTTTTTATTAATAATATATTATAGTTAGTACACATAAAATGAGGCTCTAGGTTTAGTCTAAAGAAAACATGTCGGAGACAAAAAAGTATTTTATACTTTATACAACAAGTATGGATTAGGTAGAAATATAACATGTCTGATCCAGATTGTACTGAGAACGAAATGAAGGTGAAGATATAACAAGGAAACACACAAAGATATTGCAAGAAACACAAAGATACAATAATACACAATTTCTATTAATGCACAAAATGTCCAGGAATTGTAAAAAAATGCAGAGCGAAATGAACTCGCTAGAATGGTGGTAGCTTATCTTTGAGAAAATATGTGAAAACTATGCTCATTCACAAGAATATGTGTTTACAATGATGTTCAAAATGCCTTTTTAAAAAAAAACATTAATGAGAAAACCCGAAACATCCAAAATCCAAACTTTAGAAGATGAAACGCCAAAAGATTTACAGGCCCTGATTGGGGTGGTTGATACATCAACTTCCTGAGGGCGTAACTTTTGAATACAATATCTTTTTGGGGTGCTTCATATACCGTTGGAAAGGTCTAGCCGAGGATTAGACATTCCAAATGACCTAGTAGGGAGAAACTTTTTTTAGGACTTCAAAATGACCTTGAAATTTTAGGACCTGAAAATCGTAGAAAAATGAACAAGGTGAAAAACTATGTTTTGAGCTAGTGGAAGAGATGGGTGGCCACTGATATCCACTTGGATCATTCCTCCCCCATAGGAAGCAATGGTCCCCATTGCGTCAATTTCTCATGGGAGATGGGGAAACTTTTGTTGAATCTGAACCTTAGTGAATTGCTTGCCTTACTGAAGAAGTTGTTTTGTTGGTACTTGTCATTAACTTGCTAAAGGATGTCATGAACCTGTTATTGGAGGGGTTGGATCCATTCAACCAATATAGTTGCATGAGATACCTTGGTCTGAGTGTGGGAGGACCCTTTTAGTGAATATGAAACATGAATATCTATATCAATGGGGGATAATGGTTGGAACCCCACGCACACCTGAAAAGGGTCGTGGCTGTTGACGCCTAGAAGCACAAAGTAGTATCCCTGCCTGCAAATGGGTTGCAATGCCTTATTATTTATATACATATACTAAATAATAGCTATATAGGTGGGACCCCCTTGTTTGAATCATGGTGAAAAATAAATACTTCTCTGAATTGCGCTCATGACAACTTTACGAAGCATTTTACAGTATGAGAAAAACACAAAAAATTGCACAAATTTTCACATGCAATCAATAATTATAATGGCTGACAATTTAAAAGATGAAAGGAAGTGACAAGCACTGGGTTATAACTGCTATACATCTATTTTGGCATATGATTAAAATTTGGTTTTCAACTCACAGTCGCTTTGGTTATAACATGTTGCATTAATGGTATATTGTATTCATGGTATTGGTTATGTTATGTGGGAAATAGTTATGGGTTATACAATTGTTTGAGGTCAATTCAATCCTTGCAAATAAGGGAATTGTTACAATTAAAAATGGGGCATATAATATTATGGTGCTGATGTAAAACTATGGTATAAGGAGGGTTTTTGGTTTCAATATGACAAAATGGAAGTGGCATGTTGGATTTGTATGGTTGATTAATGCACTTAATGGAGTTTGAATGTATTCCACACTAGCTATGGTTGATGGCCATTAATGGAAAGGTGGAGAAGTGATGTGAATTTACTACACGCTGTTCTTACCCACCTCGATATCACTACCCTCTGCTTGTCGCACATTTGGTTTCTCTGGTTAGTTTGTCTCCATTTCGCTCGACCGTTGGAGAATAGTGGTGGTCCTTGGTTCTTTTCGATGCTTTCCTCACATCTATGGTGACTCTCTCCCTTCCATTCATCATTCTAGCCTCGCTTTGGATAGAATCTCTGTGTTGTCTCTTAGAATTTGCATGCAGAGTGCTTGCTGTCTGAAAGATATGGTGGTTGGATGTGTAATATGTCTGTGCAAATGATATTGGTTGGCGTTTCAAATTTTGAAAATTGGAATTTGTTTAAATGATCCTTTATGTTGAAAGTATTTGGTTATGGTTGTGCCTTGGGTGAATGATTGATTATTATGCTCCTTGTTGTTGACAGAGTTATGGAAAATTTATTTTTTCACCCATGTCTTGTGGTATAATCCTAGAGGGTTTTGTTTTTATGCTAAACAAGAAAAGGGACAACCGAGTTCTGGGTTCTTTTTGTGGTTATTCTTACCTCTTGCTCCATTCACAAGAGAGTTGTGGCCCTGTCGAGATGCCATTCCATAGTTTGAATGAATGCATAATTGGGTTTTACCTCACAACCACCTTGGAAGCGACTGTGTCCAACCTTGTTGAAAATTTATTGGAGGTTTTTTGTTTCATGTTACAAACCCCACTTTCCGAGTTGTCTCACCCACTTGGTAGTTCAAATACTCTTCTCCCTTGTCGTGACTGTTGTAAACTGCACTTGGGTTTTGAAATGTTTATATGTCTACTCGATAGTAGATATATTTGTTACTTGGCTCATTAGATGACTACTTGCAAGAGTTTTGGTCATTTTGAAGACTGTATAGTGATTAAAAGAAAATAATACCAGGGTTTCAAACCTAACCTGTCACATAGAAAATACTGGAAGTGATACCAACCTCGTATGTTGAGTATTTGTTGGTTTATATCGCACTCCATTGCTTGCTGGGTGTGGTCTATTTTAATTAATGGAATGCTTCTGTTGATAACATATCATATGAAAAAAACTCTGTAAATGAAGAAAAAAATAAATTCTACAATGGATTGAAATTGATTATAGTTGTTTTGGGCTCGAGTCATTTGATTTTTAGAAAAAGAAAAAGAGACTAGCTGATTGAATAAAGAGTCTCAAACCTAGTCCATTGTGTAGCAATTGAAATCGGTTGATGCAAATGGTTAAGTTCGATGGCATGTCCTTCTTCTCGACCTCCTCATGTCTGCTCTAAAATGCTCTGTGTATGATTGATGGTAGTTTGGATTATGAACAATCTGTATATAAGTGGTGTTGTTGTCCAGTCAAACATGAAGGAATAAAGGATAGGCATTAATTGGCTGAGTTTGACAGTTTTGGAGCTCTGCTTTGGGTTTGATATGGAAGTTATTGTGTTTTTAATGTTTATATTGCCTACAATTTAACATGTTCTTTTTGGAAATTAAGGGTATGTCATTTCTAAAGATTAAATGTTATTTTATTTAATGGAATAATATATGTTTCATTTCCTATTCATTATATCATTTTTATCTCTTTACAAGCCCATCATCTTCCCAGATTCATTTTAATTCCTTGTTTTGTTATTGTAAATGACATTTCAAAAGAAACAATAAAAGAAAATGAGAGTGACTCGTTTAAATTGGAGATGGGAGTGACTGGTGTTTAAATTGGAAATGGAAGTATTGTTTTGATATTGCTTGAAAAATATCCGCTGGTGGTCCCCGTCCATGCTACCACTTTTTCATTAATTACCAACCCCTCATCCTCCCAATAATCCTCTTATTCCCTGTCCAATAACAATTAATTATTTATTTGAGTATTATGATGAATGGATTGATTGTATGCAATTCTATTGAGAATAATAGAGCCAACCTTTGATTTTATTTAGGTAGGGTAGATGCATGAACTCTCGATAGTTTGCATAACTAATTGAAACATTGCTTCAGGATGAGTTTTTTCAGTATAGGCAGTAATGGCAGAGGTAACAAAGGAAGGGGAAATCAACATAGGGGTCATAACATACCTCAATTCTACATACATTTTGATGCTGACCCCCAGGAATTGAACCATCTTTTCCAAGTTGGGTTCTTCAAACTAGTAGGCCAAGGAATCCTACAACCCCGACCTGAAAGATCGCCCTTCCGAGCACATCAGAATTTATTCGACATCCTAGTCCCTCCTCATGTATCAATGCGACCATAACCGCCTGCCAATGATGGTTGGAAAGAGATTTCCCACCATCATGCTGTTCATCATCATTGTTGGCCTATTTATTCTTTTCCATTACCCCCTCCACCACCAAAGAATCAAATCGCCCAAGCTGATCATGCTGTCTCACCCATGCAGTCATCACATGCCAGTAAAAGATTAAAAAAATATGTCTTTGAGCCTATGTAATACAAGGGAAAAGGAATAACCACTCACTCCAGCTCATCCAAAGAATCTTCCAAATCTTTGTCTTCCCGCCTTCATCTTAAAGATGATTGTTCTCATGTTATCATAACAGTTCCACCTCAAGGCTCCAACTAGCTAAAGGCTGCTACAAAAAATTCAAAAGGGGACAACAATGAGAATATGCCTAATGCCTCTCATAGTAAATATGGATTTTGATGATGATTAATGTTGTTTCATATGTTGAAGACAATATTTTTACTTGGACAAAGTTTTGGACAACAAGTATATATTTAGGCATTCTTTTTGGGACATCATGTATACAATATTTTTTGGATATGATCAGATTATATCTTACTGATATTTAAAATATTTGATAATAACTTTGAATATGGGAGCTACAAGGAGGATGTATTTGAAATCTTATGATTGATTTTATATTTCATGTTTGATGATTATTAAAAGAAATAATTGGGAGTCACAAGGGGTCCCACCTATTTAGTTAATATTTAAGACCCTTATTTATATATTATTATTATTTATTTGTCTCAAACTAATTAGTTAAGTTAATTTAACTTAACTAAAGAAAGGTAGTTGAACTACCCTTACTTATTGAGAAGGAATAAAAGCTCAATGAGATGAAGAAACAAGGGAGGAGAATAGAAAAGGAACTACAACCATACGATTTTCTCTATACTAGTGAGATACTTTCGACTTTCATTCATCCTAAGTTTACTAGAAAGCTTAATCCTGTTGACGACAATAGGGTCTTATTGAAGGCAACATGATTAAAAAACTAAATCATATATTTCAGCAGCTTGTTTTAAAGGTGTATGAATTATCTTTGTCAGTCTGCGTATTTTTGTTTGTACATAAATTGAGTTTCATGACTGATAAAGAATATCTTGCAGAGTCAAGTGACAACATTTTGTGGCAAGCTGATATAGATCTTTAGCTTCGATTTTCTTCTTGATTATAAGAGTCTTTTTGTATGGTGCCCATTGAAGGCTTCTAAATTTGATTTTGTTCCCTACCCTCGCAGGGGTTTGTAGAGAGAACTCAATTTTGTATCTCAAAATGAAATAAATGAAAAATCAGATTACTATTTCAGTCTCACACATGTGTTTTAATGATATAGTTCGTTCTTTTACTTTTATCTCCATGTATTCATTTATATAATTTCAGTACACATTCTTGTAACTTTGTTTAAGTTTATTTCTTTTACATTGTTATATTTAACACATAAAACCAACCTTGATCCTTTGTACTTAATACTTGTGGATTAAGCGATTGTTTTTGAGGCTATAAACCCCAGGTAACATTCCCAACTATCTTGTCTTAGCCTAGAAAGATATGAAAATGCTTGAGTAAGGTTTTCCATGTTGAAACATTTACAGGAAGAATGTGCTTGTCATTGATGGCAAGAACAAAAATGAACCAAACCTCAAGAGCGCAGAAGACAAGAAAGCTCAGAAGAGATAGATGTTTCCAGAAGTACATACGAGGTCCAAGAGATAGACTCACAGGAGGAGCAAAGGTTGAGACCCATGAAAACTTAGAAAGCCTTCTAATTCAGAGAGATCAAAATCTCAGGAGGAAGAGCGACAGTGGCTGTTGGATCATTGATCCATACGATCAACAACCGTCAGATTGAATTAATGAAGGATAGGACAAGCGAGGCTGAGATCTGAGATATCGATCACCCGAATTTCCATTAGCCGTCAGATCTAAAAAAGTGGAAGGACATGATAAGTTAGAGGGTGCGCTAATCTCAACGGTCGATAATCGATCACTCAGATCTATGGTCGACAGGGCATATCAGACCACCCGACCTTTCTTCCTTTAACCGTGGGGGGGGGGTCCAACTTGGTGGTATTAACCATGTGGGACCCTCATACATGTCACCTTCTTGTCAACTCGGACCCCCCTCGCTCATTACCACTTACCGCCTAACCCACCCTCCGAGTAAACCACCAAACCACTCATACTTACCACCTCCGCACTGCAACGTCACACTCCACTACCGCGCTCTACCTCCACCTCCACTACACTGCCTACAAGTCTCACCCATGTCAGCATACCACCTCAACAAGTACATGTGGCATACCACGTCAACAAGGACATGTGGAAGACTACATCAGCAAGGACATGTGGAAGACCACGTCAACAAGTACACATGGCATAATTAGATGATGATAAGTGTCAAGAGGAAATTGGCTTGTGCCATGCCAACAAGTGACGTAAGAAAGCTACGTCACTTCGAGAGATTTACTTCGAAAGTTTCATCCCCAACAAATGTCAAAAGTCATAAAGTCTCGAAGGACGAAGGTTTGAAGTCACTCTTAGTCGTTGATCTAAGATACATTTCAGGAGTTAGGACAACCATTAGATCCAGGAAAAGTACAGATATGATCCATTGGATCTGAGCGTCGAGGATCAACGATCGTTGGATCCAGAGATAATACACGAAGGTTAAGCCTTTGGATGAGAACAGGAGAGCAGACTTGTCAAAGTCCCGAAGTTCCGAAGTAAGCAGGGATCATCCATCATCAAGACTGACAGGTGGTGCATGATCCACAACTCCAGAGTGAATCACTTCGGGAGTTTGTGGTTGGGAAGGAAACCGGATCGCCAAAGACTTGAGGGCCAAAGAATATCCAGGCCGTCGGTTTCCAGAAGGACGCATGGCATAAATTTGTGTAGTTTGGGGAAAAACACTCCGAGAGAAAGTTAAGGAAGCGAAGTTGGGTTTTGAAATCCCCGAAGCCCAAAGAGATGATGGAGCTAAGGACCTTCGATCTATAGGAGTACCCACATCAACAGATCGTGTAGTCTAGTTGGAACACTCTGGGAAAAAGTGAGCAAGGAAAGTTGAGAGTTGAGATTCCCAGACCCTGAATACCCGAAGGGATGGTGACCATTGATTCGAGAAGACCATGTGTCGATAGATTGTGAATTCCAGGTGGAAGCACCACATAGAAAGCGAAGTTTGAGAATTGAGACTCCTGAAGCCCGAAAGGAGAAATTGATCTTGTCTGTCGGTTTAGAGGGCCACATGTCACTTGGTCATTAAGACTTAAGAGGGCATGGATCTAGAGAATATGAAGGAAAGATGATAGATCACAACCGTTGATTTAATAAGGTTAGATATGATTCGACAATTCAGAAGTACTGTCAATATCGTGAGATCGACGATCTTGTCGCATTGTGGGGATTTAAGGTGTGAGAACTTTAAAATGTTGAAGGCGGGCCGCAATCGAAACCACGGTTTTGGAGAAAGCATATGTGGAGCTCTATAGTGAATTGCAGAGGAAAAAAAGGATTGCCCTCAAACCACCTTTGGCCTCACCCATAATCATGTTGTCACATGAGAGCATCGCCCAAGGTCACATTAGTGAAAGATTGAGGAAGGAGCTAGCACTGCTAGGCCCCACAACGAAGGTTATGGATTGAAAATATAAAAAATCCTCTACATGCATAATCCAATGATGCTAATCAAACCAAATTTGATCGAAGGGTTGCTATTTCACTTCGTGGTTTCTTGATAAGTTATGATTCAATTGAACTAATTGAATCATTGTTCTGGAATGTTGGAATCATTGCTATGGGATGTTGGAATCATGTCTCTTGAGCATTCTAAGATTCCCGACATGGGTGTTGGAGATTAGGAGAGAAAAAGATGATGAGGGCATGAATAAAAGAAAGATGCTGTGACAAAGAGAGGCTGTTGTTTCTCGGTAAAACAAGTTGAACTGTATGTGATCAAGAAGACAACAGGAACAAAGTGTGAAAGATGCAGAGATGAAGAACACAAGCTGGATAGAACAGAAATGGCGCAAACAACAGATTGCACGAGAACTTAAGAGCAAGAAGATGCGAGCAGGAACACACTGATGTAGGCATAGAAGAGAAGTGTAGCAGAACAATGATGAGACATGTAAGACATTGATACATATTGTATCACTGTAATAAATTTCATAAAGAAAAGACTTATATCTCAGGGAGGTAGGGTGGTGCTAGGGAGGACTGTTGTCCTCAAAAGTTCAAGTGGGTGCTTAAACAGAAGGAGTTGTAGCTTCCATCTGGCTGCGGCTAGAAAAACTAGGGTGGTAGGGTGGTGCAAGGGAGAACCATTGTTCTCTGTTATACAGGTTGGTTCCTGTGTGCCTGGAAGTTGGTGCTTCCATTCAGTTGGTGCTGGAACACTTAGGGAGTTGGTGCTCTCAACAAGTTGTAGCTTGTTAAAATAGAGGTGGTAGCCTCACAAAGAGTTGATGCTCATAAGAATGATAATGTACAAAAAATAAATACTACTTATCATATTAAGAAGAAGAGGT
>JZKD02S0861076.1:692057-727397 GCA_000966675.3 Picea glauca
ATTGGTATTAGAGCGGGTTCCTTTTATCTAAGGGTAGATCCTAGAGATTAAACATGGCCAACCATGAAGGAACTTCAACTAATAAGGCCCCCCTATTCAATGGAACAAACTTTGCCTTCTGGAAAGTTAGGATGATAACCTACGTAATGGCTTTAGGTGGAGATGTCTGGGATGTGGTAGAGACTAGTTATGTAAATCCATTTGTACTAGCTTCTAAGGATGACAAGCTAGAATTCAGATTTAATGCTAAGGCTATGATTTCTATTCTGAGTGGGCTTGCAGAAGCAGAATTTGTAAAAGTTATGCACTTAGAATCTGCCAAAGAAATGTGGGACAAACTCATTAACAGTTATGAAGGTAATGATAAGGTAAAATATGAAAAACTTCAGACATATAGATTGAAATTTGAACAAATAAAGATGAATGAGGATGAAATAGTTAATAAATATTTATTAAGAGTTGAGGAGCTTGTGAATGCCATGAAGGGTCTTGGTGATAAGATTGAAGATGCATTTTTAGTTCAGAAGATTTTAAGATCTCTACCAAATAGATTTAATCCAAAAGTTTCTGCAATAGAAGAACTGAATGATCTTAAGAATTTGTCTATTGATCAACTTCTAGGAACTCTAGCTGCTTATGAAATGAGGATTAGTAAAGATAAGCCCCCCTCTAGAGAAGCATCATTTAAATAAGATAAGAATGAGGATTCTGAGTCTGATGAAATTGAAGAAAAAATTGTGAGAAGGCTAAAGAAAGGATCAGGCAAGTACCAAGACAAGTTTCCCTTCAAATATTTTAACTGTGGAAAGATAGGTCACTTTGCATCTAAGTGTCCACACAAGAAGAAGGACTAAAACTTTGAAGTTGAAGAGAAGTACAAATCCAAGAGATTTGGTAAAAATAAAAGTTTATGTGTAAACAATGATGACTCTTCATGAGACACAAATAATGACTCTTCTTGTGAAGATAAGGTTAATGCCTTTATGCTTATGTCCAAAGAGGATTATGATAATAAAATCACAGTAAGTGATGTTAATAATGAAGAAGCTGTGGTTTATATGGAAGGTGAACTAATCAATGCTTTAGAAGAGATTGCCAGACTCATACTTAAGAAGAGAAAACAAAAACAATTGTTGATGTAGTTTGAAAAGAATGGTAAAAAACATGTTGAAGACTTTGCCCTGCTAAAAGTGGAGTTAGAAGAGGCAAAGAACACTCTAAAACAATAGTTATCAGAGAAGAAGGCAAGATGTGAAGCCTTAGAAGAAGAGATAGTAAAAACCAGAAAAGAGATAGAGAAGTTTAAAGCATTGTATCTCCAAAATCTTCCAAGCATTAAAGCCTCAATAGAACTAAATGACATTCTGAGCAAACATAGATCTTCTTTGTTGAATACTGGTTTAGGCTATGTAAGTGGTTCAAGCAACAAACAACCATAAAACAAAGAGTCAGTGAAGATGATCAAGTTCCAAGTTAGTATACAATTAGACCATGTGAGTTCTCTGCCACCAAAAGATAATAAAGACAAGATGATCCCTGATAGAAAACAAAGATTCCAAAATATGGAGCAACAAATTCCAAGAAGAAGGCCATCCTTCAGGTACCAAAATTTCTTCCATGGTTACTGTTTTTACTGCTCTAATTTTGGTCATAATATTGCAAATTGTCAAATTAAGTTTAGAGACATGCAACTGAGGAGATTAGGAAATAAACAATCTTTGCAACATAGAACTAAACAACCAATGAGTACACAAAGTTGCACCAATCACTTTGACCTATTGAACAATGATATCGAATGATAAAACTATCATAACTTCGGCCACAAAGCTGCAAACTGCCACCTGAAGAATTACAAAGCATATCCAAAGATAAAACCCTTGGCTAGAAATGCCAACACATTGAAAAAGAAAGATAGTGAAAAATGTGGTCTAGTAATTTCAGCTCAAAAACAAAAAGACCCCTGGTATATAGACAATGGATGTTCCAAGTACATGACTGGAGACAAGTATAAGTTTTTGTCTATGAGTAAAAGAAAAACATGAAATGTGACCTTTGGAAATGATGAACCATGTAAAATCAAGGGTAAAGGGATGGTGAGTTTGAGTAATGGTAAAGGAAAATCCCAAGATGTTTTGCTTGTAGATGGGATGAAACATAATTTGCTTAGTGCAAGTCAAATGTGTGATAGAGGATGTGAAGTGGTGTTCACTTCCAAATATTGTAAGATAAAGTCTATAAACTCAGGACAAGTGGTGGCTAAAGGCATAAGGACATATAATAATGTATATGTGCTAAAATAAGATAGAGAAGAGTGTCATATAAGAAAACATGATGAAAGATGGTTATGGCATAGGAGACTTGGACATCTAAACTTTGACCACTTAATCAAGCTCAAAAATCTTGAGGCAGTAAAAGATCTTCCAAGAATATCAAAGCTACAATATTCTGTGTGTACACCCTGCCAAGTAGGAAAGCTAACCAGGACACATTTTAAATCCAAGAGCTCTACTTCAACAAAGAAACCACTCCAATTAGTTCATATGGATTTATGTGGACCATCAAGATTAGATTGCACAGGGAAGGGAAACTAATTCATGCTGATCATTGATGATTACTCTAGACTCACTTGGGTTGCTTTTCTCAAATAAAAAGATGAAGCATTTGAGAAATTTAAAATATTTAAAGCTTTAACTGAGAATAAAACATGCAACACGTTAAAGGCAGTAAGATTAGACAGAGGAGGAGAATCATGTCAAGTGATTTCAAGGAATTCTGTGATAAACATGGGATCAAGAGAGAATACACAATCCCAGGAACTCCACAACAAAATGGAGTAGTTGAGAGGAAAAACAGAACAATTCAACAAATGGCCAGGTCAATGATGAATGAAAAGAACATTGGTCAAACCTACTAGGTAGAAGAAATACACACAACAATCCATATTCTTAACAAGGCCCACCTTACACCACACAATGACAAGACACCTTATGAACTGTGGTATGGAAGACCTGCTTCCAAACACTTCAAATTCTTTGGGAGTAAGTGCTACATAAAGAATAATAATGAAAACCTAGGCAAGTATGATGATAGGGTTGATGAAGGCATCTTCTTAGGATATGATACCAATAGTAAAGTATATAGATGATTTAATAAAATATTGTATAAATTATTTGATTGCATTGATTTAAAGGTTGATGAAGGAGTCCCAGTAAGAGATGCAAGCAATATTGAGTCTACTACAAAGGACACAATTGAAGATGAATATGAATAGGTCCAAGAATTAGAAAAATAATACTTTGAGTTAGATGAAGATACGAAGACTCAGACAGACTCAAATCAACAGACAACATCAAATCCTTCCTCCAAAATTACTCAAAAGAATCATCCTGCAAGTCAGATAATTGGTGAGAAAGACAAAGGTGTACAAACCAGGAGAAGGATAATTAAAGACATCAAGCAATCACATATGACCTTCATATCCATGGTGGAACTCAAGAACTTTAATGAAGCCATTAAAGATGTAAATTGGTTAAAATCAATGAATGAGGAACTGGACCAGATTGAGAAGAACAATACTTGGGAGCTTGTTCCTAGACTTGCAGATAAGAATGTAATTGGATCCAAATGGGTGTTTAAGAACAAAATGAATGAACAAGGACAAATTGTTAGGAATAAAGATAGATTGGTCTGTAAGGGTTATGCACAAGTTGAAGAACAAGATTTTGATGAAACCTTTGCACCAATGGCAAGATTGGAAGCCATCAAAATGTTTCTTGCCTATGCATGTCATAAGAACTTTAAAGTATATCAGATGGATGTTAAGTCAACATTTCTTAATGGGGATCTAGAAGAAGATGTATATGTGGAGCAGCCTGAAGGATTTTCACTAAAAAATAATCCTTGGTATGTCTGTAAGTTGAAAAAGGCATTATATGGGATGAAACAGGCACCATGAGCCTGGTATTATAGACTGGACAAATTTCTACAGGATAAAGGGTTCAAGAAAGGTACTGTTAACAATAATATATACATTAATACTAAAGGTGATGATTTATTAGTTTTATTTATTTATGTAGATGACATTATTTTTGGATGCACTAATGACCCTCCAGTTCAGTGGTTTTCTATTTCAATTAAGACTGAGTTTGAGATGTCCATGATAGGAGAACTGTCATATTTTCTTGGTTTATGAATCAATCAGAATTTTGCAGGGATATTTATCTCTCAAGAAAAGTATTTGAAAGAGATGTTAAAGAGGTTTCAGATGAAATATTATACACATGTGAGAAAACCTATGGTGGTTGGTTGGAATCTTAGTAAAGATGATATTTCACCTGATGTTGATCAACGGACATATCGATCAATGATAGGCGGTCTTCTGTATATCACAACATCCTGTCCTGATATAATGCAAGATGTTGGAATGGTAGGTCATTAAAAGTCTGATCCTAAACAAAGTCATTTAGCAACTGTCAAAAGGATATTCAAATATTTTAAGGGTACAATGACTTATGGTCTCTGGTATCCTAGAAATCAAAATTTTCAATTAACTGCATATTCAGATGCTGACTGGGCAAATTGTTTGAATGAGAGAAAGAGCACCAGTGGAGGTGAATTCTTCTTAGGTGATTAGTTAGTAGCATGGATTAGTAAGAAGCAAGGATCTATGTCATTATCAACTACAGAGGCAGAGTACATTGCTGCTGCTACTTGCTGCACTTAGATTTTATAGATGATACAAACTCTTGCAGATTTGAAGGTAAGTTATACTGATGCAATTCCAATTCACTGTGATAACATCATTGCCATTAGTGTCTCCAAGAATCTTGTTTTTCATTCAAATACTAAGCATATATCGATAAAATATCATTTTCTCAAAGAACAGGTTACAAACAGATTTGTTCAGCTGCATTATATTCCAACCATAGAACAAATTGCAGACATCTTTACTAAACCCCTAGCCATGACACCATTTGAGTATCTCCGTCAGAAGCTGGGTGTCATCCCTTATCTCACCTAAGAGAGTCCATCCTATCAGGGGAATGATGTGTTGGTTGAATATCTGATACCTCCGAAAATTACTGCAACTACTCAAGGGGAGCATGTTTTCTTTGACATTGATGTCAAAGGGGGAGAAAATGTGTTTTCTGGATGCTACAGTTGGAGGTCTAAGAAGAATAGTGCATCCTTTCAGGGTTGCCATCAATGCCAAAGTGGGAGTAATGTTATTTTAATTGATGGCAAGAACAACAACGAACCAAACCTCGAGAGAACAAAAGATGATAAATCTCAGAAGAGATAGCGGTTTCTAGAAGTACAGACGAGGTCCAAGAGATAGACTCGCAGGAGGAGAAAAGGTCGAGACCCATGAATACTTAGAAATATTTCTAAGTTAGAGAGATTAGAAGCTCAGGAGGAATAGTGAAAATGACCATTGGATCACCGATACAGAGGACCAACAATCATCATATTGAATTAATGAAGGATAGGACAAGCGAGGTTGAGATTTGAGATCTCGATCACCTGAATTTTCGTCATCCATCGGATCAAAATAAGTGGAAGGACATGATAAGTTAGAGGGTGCGATAATCTCAATGTCCGATAAACGGGCACTCAGCTCTACGGTCGATAAGGCATATCAGACCCCACCGACCTTTCTTCCTTTAACCATGGGTGGGGTCTGAGTTGGTGTTATTTCCCATGTGGAAATCTCATGCGTGTCGCCTTCTTGTCAACTTGGACCCCCCTCACTCATTACCAATTACCTCCTAACACCCCCTCCGAGTAAACCACCAAACCACTCATACATAGCACCTCCGCACTCCGACGTCACACTCCACTACCTGCTACACATCACACTCCACTATCATGCTCTGCCTCCACCTCCACTACATTGCCTACACGTCTCACCCAAATCAACAGACCACCTCAAAAAGGACATGTGGCAGACCACGTCAGCAAGTACATGTGGAAGACCATGTCACTAAGGACATTTGGAATACCACGTCAACAAGGACATGTGGAAGACCACGTCAACAAGTATACATGGCATAATCAAATGATGACAAGTGTCAAGAGGAAATTGGCTCGTGCCATGTCAAGAAGTGACATAAGAAATCTACGTCACTCTGAGAGATTTACTTCGGAAGTTTCATCACCAACAAATGTCAAAAATCCCGAAGTCCCAAATGACGAAGGTCTGAAGTCTCTCTCAGTCATCGATCTAAGTTACATTTTGGGAGTTAGGAAAACCATTAGATCCAGGAGAAGTATAGTCTAATATGTTGGATCTGAGCATCGAGGATCAATGATTGTTGGATCCAGAGATAATGCAAGAAGGTTAAGCCTTTGGATGAGTGCAGGAGAGAGGACTTGTCAAAGTCCTGAAGTCCTGAAGTAAGAAGGGATCGACCATCGTCAAGACTGAAAGGTGGTGCACGATCCACAAATTTGGAGTGAATCACTTCAGGAGTTTGTGGTTGGGAAGGAAACCATATCGTTGAAGACCCAAGGGCTAAAGAATATCTAGGCCATCGATAGCCAGAAGGACGCGTGGCAGAAATCTGTGCAGTTCAGGGAAAAACACTCTGGGAGAAAGTGAAGGAAGCAAAGTTCAATTTTGAAATCCCCGAAGCCCGAAGAGCCGAAGGAGATGAGGACCATCGATCTGTAGGAGGAAACACTTCAACAAATCATGTTCCGGTTGGAACAATCCGGGAAAAAGTGAGCAAGGAAATTTGAGAGTTGAGATTCCCGAACCCCGAATTCCCGAAGGGATCATGACCGTTGATTTGAGAAGACCACATGTCGATAGATTGTGAATTATGGGTGGAAGAATCATGGAGAAAGAAGGGTTTGAAAATCAAGACTCCCAAATCTTGAAAGGAGAAATCGATCTCGTCTGTCGGTTTGGTGGGCCACACATTACTTGGTCGTTAAGACTTAGGAGGGTGTGGATTCAGAGAAGAGGAAGGAAAAATGATAGATCAAAACTGTTGATTTAAGAAGGTTAGATATGATCTGACAGTTCAGAAGTACCATCAAGATCGTGAGGTCAACGGTCCCGTTGCATTGTGGGGATTGAAGGTGCGGGAACTTTAAACTGTTGAAGGCAGGCCGTAATCGAAATCACGGTTTTGGAGAAAGCATACGTGGAGCTCTATAGTGAATTGCATAGTGAAAAGCGGATTGCCCTCAAACCACCTTTGGCCATGCCCGCAATCATGTGGTCACATGAGAGCATCGCCCAAGGTCAGATCAACGAAATATTGAGGAAGGAGCTAGCGCTGCTAGGCTCAACATCGGAGGTTACACATTGAAAAGATAAAAAATCCTCTACGTGTATAATCCAACGACGCTGATCAAACCGAATCCGATCGAAGGGTTACTGTTTCACTTTGTGGTTTCTTGATCAATTATGGTTCAATTACACTAACTGAATCATTGTTTTGGAATGTTGGAATCATTGCTTTGGGATATTTGAATCATGGGTCTTGAGCATTCTGAGATTCCCGACATGGGCATTGGAGATTCAAAGAGAAACTAATGATGAGGGCATGAATAAAAGAAAGATGCCGTGACAGTGAGAGGCTGATGTTTCTTGGTAAAATAAGTTGAACTGTATGTGATGAAGAAGACAACAGGAACATAGCGTGAAAGATGCAGAGATGAAGACCATAAGATGGACAGAGCAGAAATGGTGCAAACAACAGACTATATGAGAACTTAAGCATAAGAAGATGCGAGAAGGAACACACTGATGCAGGCAGAGAAGAGCAGTGTAGTAGAATAGTGATGAGATGTATAATCCATTGATAAATACTATATCACTGTAATAACTTTCAGAAATAAAATATTTATATCTCAAGGAGGTAGGATGGTGCTAGGGAGGACTGTTGTCCTCAAAGTTTCAAGTGGGTGCTTGAACACAGGGAGTTGTAACTTCCATCTGGTTGCAACCGAAAAAACCAGGGTGGTAGGGTGGTGCAAGGGAGTACTATGTTCTCTGTTATACAGGTTGGTTCCTGTGCCTAGAAGTTGGTGCTTCCATCTAGTTGGTGCCGTGACACTCAGGGAGTTGGTGCTTCCTTCTAGTGGGTGCTAGAGAAACCAGAGAGTTGGTGCTCTCAACAAGTTGCAGTTTATTAAAACAAAGGTGGTAGCCTCACAAAGAGTTGATGCTCATAAGAATGATAATCTACATAAAATAAAGACTATTTATCATATTAAGAAGAAGAGGTTTTCTCCCTTTATGGGTTTCCTCAGGAATATCTGTCTCTGTATACTTCATGTGTGTGATTGATGTTGAATACTCTATTACTTACTTCCTTGAATTATTGTGATAATCATTGAGTGTTATGTAATAAGTTTAAATTAGGTATAATTGTTTAAGCACAATGGAAACTGATTCACCCCCCCCTCTCAGTTGTCTGACATTCCATACCTTTTCCTCAACATTTATTTGGTGACCATACTAGGGAGATCTTCCATATCTCTCTGGTTGATTGTATTCATGATTATCTTCAAATTTTTTTGTTTTGTCTAAATACTCTTTGACTGATTTCTTTTTCTTGGCACAACCTGTTACAAGACAACATAATATTGGAAACGGTCTTAATGACCAAACTAGCATTTCTTTGACCTTATTCAACACTATTCTCAAAATTTCTAGTACTCGTGCTGAACTTGAATGCTCTTGGGAAGTAGTTGAAAGAGACATAAGTATCCAGGAACATTGGGAAGCCAGGAAAAGGAAACCCAAAATCCAATAATAACCTCTCTTTTCCTAAGTCCTTGGTTTTTCTTTTCATGTCCTCAAATCCTCACATTTCTTGAAGAAGAAGAGGATTGTTCCCCAAAACTACTCCTATTTTTTAAATAGGAAGAAGGAAAATCATTCTGTCAACCCAAGAAAGTGCTCTAAGGAGAAATTTGTTTGATTCTGCTAGTTCACCTTCTTCACCTATACCTATTACCTTCAGCATGACATCTGCGGATAGTGGTAGTGGGACCAGAGGTGCCTTCTCCTCCCAACCTTCTGCTTTGTCAGTAATTGGTAGTATATACAACCATCAGATCCCTGTTCAATCCACCACCAATCCTACTAAATTGATAAAGAAATTAGGTATTTTCCAGTTCGAAGAAGATGCTACGACCACTCCATGGCACGTGTCTTCTCCCTTGAATCTGGCACCCACTACTCATTCATTACTGAAGTTTAAGGAACATCTTCCTAAGTTCTTGGGGAATAATACTGTTACTACAAATGAACACCTAGTAGCATTTTATAATGCTTTTCATAACATCGGGGCTAACGATAACGAAACTTGCATGCATCTATTTTTCAACTCCCTTGAAGGGAAAGATGCCACACATTTCTTTGATCTCCCTCCCAAAATTCTTTCCACATGGGAATAATTGGTTTATTGGTTCAATTCCACTTATGGATAGTCCAAGAGTCCATCTGAGTAGTTAAGGGAATACAACAATATTGCCTATAAAGATGGTGAAACCATTAAGTCTTTTAACCTTCGCTTCACCAAATTATAGAATCAAATTCTTGAATTAATTTTCCCCCAAAACCAAGCTGCTTTCATGCATTATTATAATGTGCTACCTTCCCCTTATCATCATAGAATCGAATAAAAGGCTATTGAAAATGTTGGTTCCGCTCTTCATACTTGTCTAGAATATGAGGAGCAACTTGAAAGAATGGGTCTCCCTAAAGGGGACTCAGTCAAGCAAACATATATGTTTTCCCTCCTACAACTCATGTAAGACATGAACAATAGGATGATATCCTACGAATGAAAGGGAAGTGTTTCTTCGCCCGCCCCCGTCACATCTTCTTATTCCTTAGTGCCTTCTAGGAATACTAATGAAAACACTTTTCAACAAAAGTCCATTATATCTTGCAGTTGGTGTACCTTTTGTGAAGAAAATCATGGAGAAAGTACTTGCGAAGTTAAGAAAAATGCCAAAGATAAGACCTTTGGCAAAAGGCCCGATACTACAATTGCGGTTCTATATTGGGTTGAACCAGAGGATGTTATGATAATCAATAACATGAACAAATCTTATACCACCAAGGGAAAATATGACCCTCCTCGTACTTCTTCTGCACCAAGCACATCTTCTCAGATACACAAGTTGGTAGAGTTCTAGAAAATCAAGGAATGCCTTCCCCTCTTCCCTCTCCTAAATACAACATCCTTAACCAATTGGCTAATATCAATGCTGATGCTACTCTTTTGGACTTGGTTTCCGTCCCTGAGCAACAAAAGAATCTCAAGAATTTGATGGAAGGTAAAGTTTCTACTATAGACAATATTTTTGAAGAGTCAAAAGAAGAGGATTCAAATGTAAATAAAAAATCCCCCTTTTTATATTTCTATAAAAGTTATGGATAAAATGGCTCATTGTTTCCTAATTGATGGTGGTTCTGGTCCAAGTGTAATTTAAAAAATTATCATGGAATATCTTGGCTTATCGTGCAGTAATGAAAATTCTAGAAGCATTCTATCTTATAACAGTCTGCAAGAATCAACTATAGGTGAAATCAAAGATGTAACCTTAGTTCTGTGCGCACATCCTGAAATAAGAACAACTCTCAGTATCTAGGTAATTGATATTCCAGTAAGAAATTATTCAATTATTTTAGGAAGAGTCTGGAAAGCCTTAATGGGTGGATATATTTCGCTTGACGGAACACATCTGTCGGTCCCTAGGAATGGAAAGAACATTATATTCCCGAGGGACAGAATAATTTCACCATACATAGAGAATGTTCTCCAACCTAACGTAAATTACTTGAGGAAGATTTGGGAGTATACTCTATCTTTGCTGATGAGGGTGACACTATCCTTGAACTAATTGATTTTGACGATGGCATGTGGCACATGCATTTCGATGACTCCTGCTCAAACTAAGGTAATGGAGCCAACATTATTCTGTATTCTCCTATAGGTAAAATCCACAATTTTTCTTATAGGTTAGAGTTTTCTTCCACAAATAACGTCACCAAGTTTGAGGCCTTATTGTTAGGCATTGAAAATGCATATAACCTTTGTTGTGGCCACCTTACAGTATTTGGTAATTCCAAACTTGTTGTGAACCTTGTACGTAAGATTTATTCACTTAGAAATAAGTTGCTTAAACGATGTACCCAAGTTGTTTGGATGCTCATTTCAAACCTGTTATCATTTAACATCACTCATATTAAGTGGGAACTCAATTCAATGGATGATAGGCTAGGTGTGTTTGGAAACATCCCCTACTGAGTAGCTTTTGCCTCAAAGACCTGATTGTATGTTTCAATCCCTATATTATCCCCATATCCCTGATAACATGGAATCATGGCAAGTACTCCTGAGTGATGAAGGCATTTGCACTTTCATACAAAATGAACCATTTAAGCCATGTTATCGCACAATTTATACTTTGATAGAAGGAAAGGTAAAAAGAAAGCAAATTGGTGTAACTTGAGATTATCTTATCACTTCCACCTAATAGGATTCCTCTTTCTATTTAGGGTTGTAGGCCCAGGGGAGACATCCCCGGTGACCTGGGGATTTGAGAAGGCACGGTCAAAATGGATATTTAAAGATCCCCTCTCACAAGTCACCACTGATTAGAAAGTCCCAATTTTATAACCAATGAAATGATAATATATCAAGCTATACCTGCTCGGAACAAAGAAACGAGAAACTATATATATTGCAAGTACAATTTGCCAGTTAGCACTTTATAAAACCATATACTTTCTCAAATAAAGCAATTGGTTGATAATGGTGAAGTAAACAGAAAATCATAACAAAAATATTTATGAGGCAATACTTCAGAGTAAATTCCTTGAAGCAACTTCAAAATGACTAAGAATAATCAACCATTAACATCATAATACTAGCATTTATTAGAAGCAAAGAAGACGATTCATTAATCGACATTTTCAATTGCTTTTAAAAGATTTTAATTCCGCAATGTATGTCTGTAACTTAATTTAGTAACAACAACAATAATGTTAGTAGGTTAGGCTATGCTAGTGTTAGAAATGGTTAGTAGTAAGCATAGGTTTTGATGGTTGTTTTGATCAATCACTCAACAAGAAGACTTAAACTAGTGCTTTAGGGTGAATGGAGTCAATGATGTGGAAAAAAATGTTGAAGAGAAATAAATGATAGTAGGAGAGTCAAAGACAAGAGAGGTTGATATATTGGAGTGTTGGTAACCCAAGGCTCCAAATATCAAACCCGAGGGGAAACTAGCTACTAAGGTGTAGGTAACCCTAGGCCTTAGTAGATTTCCTCCCTCTTTAACTCAATGATTAAGAAAAAATCGGCTAATATGAAGCAATGGATAGTAAGGTGTTGCAATGGAAAGCCCTTATCAAATGCTTCAAGAAAAATGGCCTCTTGACAAGATTTACTAGGTGAAGGATTTTAAAGCTAGGACAATAACATGCAATAGTCTTCCTAGGGTTTAAACAAGCAATTTCATAATATTTAATGTAAATGAAAGATAAATAGGACTATAACTATTCAATTAAGAATAATTACAGAAATAACACTTGCATACGTCAAGAATCATCAAGTAACACCCTAGTTGAACACATCCACCAAGAAACTTTCCAAAATACTTCAAATTTAGCCTTCTTCAACAAGTGCACCTAAAATTTCAGCCAAGAAACCCTAGATATGGCACAAATTTCAGTCCTCACAAGTGTGAGTGAAATATGATGAATAATAAGAGTTATTTCCCCCTTATTTATACAATTACAATGACCAGAATTAGGTCAAAAAGGCCGACATGGCCAGTTACACATAATATCCAATTTTTTCATTAAATGTCATAAATAAACCATAAATCAAGCTGTAAAGATGATGTCATGCCATTTTAGGGTGACGTTAGGCCCCTTTAGGGCAACATTGGCCTCTTGGAGCAAAACATTAGGCCTCCTTGAGCCTCAAGATCCTGCCACATGTGCCACTTGGCATGCAACTGCCTCCAAAGTATCCAAACCGCTGGGTGATGTCATGGGTGACATCATGGGCCTTCCAAGGCCTATATCATGGGGAAAAGGGAAAGAACCCCCTGGGTCCAGGCTTGCTAGGATGTCCCTGGTGGAATGACCTCCTCTCTATCTGGTTCAAAATCCCGATCTATCTCTGCCCCTGGCTGGGGTCTCAACATCCATCTGGTGGGATTTTATCCGCATGGAGGTCCAAACTAATCATCTCCCCATGTGTACCTATCCATCGGGTGTGGCCCTGCAACATCAAAAAATATGCCATCCATGGGCTCATAAGTCACATGGATCATAGAAATGTCAATCACATCTAATCATCAAGTTATTTAAACATTTTCATGAAAACCCCTTTACCCGGACATGTTCTCAAAGAGATTATGTTATTCTACATGCCAAGTTTGGAGGGGATGCTAGGACGTCCTATTGGGCTAGTGCTCATTGGATGTGGGATGTTCCTGGGTGAAGACAAATCCATGCCATGTAAGTGGATGAGGTGGCAAGGGATGTCTAGGCAATGGGCACAGTGATAATAGGGAAATGCATGGCTTACTTGTGGGTTCCTCTGAAGAGGGTGAGGTGCACCTTGTCATGGATGCAAATGTTTCCAAGCCCATTCATGCCTTTTATCTTTTATTATTATTGTTTTTTCTTTCAAGAGGCTAGTTAGAGGACATTTCCCTGATGTGGTGATCAGTGGTGACAATGTTACCCACAAGTATTTCATGGAAATGAGAAGGATTGCTCATGATGAGACCCCCTTTCTCTTGGGTATGCTACCAAGAGCCACTACCCTGGCGTGGTGACCAACTGAATGGTAATGTCATACCGCTACATACCCATGGACCTAATAGGCTGGCTCTTGATGAGAACCCCTATCCTCCAACTAGGTATTGATTTATTATTTTTTATGGGTCCCTTTGTTTCTTGTTGAGAAGCCTTTTATTGCTTTCTCAGGGATCCCTGGGTGAAGCATCTCAAGGTTTCATTCTTTTGGCTTTTATCTTTTTCCAACGACTTTTACTCTCTAGGAATTCATCCCCTTCTTCCCACAAGGTAAGGTGAAACCCTTTGATAATTTGGCCAACCCATTGCCCAAACCAATGTATGGGATGGATGAGCGGGAAAAGGATGAAACGTGATAAGTATGGTGGGAAACAAATGATGAAATTTCATGAATCCCCCCAGTGAAAACTCAAACCCTATGGGAACCAACTTATTGGCGAATCCTGTCATTCCCCCCAGGTGTTGTCAAGTGGAAAGGCATAAGGTCCAAGCACACATTAGAGGAAAACATAATTAAATGCACAGATTCAAATGTTTTGAGAGTCAGAGTTACAGATACCATGATACCCTGACTCATTACCTCATGGAGAAAGACCCATTTTTTCTACAATACCACGTCAATGTGATGGATGTTTCTACTACTGACAAAGTGGAGGCACTGAAGAAGAAAAATATGGGCCCTCCAGGGCCATGCTCAAGTCGATTTGGCTCTGAGTACTCCATATCTAGGATATGTGGGCCTCGAGATATAATCTTCTTAGTTATCTCCAGGTGATCCAAAAAGGATGCAGATAAGGCCAAGAATAACTCTTAACTCACAGAGGCAACTCAAAATGCTTATAATGGCTCCAATAGATATAGAAAGGGAAAAAATTAAAATTTCCCAAAACTCAGTGAAAATGACATAATCGCGAAGAGAGCGTCACAATATTTCTAATGATGCAAACAACTCGTCAAACATAGTTACGGTTTGAAAGATATTCACGGTCAAATTTGCAGTAAAAAATGGCTCGTCAGTAGGGGACACATCATCATCCGTACTGCTGACATCAACAACTGACATGGCAGGGTGATGTCATCGTATGGGATGCTGATGTTATCATTCCATGTGGTAGCACCAGAGGTTGCCATGTGTCACCCTCCAATGGGATTTTTAGGGGTCCATGTGTACCAATAGAAAAGTGCCACGTGGCACCCCCAAGCGATGCCACATGGCACCACCCAGGGAGCACCACATGTCTGTACGGAGTGAAAGGGAATCCATGTCAGCATACAGGTGGGCATATCAGTGGGTGCCACTTGGGCCAATCATCGAGAGACACATAGCATCCTAAAAATTCCCAATATTGGCCCTTGAATGAATTTCATTTTAAAAAAATGGCGGGTATGCCAAATTTGGCAGGCCATGCCAATTTTAAATAGTCATTGGAAGAACCTTCTAGTAGGTCGCTAAACTTAGCGGAGGAATGGATTCATTGTACCATATATATATATATAACAAACATACAAAATGGAGTCCAGTGGGTTCGACCACATAACGTCTGCCTTACCCAACGCCTTTACAACTCCGTCCATAACCAATGCGCCACCGGTGCTACTTGTTATATCTTCCTGAATTTATTATTTAAAAATTACAAATCACCCAGAGTTGGGGAGAGGTGCAACCGTACCATACGACTACAGACATGAATTACGAGGTAGATACTGTCATAATTGCAGGTTGTAGAGGTCACAAAAATCGGGACAAAATTCCTCTTGGGCCTGGGAGTGCCAGAGTCGGATGAGAGCATGGATACAATCATTTTTGGGTAATTTGATGCCACGAATCCAATGGTGATGTCTGTTTTCTGATCTGAGCATTATTTCTACAACTTGATTTTAGAATGAGGTATATTCACATATTTGCCAAATTCTTTTGTTGAGTTAATGAAATAGACTACCCATTTGAGAGCAGGAACTGGAGACGTAGTCCACCAGGGACGAACTCCATTATGAAGTTTTTGTGTTTAGATCTGATGCTTATGTCTCTTCATTTTTAATTTTTCCCTTCTTTAATGGTGCACTTTAACTTATTCTCATTTAATACAATTCTTTATAAGTGACGATGAAAGGATCCCGAATCATGTTGGCATCATAGCAGTCGTCTTTGACTTGAATTGTTGAGTGTGAATTCTTATTAGGTCCAAGCATAAGCAGGGTGAAAGAACTCTAAATATTTTCAATCCCGTTGTTGGTCGTGTATCCAAAAGGAAGAAAATGGTAGAAGAGGACAAGCATGATGAATAGGAGAAAAAATTTCAGATGGTCTTTTATCACATGTCAGAAATGGTGGATAGAATGTATGGAGATTGCTAGAAGAGGATGAAGAAGAAAGGGAAGAAAAAGGAAGAACATGCAGATGATGATGCTTCAGTAAACCAAGGGGATGGATGAGATCCTCCCGAGCCTCCATCTTCACCGTCGAGTTCAATTTCTTCTTCCTCTGAGCATTCTCATCATTCTCATCATTCTATCCATAAAGGCTCTTTTAAAAAACCATTATTAAAGCTTGATGGAAAATTTCCTTTACCTATGTTTAATGGAGATGCTAATCCTGAAAATCTAGATAATTGGATCTGATAGGTTGAAGTGTATTGTCGTGTCCAACGTATCGATGAAGAGGAAGTTAAAGTGCAATTGGTTTCTCTTCGGTTGGAAGGCACCACTCTCGTATGGTGGGAGTACAAGCTTCATGACATAAGAAAGTGTTGTAAGCTTCTTTCCTTATGGTCTAAATTTAAATATGCGATAAGGAAACAATTTTATCCATTAGGATATTTACATAAAGCAATGATGGAATGGAAAACTTTAAGGCAAAGTAAAGGACAAACTGTACAAAGTTTCACAAAATAATTTAGGAAGAAAGATCTTGCATTGAACATTCCTTTGGATTCTTATGAGACTTTAATGAAGTATATTGGCACACTTCACAGTTATATTCGACATAATTTTCTCTTGTTTAACCCCACTAGGCTTGGGGAAGTTTGTGTGCAAGCCACTCACCTTGAGAACAGGGGGAAACATGTTCAAGAATATCCCACAAAGAAACCTTCCAATTTCCCACATAAGACATTTAAGAAGTTTAAAATGAAGGACAAGAATACCGCTATAGTGATGAGAGAAGGAGGAAAACCATCTTGCACTCATTGCAATAAGAGTGGTCACGAGGAAGAAAACCTTTGGAAACTGCATCTGGAAAAGAAACCGAAACAATTCAGTGGAAAGGGGAAGACACAGACCATTTCTATGGTACAACAATATCTTGGTTCTGATTCAGGAGATGAAGGAAAGATCACCGTGGTTGGAGTACAAGGTAAATATTCTCTTCATGCTTGTTCTAGTTCCAATGATGAATCTCATGTTGATGAACGAAAGAGGAATGAGTTATTTGACATAAGAGTTGTATCTAAACATACTAATACAGATACATTATTTGATCTGGGTTTCTAAGTAAACTTAATATCTGAAGCACTTGTCAAGAAAATGGGTCTTGAAACAAAACCACATCTGAAACCTTATCCTCTTGGTTGGGTATGTGACAAAGAAAAGTTTAATGTCACCAAACAATGTAGGATCATATTCGCTATTGCTTCAAAATTGATTGATGAAGTTGATTTGGATGTTGTACCATTTGATATATGTGGCATAGTGTTGGGAAGTCCTTATCTTTATGATAGAAAAAAAATCTTCTTTCGACATGAGAATAAATACCACCTTACTAAAGGGGGACTGGAATATATTGTTAGATCTCACAACATGAGGGTAAATACAACACTTGTTAGTGCAGGGAAAATGAAAAGACTCATAAACACTAATAAGAGATATGTACTCATGGTCGTCAGAGAGAAAGATGTTGGGACATCCTACGCTTTCCAAGGGTGTGATCCATCTCGTAAAAATGAATTAATTGATCTTGTTTCTAAGTATGATGATATTTTTTAGGAACCAGATGGATTACCTCCTAAGAGGGAAATCCAACATGCGATACATATTCAACATGATTCTCGTCTTCCTAATGTGGGCATGTATAGGGTGTCAATTGTGGTGATGACATAGATCAAGAAGAAGGTACATGGCTTATTGGATCAAAGGGTCATCAAGCCTAATTCATATCCTTGTGGTTCTCTGATCGTGATGGTTCCAAATAAATATGGAACATGACAAATGTGTGTCGATTATCAGGCCTTAAATAAAATCATGGTGAAAAATCGATACCTTGTTCCTCACATAGATGATTTACTTGATCAATTGAAGAATGTTGTCTATTTCACTAAGTTGGATTTTTATAGTGGATATCATCAAATTAGAGTCACAGAACATGATGCATGGAAAACTGCCTTTAAAACCAAACAATGATTGTTTGAGTGGTTGATTATGCCGTTTGGGCTTTGTAATGCTCTAACAAATTTTATGCGTGTGATGAATGATGTATTCAGGCCTTTCATAGATGACTTTGTGATTGTATATTTAGACGACATTCTTGTTTTTAGCGGGACTTGGGATGAGCATGTGAGGCATGTAAAGAAAGTATTAGATACTTTGCAAAGGGAAAATATGTATGTAAAATTGTCTAAATGTGAATTTCTCAAGACTACACTTGTATACTTAGGCCATATTGTAAGAGGAGGAAAATTGAAAATTGACCCTTCCAAAGTTGATGTAATTGTAAATTGGCCTGAGCCAAAAAGTGTAACTGAATTTCAAAGCTTCTTAGGTGCAGTCCAGTATTGGAGGAGATTCATTCCCAACTTCTCCTTCATAGAAACTCCTCTGCATGCCTTAACCAACATGAAGAACACTTTTTAGTGGGAAGGAAAGCAACAAAAAAATTTCGACACTTTGAAGGGAAATATCAGTTTCGCACCAGTATTAACACTGCTGAATATTCTTTATCTCATGATAGCTATATAGAACAATATTCCATCGATGAAGATTTTAAAGAAGTATATACGAAGCTAACCCTTGGTGCACAGGTAGAGAACTATTGTATGAAAGGAAAGTTACTTTACCATCTTGGAAAGCTATGTATTCCTACAAGTGAACGAGTCCATGTAATACGAGAAGCTCATACTTCTCTTGTGTTTGAGAATTTTGGGGTAGGAAAAACTATGGCTCATTTGCAAAGGTTTTGTTACTGGCCTCAAATGAAAGCAATTGTAACTAAATATGTAAAGCGCTGCATCATGTGTTCTACTTGTAAGCCCACTAATAGAAAACTGGGGCTATACTCACCACTTCCTATTCCATCGCATCCATGGGAAAGTATATCCATGGATTTTGTAGGGGGTTTAACCATGACTAAAGGGGGTCATGATTATTTGTATGTTGTAGTGGATAGGTTTAGCAAGATGTGTATCTTGATGCCTTGTAAAAATCAGATCACTGTTGAGCAGACTGCTAATCTCTTCTTTCAACATGTTTGGGTTCACTTTGGATTACCGACATCTATCATCTCGGATCGAGATACTTGATTCCTTGGGGAATTTTGGACTAGTTTGTGGAGAATGATGGACACCAAATTGAAGAGGAGCATCGCTTTCCATCCACAGACCAATGAACATACATAGGTGGTAAACTGAACAGTGGTACTTTTTCTTCGAGGCTACTGCAGAAAGTGTCCCAAGCTATGGGATGAACATATACCTTATGTACAACATGTGTACAACTAAGATTTACATTCATCCACTCAGAGTTCACCTTTTGAGACATGTTTTGGGTACCTACCAAAGGTTCCTTTGGACTTGATGTACGGGAGAGATGCTGATGTAAATGAAGATTGAAAAGAGGACAAAGCCCGCAAGTTCATCTAGAGGATTCAACAAATACACTAGGCAGTCATGAAATAGTTGGAGAAAAGTCAAGTGCAGTATAAGGCTCGACATGACAAGCATAGGGTTGATCATCAGTTCCAGGTTGGAGACCAGGTATGGATTCACATCAACAAGGAGAGATTGAAGGGTGAAGGAAAGAAACTCAAGCCCATTCATTATGGACCCTTCACTATCTTGGAGAAAAGCGGTAGCAATGCTTTTCGTCTGGATCTTCCACCTTATATGCAGATTTACTTAGTTGTGAACATTGAGAACTTGAAACTTTTTGAGCCTCCCATGATCATGGATCAATATGAGGAAGTTTCAATAGCATAAGTTGATGAGTTTTCACCTGATTACTTGCATGAGATGCATGAATATATCATCCTGGATAGGAGGATGAGGACTTCACACATGGGTGATGTTGATTATCTTCAAGTAGGCTTAAAAGAAACACATCCAAGCAAGGAAAAGTGGATCGATAAGGACAAAGTGAGGGGACTTTTCCCTCACTTACTAGTTGATTGATGAAAGCTTTTAGTGGTCCAAAAATCTCTCAGTGGGAAGGAGTGATCCAAAAAGGATCCAGAGAAGGCCAAGAATAACTCAGAACTCACATAGGCAACTCATAACGCTCAGAATGGATGCAACAAACAGAGAAAGGGAAAAAATTCAAAGTTCCCAAAACTCAGTGAAAACAACATTATCATTAACAACGCTTCACAGTCTTTCTAACGGCCCAAACAAATCGTCAAACAAAGTTATGTTTTGAAAGATATTCACGCTCAAAGTTATGGTCAAACATGACTAGTCAACAAGGGACACATCATCATCCATACTGCTGACATCAACATGATGTCATCAAATGACATGGTAGGGTTACATCATCGTATGATATTTTGACATCATCATGCCACATGGAATCATGAGAGGTTGCCATGTGTCACCTGACGATAGGATTTTCAATGGTCCATGTGGACCAATAGAAAAGTGCCACGTGGCACCCCCAGGCGATGCCACGTGGCACCACCCTAGGGAGATCCATGTGTCAGTACGAAGTGACATGGTGTCCACATAAGCATATAGGTGGGCGTATCAGTGGGTTCCACATGTCCCAATCATTGGGCGAGACGTGGAATCCTAGAAATGCCCAATATTGGCCCGTGAATGAATTTTGTTTTAAAAAAAATGTCGGGTCCGCCAAATCTAGCAGACCACGCCAATTTTAAATAGTTGTTGGAAGAACCTTCTAGAGGGTCACTAAACTTAGCAGAGAAATAGATACATTGTACTATATATATATAACAAACATCTAAAATGGAGTTCGGTGGGTTCGACCCCAGAACCTCCGCCTTTATAACTCCGCCCATAACCAATGCGCCACTGATGCTATTTGTTATATCCGTCCGTATTTATTATTTAAAGAGTACAATTATACTAGAGCTGGGGGGAGGTGTGACCATACCGTACAACTGCAAGAAGGAATTTCGAGGTCAAGACTGTCATAATTGCAGGTTGTAGAGGGCACGAAAATCGAGACACAATTCCTCTTGGGATTGGGAGTGCCAGAGTCAGATCAGAGCATGGAGATGGTCATTTTTAGGTAATTTGACACCACAAATCTAGTGGTGATGTCTATTTTCTGATCTAAGCAGTATTTCTGCAGCTTGATTTCAGAATGAGGTATATTCATGTATTTTCCAAATTCTTTTGCTGAGTTAATGAAAGAGGCTTTCCATTTGAGAGTAGGACCTGGAGACGTAGTCCACCAGGGAAGAAATCCATTATCATGTTTTTGTGTTCATATCTGATGCTTATGTCTCTTCTTTTTTAATTTTTCCCTTCTTTAATGGTGCACTTTAATTTATGCTCATTTAATACAATTCTTTATAAGTCATGATGAAAAGATCCTGGATCAACTAGGGGATAACATTTGGCTCCAACTCGGGGACATGGTGCTCACCATAAAGTGCATGAGAACCTCAACATCTCTGGCATAACCCGTGACCTGCTTGATCTCAACATAAGAATATTAGTAATCATTTGGGGCGGTGATATCACCGTCGACTCATATATATATATATATATATATATATATATATATATATATATATATATATATATATATATATATATATATATATATATATATAAAAGAAAGCATATATACAAAATGAAGATACAAATTATTCTAGCATGAAATGTGGATGGTATATACAATGACTGAAAATTCCTACCTACTTACGTCTACTTACCTATGGGCTGAATGCTAGGTGTAGTCAAATAGCTAGTGAAACCACCCTAGCAATGTCTCACAATACCTACCTTTGTGATTCATCATAGACCAAAGCAGGACAAGTTAAGCAAAAAAATAACATGAGTTAGAAAATGTATTGCATCATTGGAAATTGTAAGGTCTAGCTCATGGAGACAGGTGGGAGGGAGAAAGTGGTGGCAATTCATGCTCTTAGGAAAGTTCTCAATCCATCTCATAAAGGGATCATGAAAAGTCAAAGGTTCAAAAGGTTAGATACCTTGGAAATTTTCACAATTTGAGGTCTAGGAAGGGATCAACAAGAATCCAAAAGGTGAATGACAACTTCTTAAGAGGAAGCTAAAAGACTGTGATAAAAAACTTCTTCTTAAGGTACCAAACCTTCCTCTAAAATCCAGAAGGGGGATTTGTCCTACAAAATACTTGGGATAAGGGATATGTTTCCAAACCATACCCTTAGTGACATAGAGAGGTAAAGTAATCAAAGGGAGGTGGAAAATCTCGTCACACGTATTCTTCTTTAGGCAAGCAAATTCCTCACTCTTTGAGCAAAACGATCATTGAAAATTTTCTTCATAGAATAAATCCAAATGCTTAGAGGAGTACTCATCAAAATCCTCAAGGTATGACCAAAAATCATCAGGATAATATGGGACTAGGTCAACCCTGGGTGGTTGGAAAGTATTGATAATTATATCATCTCCTTGTTTCCATTGGTCAAAATTAAGAGTAACTTGTTGTGATAACTGTAAAGGCAATAATTGGAAAGGATTATCAATGTCGTAAATGGGGTCCATATCATAACCAACTACATCCCATTTACTTCTCTCGGCATGTATGAACTCATCAATATTATCAACCATGTCACTATTTGTATCATAACATGAAGGATTTAAAACATTTAAAGGCTCATCTAGATCCTCTTCACTTTCCAAATCATAAAGTAAAGAGTCATCAAAATTTTGGAAAGGAAAGTAACTCAACATGTTTATTTATTCTTGTGCAGGAGCTTAGAGGACTTGGGTGTTTTTAACATGCATCATTGTTTCATCCTCATGAGTTTCCCCTATATCTTCAACTGTACACCAAGGAAGATCTACCTTGCCCGAGGATTCCATTTCTTCTTCCTTCTCTGAATCATAAAACAAGGAATTATCAAGATCCTGAAAAGGAAAGTGACTAACCTCATTCTCTTCTTGTTGTGTAGGGGGAAAAGGATCACGGATGGATTCATCAGAGGGAGGAGCACATTTCGATACTTCAACATATTGTTCAGGTTCTAACTCCTAAACTGTGTCTTCAATAGTCCTTTTCTCTTCCTTGTGGTATTGTAAAATCTCATCAAGATATTTCCCCTTAGTCTCTTGTTGGTCGATGATTTGTTCCTCTTCTTCTTGGAAATCAATAGTAAAGGTCTCAAGGGAAACTAATCTCTCCAAACTATGAGTGTATGGTTTACCTTTGGGGTCATCAAATTTGGTTCCTAGAGAGAAGATGTGTTTTCCCTTGGACAAAGAGATATTTTCCTTGATTTGCATGGCCATGTATTAGACATCATTGATTTTTTTTAGCCCATTTTTGTTTAGGAGGAACCCTAAATGCACTAAGAGTGCATTGGTATAGAGATACATGAGGTACTTGTCTCTAGGATAATGGATTCCAGGAATCTGATATAGCAATCTCTCAAACATGCCCTGGAAATCCATGACAATCTCATTCTCAGTTTGTTTTACATATTCGAGTCTTTTCAGTAACGTTTGGATATATTCCAATTTCATACCCCATTTTTTGAGAAAGGTTTCTTCTAATTCGTCCATAGATGTGATGCCAACAACAAGGAGATTATCATACCATTTCATAGCATTTACATGAAGAGTGGCAGAGAAAAGTTTCATTGCAAAATCTTCAACATCATCACTAATAGGATGGAGTTGAAAGAAAACCCAAAAATCACCCATGTGATAGTCGACTCTCTCCCCATCACTACCAGTAAATATAATGAGCCATTTCTCGTACTTCGAGGGCATTTGTCGAGGGTATCCCAAGATTTTACTCATGTCTAAAGGTTTGAAGTTTCTCGGGTCCCATTGAGAAGTCATGGTTGGCTTCATCATTAGTGGAGTCGCCAGATAATTTTCTTGAAATTATCAAAGGGATGAGGGGATCACCCTCAGTGGAGTCGCCAGGTAAGATTGTAAGATAAATATTCTTGAGGAAAGGCTTACTAAAAAAGTGTCGTATGAGGAATATTGACTCAGTGTTCCCTGCAAATGGAGCCAAAAATTTATCGCACAATTTTTACTTTGATAGAAGGAAAGGTAAAAGGAAAGAAAATTTGCATAACTTGAGGTTATCCTATAACTGACACCTCAATAGGATTCCTCTTTCTATTTAGAGTTGTAGGCCCAGGGGAGACGTCCCTGATGAAACGGGGGTTTGAGAAGGCAAGGTAAAAATGGCTATTAAAAGATCCCCTCTCACAAGTCACCACTGATAAGAAATTCCTAGTTTTATAACCAATGAAATAATAATATATCAAGGTGTACCTACCCGGAACAAAGAAATAATAAACTATATATATTTGCAAGTACACTTGATGGTTATCACTTCATTAAACCATAGAATTTCTCAATAAAAACAATTGGCTGATAATGATGAAGTAAACATAAAATTATAACAAGAATATTTATAAGGCAATACTTCACATTAATTTCCTTGAAACAACTCCAAGATGACTAAGAATAATCAACAATTAACATCATAGTACTAGCATTTATTAGAAGCAATCAAGACAATGCAATAATCAACCTTTTCACTTGATTTTATATGCTTTTAATGCTGCAATGTATGGATTTATCTTACTTTAGTAACGATAACAATAATGTTAGTAGGTTAGGCTATTCTAGTGTTAGACATGGTTAGTAGGAAGCTCGAGGTATAGGTTTTGATGGTTGTTTTGATCAATCACTCAACAAAAAGACTTAGGCTAGTGATTTAGGGTGAATGGAGTCAATGATGTAGAAGCAAATGTTGAAGAGAAATAAGTGATAGTAGGAGAATCAAATACAATAGAGGTTGTTATATTAGAGTGTTGGAAACCCAAGGCTCCAAATATCAAACCCTAGGGGAAACTAGCTACTAAGGTGTAGGTAACCCTAGGCCTTAGAATATTTCCTCCCTCTTTAACTCAATGATGAAGAAAAAATATTCTAAGATGAAGCAATGTATAGTAAGAAGAATTGTAGAAATAACACTTACATACATCAAGAATCATCAAGTAAAACCCTAGTTGAACACATCCACCCAGAAACTTTCCAAAATACTCCAAATTTAGCCTTCCTCAATAAGTGCGCCTAAAATTTCAGCCAAGAAACCTTATATAGGGCACAAATTTGAGTCCTCATAAGTGTGAGTGAAATATGTTGAATACTAAGAGTGATTTTGCCCCTTATTTATACAGTTACAATGACTAGAATTTGGTCAAAAAGGCCGACATGGCCAGTTACACATAATATCCAGTTTTTTCATTAAATGTCATAAATAAACCCTAAATAAAACTGTAAAGATGAATTCATGCCCTTTTAGGGTGACGTTAGTCCCATTTAGGGCAATGTTGGACTCTTGGAGAAAAAAGTTAGGCCTCCTTGGGCCTCAAGATCCTGCCACACGTGCCACTTGGCACACAATTTCCTCCAAAGTATCCAGAATGCTGGGTGATCTGATGGGTGACCTGGGTGACGTCACGGGCCTTCCAAGGCCTACATCATTGTGAAAAGGGAAAGATCTCCCTGGGTCCAGGCGTACCAGGATGTCCCTGGTGGAACCTCCTCCTCTCTCTTTGGTGCAAAACCCTAATCTATTTCTACCCCTCGCTGGGGTCTCAACATCCATTTGGTGGGATTTTAGCCCCATGGAGGTCCGAAATAATCATCTCCCAATGTGTACCTATCCATTGGGTGTGGACCTGCAACATCAACAAATACACCCTCTATGGGATCATAATTCATAGGGATCATATCAATGTCAATCAAATCTAATCATCAAGTTATTTAAACATGTGCATGAAACCCCCTTTACCCAAACAAGTTCTCAAAGAAATTATGCTATTCTACAAGCCAAGTTTGGAGGGGATGCTAGGACGTCCTTTTGGTCTAGTGCTAATTGGATGTGGGATTTTCTCGGGTGAATAAAAATCCAGGCCATGTATGTGGATGAGGTGGCAAGGGATGTTTGGGAAATGGGTGCAGTGATAACAGGGAAATGCATGGCTTACCTGTGGGTGCCCATGAAGAGGGTGAGCTACACCTTGTCATGGATGCAAATGATTCCAAGCCCATTCATGCCTTTTATCTTTTATTCTTATCGCTTTTTATTTCAAGAGGTTTTTTAGAGGACATTTGCATGGCGTGGTGACCAGTGGTGACAATGTTACCCACAAGCATTTCACATAAATGAGAAGGCTTGCTCGTGATGAGACCCCCTTTCTCTTGGCTATGATACCAAGAGCCACTATCTTGGCGTGGTGACCAACTAAATGGTAGTGTCATACTGCTACATTCCCATGGACCTAACATGATGTCTCGTGATGAGACCCCCTATCCTCCAACTAGGTCTTGATTTATTATTTTTTATGGGTCTCTATTTCTTGTTGAGAAGCTTTTTATTGCTTTCTCGGGTATCCTCGGGCGAAGCATCTCAAGTTTTCATTATTTTGGATTTTATCTTTTGCTAGCTACTTTTACCCTTTGGGCCTTTATCCCCTTGTTCCCACAAGGTAAGGTGCAACCCTTTGATAATTTGGCCAACCCAATGCCCAGACCAATGTATGGGATGGATGAGCGGGAAAAGGATGAAAAGTGGTAAGTATGGTGGGAAACCGATGATGACCTTTCATGAATCCCCCCAGTGGAAACTCAAACTCTATGGGAAACAACTTACTAGGGAATCCTGTCATTCCCCCCAGGTGTGGTCAAGTGGAAAGGCAGAAGGTCCAAAAAAAAGTTAGAGGAAAAAATAATTAAATGCATAGATTCAAATGTTTTGAGAGTCAAAGTGACACATACCATGATACCCAGAATCATTACCTCATGGAGCAAGATCCATTTCTGCTGCAAGACCAGGCCGATGTGATGGATGTTGCTGCCACTGACAAAGTGGAGGTGCTGAAGAAGAAGAAGATGGCCCCTCCAGGGCCATGTTTAAGTCAATTTGGCTCTTGGTACTCCATTTCTAGGACTTGTGGGCCTCAAGACATAATCTCCTTAGTTATCCCAAGGATAGGGCATAACAAGCCCAAGGAAATCATATCCATTGAAGACGATAAATTTCCTAAAGGCTTGATTCCTCTCGAAATTTCATTTTCATCGAGTGATGTAAGAAATAAAGAGACACATAAGGAAGAGGAGTTGAAAAGGAAAGTGGGTGAAACTATTTCCTTGAACCTTGGGACACCCGAATCTCCAAAGATCGTTAAACTAGGTTCCCAATGTTTCGATGAAGAAAAGGAAAAATTCACAGAACTACTTCATGAATTTCAAGATGTTTTTGCCTTGTTATATGAGGATCTTCATGGTTTATATCCTACTCTCATACAACATTCCATTCCTATCAAGGAACGGGTAAAACCAGTTAGGAAAAAACAAAGACCTATTAACCTTGCATTCAAAGATACTATTAGGAAAGAGTTGGAAAAATTATTGAAAGATGGTATAATATTTCCAGTTAAGTATTCCGAGTGGGTTTCAAATTTGGTACCTTTTCAAAAGACTATTGGTCAGATCAGATCATGCGTTGATTTTTGGGCGTTAAACAAAGCAAGTGTCAAAGATCATTTTCCACTCCCTAATATGGAAATGATTTTACAACAGGTTGCAGGGTCATATATGATGTCCTTACTTGATGGATTTTCTGGCTATAATCAAATCAAGGTAAAGAGGATTGATAGATATAAAACCACATTTACTATACAATGGGGCACATTTTATTATGAATGTAAGACTTTTGTCTTGTCTAACACAGGTGCGACTTTTGAAAGAGATATGTAGATAGCTTTTGGCGATATGATTGGTAAAATTATTCAAGTCTATCTTGACGATTTGACTGTCTATTCAAAGAACCGGTTGGATTATTTTGGTCATATTAGAAAATTCCTCATGCGTTGAAGAAATATTGGCATTTCTTTAAATCCTTCCAAGTCTATTTTTGGTGTCACTAAGTGCACGCTCCTTGGTCATATTTTTTCTGATTTAGGAATAAGCATTGAACCCAAAATAATTACTACAATTCTAAACCTTCCTCCCCCCACCTCCAAGAAAGAAGTCCAAGATTTCATGGGCATTATTAATTTTGTCCGTAAGTTTGTTCCTGATTTTGCTGTCATGGTTAAAAGAATTCATAATCTTTTGAAGAAAGATCATTCTTTTTCTTGGATAGGTGACATCAAAAATGATTTCCTTAGGATTAAGAAAGTAATTGGTTCTGCACTGGTTTTGGCAAAACTTGATTTCGAGAAAGATTTTATCGTATATACCGATGCCATCGAGGAAACATTTTCTGCTATCCTCTTACAAAATGATGACCAAAACAACGAAAAACCTATAGCATACATGAGCCAGAGTTTATTAGATGATGAAATCAAGTACTCTTATATTGAAAAACATGCTTTTGCTCTTGTTAAGGTTATAGACAAATTTTTCCACTTTATTTTAGGAAAACATACACAGGTAAGAGTCCCTTTTCTTGCTGCCAAGTTTCTTCTCTCACAAACTTATCTTTCATGAAAACTTGCACATTGGCTTGCCAAAATTCAGGAGCATGATTTAACCATCATGACTTAAAAAACGATCAAGAGATGAGACTTGGCCCTTTACTTAGCTCAACATCCTGAACCAAGTGAAGAACTTGATGATCATGATAATCCTCTTTCAACTCTATTCTATATTGAAAATCAAAATCTTTCTATAGCTAAACATCCTTGGTATAGAAATCTGGTGTATTACTTGCAACATAAAAAATTCCTAGATAATTTGGATCCTTACCAGAGAAGAAGACTCCACCTCAAATCTTCCAGGTATATCATTTTGGGATACTTCTTGTTTAGAAAGTCTGCTAATGGTTTATGACTTCGATGTGTGAATGATGAATAAGCACATAAATTGTTACATGAAATTCATGGATCATCAGTTTCTGTCATTCACATTAGTGGCCATTTTTCTGCTAAAGCTACTACCCTTAAAATCATAAGAAATGGCTACTACTAGCCTTCGATTTTTCTAGATTCCTATAAATATGCAAGATCTTGTGATAAATGCCAAAAACTTGCTAGGAAATAATGTCTTTCTGCCATGCCTTTACAACCTATCCTCCCAAATTTCCCTTTTTCTAAATGGGGACTAGAATTTATTGGTCCTATCAATCCTCCATCTTTCATAGGGAATATTTTTATTTGGACAACCACTGATTAATTTACTAAGTGGACTGGGGTTGTCCCTCTTAAGCACACATAGGATGAGGAGGTAATTTCTTTCCTAGAAACTAATATATTTTCCAGATTTGACATTCCACTAGAGATCATTACGGATAATGGCCCAACCTTCATTTCTACAAATTTAACTCAATTTCTGTTTAAATTAGGGGTAAAACATTTCACTTCATCATCCTTTTACCCCCAAGAAAATGGGCAAGCTAAGTCCACTAAAAAAAACCTGGTTAGGATCATCAAGAGGACCAGAGAGGATAAACCTCACCAATGGCACACACTTCTGTTTGGGAGGATCATCAAGAGGACCATAGAGGATAAACGCTCTCTGGGCAGATCGAACAACTACTAAGGAAAGCATAGGTTGTACTCCTTTTTAGCTCATATATGGTCAAGAGGCTATTCTTCCTACCAATATGGATCTTTCCTCCTTACGACTAATGTTACAGATTGAATAATTAAATTCTTCCAACATTCCCCAAAGGATAAGGGCATTTTTAGCCCAGGAAGAACAAATGAATTTTTCCTTAGAGAAGATAAAGAGAAGGAAACAAACTGTGAAAAAGTATTTTAACAGACAAGAAAAAACTGCTGAATTCAAGATTGACGAGAAAGTCCTACTATGGGACTCAACTCATGCTGAGAGAGGAAGACACTCAAAGTTCCATAAACTATGGCTAGGTCCTTTTAAAGTCACTTTTGTCCTATGTGGAAACTCATACATTCTAAAGGTTTTGGAAGAGCAATTGTTATCTTACAACACTAATGGTTCCCACTTGAAACATTATGTGGAACCAACCTGATAATTAACACTTATTTGAAATGACTTCTGTATATAATATTTTGTTTTACTGTTTTTTTTTTAACTTTGGTTTGTTGAGTTTTTAAATTTCTGCTGTTTTGTTTTTCTTAAATTTATCAGAAATAAAGTTTGGATCAGTTTTTCCATAATAATTTCATTATGTAAATATTGTTGATCAATGAAATAAGATGCATACAGTTGTCATGGAGTCCTCCTTTCAGACATCACTGAAATTGATTTTTTCTTTCAACTCTATTGTAGGATAGTTGATTTTACCTTCTTCCCTGCTTCTGCTATCCCTTTCTTCCCTCCATCCTGAGATCTAAAGAGTAAACCAGAAACATTCTCCTTGAAACTTTAAGAAGTATTATATGTTACATATTGTTCGAATGTTATAATGCATACATGACCAAACCCCCTCATACATAACACCTTCCATAAGTTATTCCCAAAGTCCCGTCTCATTATTTCCATTAAACCATCTTTTACCCCCTATTGCATAACTATTCTTTTTCAACAATTTTTCTTTAATCTACTTCTGCGGTCTGTGAAACCAGACATACTAAGTTCTAAGTCTGTTAGAAAAAGATTTCCATGTGGATTCGCCAGTTTGTTGATGCCCAGAAGCACAACATAGTACCCCTTCCTACAAATGGGTTGCTATGCTTTATTATTTATATACATATACTAAATAATAGCTAGATAGGTGGGACCCCATTGTTTGAATCACGATGAAAAATAAATGCTTCTCTAAATTGCACCCATGACAACTTTATGAAGCATTTTACAGTATTATAAAAACATAGAAATTCGAACAAATTTTCACGTGCAATCAATAATTATAATGGATGACAATTTAAAAGACGAAAGAAAGTGACAAGCATTGGGTTATAACTGCTATACATCTGTTTTGGAATATGGTTAAAATTCGGTTTTCAACTCACATTCACTTTGGTTATAACATGTTGCATTCATGGTATATTACATTCATGGTATTGGTTACGTTATTTGAGAAATGGTATGGGTTATACAATTTTTCGAGGTCAATTCAATCCTTGCAAATAAGGGACTTGTTACAATTAAAAATGGGGCATATGGTATTATGGCGCTGATGTAAAACTATGGTATAGGAGGGTGTTTCATTTCAATATGACAAAATGGAAGTGGCATGTTGGATTTGTATGGTTTATTAATGTTCTTAATGGAGTTTGAATGTATTCCACCCTAGCTATGGTTGATGGAAATTAATGGGAAGGTGGAGAAGTGAAGTGCATTTACTGCACGTCATTCTTACCCACCTCGAGCTCACCACCCTCACCTTGTCACACATTTGGTTGCTCTAGTTAGTTTGTCTCCATTTCTCTCAGCTGTTGGAGAATAATGGTGGTCCTTGGTTCTTTTCAATGCTTTCCTCACATGTATGGTGACTCTTGCCCTTCCATTCATTATTCTAGCCTCGCTCTGGATAGAATCTCTATGTTGGCTCTTAGAATTCGTATGCAGAGTTCTTGCTGTCTAAAAGATATGGTGGTTGGATGTATTCTGTCTGTGCAAATAATATTGGTTGGCATTTCGAATGTTGCAATTTGGAATTTGTTTAAATGCTCCTTTATGTTGAAATTATTTGGTTATGGTTGCGCCTAGGGTGAATGATTGGTTATTATGCTCCTTGCTATTGATAGAGTTATGGAAAATTTATTTTTCCACCCATGTATCGTGGTATAATCTTGGAGGGTTTGTTTTTATGGTAAATAAGAAGAGGGACAATTGTGTTCTCGGTTCTTTTTGTGGTTATTCTTACCTTCTGCTCCGTTCATGAGAGAGTTGTGTCCCTGTCAAAATTCCATTCTACAGTTTGAATGAATGCAGAATTGGGTTTTACCTCACGACCACCATGGAAGCGACTGTGTCCAACCTTGTTGAAAAGTTATTGGAGGTTTTTTGTTTCATGTTACAAACCCCACTTGTCGAGTTGTCTCACCCACCTGGTTGTTCAAATAACGTTCTCCCTTTTCTTGACTGTTTTAAACTGCACTTGGGTTTTGAAATGTTTATATGTCTACCCGATAATAGAGATATTTGTTGCTTGCTTCATTGGCTGACTACCTGCGGGAGTTTTGGTCATTTTGAAGACTGCATAGTGATTAAAAGAAAATAATACTAGGGTTTCAAACCCGACTTGTCACATGTTAGCATATGACTTACCTTAACCAATCACTAAGTCTAAATTGTCACCTATATTTGTATTATTCATTTGGGATATTAGTAATATATCCTCAAGTGATGACTAATAAGTTAGTTAAGATTTCCTATCCTAGTCATCGTGCATGATTTTAGGATCCAGAGCAAACATCTCTATGAGGTGGCATCACCCATTTTACTGTAAATATGTAACATTGGTGTGAATACATGAGTGTTGGCTAGTATGTCTTTTCTATCATCTTATTGTTATTATATATATTTTATCAATTAGTACCAGAGCTTCTTTGTTTTATCAATTGATATCGGAACTTCTTTATTTTATCAATCGGTATCAGAGCCTCTTATAGTTCTTAAGAGCTTGGTAATCTTTAGATCCATGGAAGGTGAGAATACCAAGTTTCATAGTAGTGATCCATGAACCATTCAAATCTGAATTCACTAGTATTGATCAATGGTGAGGTGCAATCAATGGTGTCAAGATGAGCATGAAGAAAGAGGATCCAAGAAAATTAACCATGAAGCAGAGGAAGATTGTCTTGTAAGCAAGCACCATGAATCTGGAAAGAAGGTCTTGTTTGCAAGGAGCGTTGTTAGCCATCTCCCTTTTCTGCTAACGATTGACATCTGGAGAAGTGGTACACACCCTCATGATCTCTGAACCCATATTTGGCGATCTGGTAATGTGCTCTAGTTTAAACCCATGATCTCATTGCAAGTTCTCATAAATGATCAACGTATCACTATTTTTTGTGTGTTTCAAATTGATGTGAAATCGATGTTAAATCTGGAATTTTTTTTTATCAAAGCACATAAGATTTTGTATTTGCATTTGAAAAGAAATGGCACATGCAGCTGTAACACAAATCGCTCTACATCTCTGAGTTCCTTATATCCTTCTATGACCTACCCAATGACTTGGGTTACACATGCTATGAAACAACAACTTGTCTTATGATTCTACAATGATATACATTTAGAATCGAAAATAAATTTTGTGGTCAGGCCTGTAGCTGTCTAAAATACACAAGAAACATTGAGTGCCGACGAAAACACCGTTAACTCTGTTGAAGCCAAGTTTTCATCATCACAACGAAAATCTCCTTAAGAATTTTGCACGAACTTGCACCAGTTTGCATCGGTACTAGATTAAGATCGCTTCCACTTTACATTCATCAATAGATGTTCGTTGGAGGGAAAATCACCTTGTATGCAATTTAATGCCAGGAAGGAGATCTTTATTAAAAATGCATTGAATGGGTTTATATCCATTGAAAAATTCGTATAGAAATGCGAAGATGAATTAGTTCGTAGCGCAATTGAGAAGATTCATTTCCACGAGTCATGATCTCAGATCGAGTTCCAATCTCAATTCATATTTTTTTCTCAGAATCTGGGCAACGCAACAACATCCCAATCATGTATCAGATTTGACACTCTTCCAATTGTAAATAGCAGATCGCACCAGATACCATATCACTTTGTAAAGGGTTGATCATTTTATTGTTGAAGATAGATCATTGTATGTGTTTGTAGTTTAGCCGCACTGTGTTGGGATTCTCCAATCCCTAGAGCAAAAAACAACGTGTGGGTAAGGATCACAATTATCAAGGGAATCCAATCGTTCTATGGGAGTTTTGTGGTTATTTATGGATGCAATTTGCTGAGAAACTATCTGAGAAACAAATATTTTAATGGAAAAAAAACAATTTTTCAGTTTGTGGCTTCCTGCGATATCACTCAATCTCAACAAATAATCCACATGATCTACTCTTTAGCCATTGAAAATTTTCATATCTACCAACATCGGCCTTATAATCGTAGCTTGAAAAATCACCATTAACCGTATAATTGAGCACATCCAAAGCCATGAGATCGATAAGGAGTTTTTGGGGAAACAATATATTAAATTAATACTGAAGAAAATCTGCAACAGAAGAAGGTATGGGTTACATTAGGTATTGCTTCACAATTGTATAGTGGAATTGTCATTAATAATAGTTTATTATTAATGACACCAAGGAAGGAAATTTCTAGTTTTTTCCATTATGGTGTAAGTGGAGACAAGAAAGTTAACCTTTTTTTTTTTCCATTATTTTATCAAATTCCATAAAAGCATCAATGGGTTATAATCTCATATATGTATAAAAGGGTTTGTAAAGGTCTTAGAAGTGATGGATTCCATGGTTTAAAGTTAGTGGTGTATGTTGTTTGTAAAAAGGGAGACATGATGATTTTTTTTTTGAGTTCAAGTTAAAATATAATGAAACTTTTTTAAGTCAATTAAAAAGTTAAAGTAAAGTTTAATGTGAAGGTGAAAGTTTTGTGAAGTTGTTGAGAATCTCTTCCATGCTTGTAACTATTGAGAATTTAATTTGTAAAAGTGGTTATAAGTGTTTACAGAATAAGTCTAGTTGTAGACTTCATGTACATCATTTTCAATAAAAATATCATTTTTTGTTTTGTGTCCTAGATCTGCCCTAAATTGAATAAGGGGATATTAGGTACACTTTGTGTAGTGTGTGTTAGCATTGGAAGCCACCTCTAGATTGCGACAGAGGTAAGCCCAATACCCATCAATTTATATGTCACAATGAACAAATTTAAGGGGGTCTAATGGACGCAGTCTTAGGATAATATCGCTTTAAATAAAAAAACTGGGCTGGTATGCATACGTAGATGAGGTCTTGATCTAACTTCAGTCAGTAAGTTGTAGTAAGGGTGAGTAGGAGGAAGAACTTGAGGAGAGTGAAGAGGTATGCTATGGACATTCGGTCTTCCAATAGCCTAAGGAAGAAAAACTCAGAAGACAAGATCCTCTTGGTTCGGAGTTTTAAGGAACTGAATGAAATTATCATTGAATTGAAATCAAACATACATCACAATTTAATAACAACAATCTGAATGGATCATCCATGCCCGAGTCATTCA
>JZKD02S0861076.1:733359-748130 GCA_000966675.3 Picea glauca
ACCCTATCACTTCCTTGCAAAGGAAGGAGAAGAAGTTTCAGTGGACCGAGGAATGTGAGAGAAGCTTCCAGCGATTGAAGCAATTGTTAACCAGTGCTCCAATACTAAGGATTGTAGACCTGAATGAAGACTTTGTAGTGTGTACAAATGCATGCAAAGAAGGTCTGGGAGGAGTCCTTGACTAGAATGTATTTGTGATATGTTATGAGTCCAGGAAATTGAAAGAGCATGAAAAGAACTATGCAACTCATGATTTGGAGTTGGCAGCCATAGTTCACGCTCTAAATAAATGAAGGCATTACCTCATGGGAAGGAGGTTTTAACTAAGGACATACCATAATGGTATGAAGTATTTGTTTGATCAGCCAACCATGAATGCTAGGTAGAGTAGAGGGTTGGAGTTTCTTTGTGAATATGAATTTGATATCAAGCATATCAAAGGAAAGGAAAACAAAGTGGCTGATGCAGTCAACATGAGAGTGCATGAATTGCATGCTATGACCATTAGCATGTACCAAATTGATATTAAAGGTAGAATTTTGGAGGTTGCAAATGCAGATTTGCAGTACAAGGATTTGGTAGCAAATCTACAACAAGGTAAGATGCCCCAGAAAGTGGAAAATTATAAATTAGAGGCCGATGGAATACTTCTGTACAAAAATAGAGTTTATGTACCTAATGTCTAGGACTTGAAACTTATGATTTTGAATGAAATGCATAACGTGACTTATGTTGCGCACCTTGGATATTAGAAAACTGTGGTAGAAGTCAAGAGCCATTAATTTTGGTCAGGTATGAAGAAAGAAATTGCATAATACATCATCAGATGTATGGAATTCCAGAAGGTCAAAGATGAGCATAGGAACCCAACCATGTTGATACAAACTTTACCCATTCCTGAGTGGAAGTGGGAGGTAGTGACAATGGATTTCATCACAGGATTTCCCAGGACCAGAAAGCAGCATGATTGAATCATGGTGCTGACGGACAAGATTATGAAAGACACCCATTTTATTCCATTAAAGACTACTCACAAGGAAACTAATGTTGCCGATATCTTTATGAGGGAAATAACATGAGTGCACGATGTTCCCAAGACAATTGTGTCTGACAGAGACCCAAAATGTACCTCAAAATTATGGAAAAGGTTATTCAAGGGGTTCAAAATGAATATGAACTTCAACACAACCTATCATCTTGAGTCTGATGGGTAGACAGAGTGGGTGAATCGAGTAATATAAGACATAGTAAGGATGTATGTGATGGACAAACCATATAAATGGGAATACTACCTACACTTGGTAGAATTTTCCTACAACAATGGGTATCAAGCATCATTGAAGATGAGCCCATTTGAAGCACTTTATGGAAGAAAGTGAAACACTCCAATAAGTTGGGATAAACCAAATGATAGAGAAATAGTTGGGCCAGAGTTGCTCAAGGAAACGGAAGAGGAAATGCAGAAGATTAAGAAAAAATTGAAAGCTTCCCAAGACAGGAAGAAGATTTACGATGATAAGAATAGAACTCACAGAGAGTTTAAAGTGGGTGATCATGTGTTCCTAAAAGTGAAAGCCAATAGAAGTTCCCCGAGGATGGGAAATTGTTCGAAGTTGGCATCCATATTTTGTGGGCCATTTTAAATCCTAGAAATGATTGGGCCAATTGCATATATGCTTGCATTGCCTGCATCCATGACTGTACATAATGTGTTTCATATTTCATTGCTTAAGAAATATATACCTGATGTTAATCATGTAATTGATTGGAATGTGATTCAAGTGGAGCAAGAAGACGTCTTGCAAGTGCATCTGGTGTGCATATTGGACCGAAAAAGAAAGCAGCTTTGGAACTGATCCATAGGGATTGTAAAGGTCCAGGGACCTAGTACGATCCTGAGGACACGACATGGGAGCATGAGGATGCTATGCAGGCATACTACCCACATCTTTTTGAAGATTTGGGAAATCTTGTTGATGCTGTATAAGTAATTTGCACTGAGGACAATGCAAAAATAAGGGGAGGGGATTGTAATACCCCAAGGATGAGCCCCAATTATATCTATGTATTGTAAACATGTTTTTTAGGCTGGTGAGCCGAGCAATTGTAAACTGGTAATCTTATGTGTAAGTAGGTCGGAGAGCCTCAGTGTTAAAGGCCAGGAGCTTAATTTGTACATGTAATTATGCACTTTTTTAATATAAAACATTGCTGCATTTAGACCAACCACGAATAAAGAGTGATGGGGTACTAATTTTCAACAAGGTGTGGTAAGGGAGGAGGCTAAGTGTTTGGGCCTAGGGGATAAGCTAGGGGGATTACCTCTAAAGGGGATAATAATTTATTATTATTTCCTAAAGTATAAGGTGGACAATTGATGAGTGTTGTACCAAGTTCTTGGGAAAGGAACGTATGCAAAAAGGAGTGCATGCAGCTCCAGGAAGACAGGTGTCGACCTAGGTGCATGAAGTTAAAGCTGAAGAAGTCAACCATGTTGGGGGTTCTCTCTTGCATTCTTCCATCCTCCACCTGAGTTCCCTGAGATGCCTATCTGAACCCATTTTGCCTCTGCGCTAGACCTCTGCATAGCCATGCACCTATGAAAAACTAGATCTGTGAAGACGACCTTCGTGATTCTGTGAACCAAAACTATCTTCTTTTGCAGAGTCAAATCCATCCCTAAACCTTTTTAGGTTGATGCCTTTTGTTTTTCTTGAATTGTATTGACCTACTGTTGTTGTCCTCATTGTGCTGGAACTGAGTTGAAGAGGCAGGTGTCAGGCCTATGCGCAACACTCTCTCTAGGTGAGAGAGGTGGTTGTGGTTGAAGAGGAAGGTTTTCATGCCTTTGAGCAACTCTCTCTAGGTGAGAGTTTTTTTTGTGGAAGTGAGCTCTCCAAGAAGGAGTCCCGTAGATGCTACAAATCTCTGAGAATTCCGATTTGGCCTGTTGCTGAAGCCCAAGGCAATGGAGGTAAAGAAGTCGATGGACTGTGTGACAGTGAAGGTGTATACTTCTGGGGTGGGACAGGCATGTGGGAATGAGAGTCCGTGAGTAGTGGACATAAGTGGCTCCTAGGAGAGAATCCTTCCTCTTTAACTGTCTGACTTCCCTATTGACCTTTCCTAGCCTAGGAATCCCTTACCGGGTGGAGCTTAGTCCCAAATTGGGGGTGACCTACTGCTGAGAGTGATGAGCAGTGTGGTCTAAGGTTGCAAAGTTCGTGGAAGGTCTACATGCAGTTGGTGGTGTTACTCCAGTTAAAAATATAAGTATCATTTATGTGCTTAATTTATATGTTATGCATGTTTGTGATGCTTGAATGTTATCATGTATTCCGTTGCATATATGAATTATTGTTTATTACATTTGAATCTGTATGGTAGTAGTAACTCCATGCCAATTGATTTAAATTCATTAAATGCATATTACAAGTGTATATTCTGCAGTGGTAGCATTGCTCGACTTGTTGGTGGATGTGGATGTTACAATTTGGTATTAGAGTAGTAAAGGCCGTGTTAAGGGTGTTTTGGTAACATTGCCTGACCTGTTGAAGGTTGGGGATGTTACAATTTGGTATTAGAGAAGTAATGGCTGTGTTAAGGGTGTTTTGGTAGCATGGCCTAGTCCGTTGAAGGCTAGGGATGTTACTGTTTGGATCCACATTGCTTTTGCACCCGCAATTCACCACCAACTGCCACATACCTATTTTTCTATACCATGGTTTCGATTGTGGGACCGATCAAGAATTTAATCATTCGAGAACGTTCTGTCCCTGCAATGAAGCGTGTTCATTGGTCTGGTTGGAATTTGGGATCTAGGTAACCACTATTTTAGCTCCCATATTAAATTTCTATTTGTCTGCCATATTAAACTCCCCTATCCATATTTAGTGATGGTGAGAATTTCTTAGAGCTCGGAAGATTTTAAACGTAGAGCATGAATATCTCCCAAAGTGAATTTCTCCCGTAGTGACATGGCAGTCTCTTGTCACTACGACATTTCAGAGATTGAGAGCATTTAAATGCAAAGTGTATATAACTCGTGGAGTGACGAAATCATGAAGTGATTAATGTGTTCTTATCACTAATTAAACCTGGATTAAGTCGTTTGTATCATATAAATATTTTAGGACTTCGAGACTCTGGGTTTCGGAGAACCGTGCTCGCTATGAATGGAAATTTTTTGGAGTGAAAATGTTGTGGAGTGACATGGTGGCCTGATTTCATATGATGTCATGGCCATTGGTGTGTCACATAAGGAGAGTGACATGTGTCACTAAAAAATGAGCGGATGGTGGGACCCAAATAACGAGAAATGAGTACCACATGGTAGGGCTAGATGGATGCCACGTGTCTCCACGAATGACCACTACAAGTCATCATGGATGAGTGTCACATGCTTCGACACTTTGGAAATCTGGAGCTCCAAAGAACTGGGTTTTCTATGCATCTAAATCTCTTGGAGTTGTATAGTCCCGAATTGACGTGTCTCAGAAAGGGAGTGACACGTGTTAGATGAAATCAACCAGATGACGTGCCCCAAGGTGATTGAAAAGAATTCCATGTGTCACAACAGATGAATATCACTCTTCAACACTAGATCGATTCCAAGTGTCTTCAACACTTTTGAACTTGGGGGCTTCTACATGTAGAGCTTGTATAACTCCCGGAGAAGATCTTGATCGTTGGATTCGGAAGGACACTCGAAAAATATCCATGCACTCTAGAGGAAATCGGGAGTGGTGAAGCAAAAACTCCCGAAGCATGAATGTTGCAGGAGCATCGTCAGCAAGAGCGAGTGGAGGAAAATTGGATATACACCAGTGCGCATTTTGAAGACATTTTGAAATTTCAAAAGAAAACACATTAATGTAATAACTGGAAGGATGTAATTTCTTTTAATGTTTTGGGGATTGTAATACATATATTGAGCGTTCACTCTCATCTTTCGGTTGTGGAAATTTATTGTAATAAATGTAAAGTAGATGGTAGTCTTTAATTTCAATAAGATAACTTAAGGTTGTAGGACAAAAAACTCAAGAAGACTCCCTCGTAGATGTATTGTATTATCATTCTCATTATATCAACAGTAGAGAAAGAGAGAGCATAGGAGAGCAGAGAAGAACGGGGATTGTAGAGATTTTATGAGCAGATAGTTGTTGTAGACCGTGTACAGAAGCACTTGAATTAATATAATAATGCTTTGATCCATTTTTTTGGTGTATTTATGGTTCTTGTATGCATCTATTGAATGATATGTTTACAATTTATTTTTAGTCTCTATTATGCATTTGTTTCAATGCCATATGTATGTGTTTTCATGTTGAATTTATGAATTCTGTGAGGAGAGTATGAGTTTCAATCATTTCTCTTCCTGAGAATTCCTGCAAGGAGTGTAGTGAAAGTCCGCAAGGCATGCATCGAAAAGATTATGAGTTTTACCTCAAAAAATATCAGGAGAGATAGTGTTAACTTATACTAGTCAGAGTGAAATTATAGCACAAAGCCATGCAAGGTATGCACAGGCTAAAGAGATTCTTAGACTTTTCCAAACCAAGTGAGTGGTTGAAGAAATTCTGTCGCAAAGAGTGTGCATAGTTGGAGTTGTCAAATAACCATAGGTTATTGTGAAAGCCACAAGGAGTGTGTGCAAGATTCCTTAGAATCCTTGAGTTTGTAGCAAGGATCAAGCTCAAGAAGGATATAGTCGAGGGAAGTTCAAAGGAAAGACGAGGTTTAAAGTCACCTCGCAGAACCAAGTTTAGAAGGGTTGACACCAAGTTATTTGTCTAGGAAACATTGAGAACTTGGATAGACGATGGAAATTCCTGGAGGGAGAAACGCTGATTTCCATGGGCCATTGGATCCATTAAATCTACGCGGAGGATAAGGGCCGAGAGTCTTTCGACACTCACAAGCTCAGGGGAGATAGTATCTGTTGATCTCAAGGAGAGATATAACCATTGATCCCTTCCATGGGAAGGATAAATTGGAAAGTTGGGAGACAAAAGGAATAGGGAAGTCCACTTCCAGAGTCGTGAAACATGAAATTATGATTCACGATGAAAGACTCTGGAGTGTTGGATCATGGGAAACGTGGACCGTCGATTTGTCATAACGTTCATTGTGAATTTTCATTTCAGGAGAAGGGGAGAGAACCACTTCACAAGTTCCCGATACACAAAGTCCCGTAGCATTTGAAGATGGGCCCCAGGTTGCAGCTGGAGGTCACATCAACGGAGGATTGAAGGGAGGAACTTAGGATCGTTAAGCCCTAGTTTGGGGATCGATAATTGGAGGAGTTAGGGTGAGTCAAAATAGAAGTCTAGAAATCATGAAATGTGAAGTGCCTATTATCTAGGCTTGTGGTCACCACTGGTGGTCGCGTGAGGGGCGCTTGCGCCTAGTGCTTGTTTGCATAGGTAGGGTTCGTAAAACGAAATGTGGTTTTTTATATATTGAGGGTTCCAACATGGACCAAGGAGCCATTTTGGCTCAGAGGAGTTGAATATCCATAGATCGGGAGGTCAACAGACCCTGTTGAAGTGGGGTTCTATGTCAGGTGGTACCAAAGCTAACAACTGTTGTTTTCTGTAGAGAGAAGACAAAGGATAGTTGTGATTTGAATTCTGTGTGGTGGAATTTGAAACAATTCCACCAAGGAGACGTCCATAAAGAACTTTAACCAATGAATCCGTGGAGAGGGAAATGAGATAACTTTGTGCTCAATTATATGACATGGAGACAACAAAAAGACAAACACCTAATACTAGAGATATCAGTGAGGATGAAAGTGAGAACGAAGAAGGAGTAGAAGAAGCTGTAGCCAAAGACGCTGTAGAGGAACGTTTGCTATAGGATGTTTCAAGAATGGGTGCCAGAGCGAAATTGGACATCCCGGTGTATGAAGACAACTTGGACGTTGAGCAGCTACTAGATTGGTTTCGAGCTCTAGACAAATACTTCAACTATGAGGATGTTGAAGAAGATAAAAAATTTTAGCACACTATCACTAGACTGAAAAGACATGCAAAACTTTGGTGAGATGAACTAAAGGCTGACAGGTGTTGCAAAGGTAAACAAAGAATTAAAATCTAGGACAGGATGGCAGCGAAGATGAAAGACAAATTCATACCTAGATATTATCAAATCAATCTATTTTGAAGAATGGAGAATTTGAGACAGAAAGGGATGACAGTGAAGGAGTATACAAAGGATTTTTACAGGTTAAACATCATAGCTAGTCATCGCGAGAGTGATGATGAAAAGGTTTCTAGATATATGAAGGGACCGAGATATGAGATTTAGGACAATATGAGCATGGTGACAATAAGAAATGTAGAAGATTATTATCAGGTTTCTCTGAGGGCAGAAGAGAAATTGGCCCGAAAGCAAGGTCAAAGGGGCAGAGGTAGAAGTCAAAGCAGAGGCAAAGAAATTTTCCAAGATAGAGTATAGAAGCCCAAGGATGAAGAGAAGAAACCTCATAACCACCCAGAAAGAGGAGGAAGTTCAAAAGGGAGACAATATGCCGATAGGAACACTTTTCCTCGAGCAAGAGGAAGAGGAAGAGGCAAAGGAGGTGATTTTTTTCTGTGGAAATATTAGACAGAAATCTTGGGAATGTCCCAATAGAAAAAGGGATGGAGGAGGCTAAGCTCACATTCCAGAAGTGCAGAGGTGAGATGTTGAGGCAGAATATGCACAACGTGGAAGTTCCTTGATGATGAGGAATATTCTCTTGAAGCTAGAGAAAGAGATGGAAACTCTAGTCCAGAGGAACAATTTGTTTAGGACTGCTTGCAAAACCAAAGATATGGTATGCAAGGTGATAGTTGACAGTCGAAGCATGGATAACTTAGTATCCATAGAGATGGTGGAGAAGCTGGAATTGGAGACAGTTGCACACCCAAGCCCATATAAAGTTTCGTGGTTGCAAAATGGACATCAGGTAATAGTCACTAAACAATGTTTAGTTGAATTTAAGATAGGGGGTTATAGAGATGATATTTTAAGTGACGTAATTCCCATGGATGTCTATCATATTTTGTTGGGGAGGCCTTGGAAATATGATAGAAATGTTATTCATGAAGGAAGAAAGAACACTTACACCTTGGAAAAGAATTGTAGGACACATATGTTGTTGCCAATTGAAGACAAGAAGGCGAAAGCAGAAGAAAGTAATACTATACTTCTCATGAGTGGGAAGGAACTTCTTGATGAAGTCAAGAAAGATCAAGAAATGTAGTTTGATGTGGTTAGGAAACCTAGAGTCATCTTGACTAGTACCTCGATACATGATCTACCTGAGGAAATTCAGGAACTATTGGAGAATTTCGCTGATATAGTAGTGGACGATTTACCTTGTTCGTTGCCACCCATCAGAAGTATAAGCGATCACAATGACCTTATACCAGGATCAAGTTTTCCAAAAAAAGCATCGTATAGATTGACACCACAGGAGAATGAAGAGGTTAAGAAGCAAGTCCAAGATTTGATGGATAAAGGGTTAATTAGAGAAATCTTGAGTCCATGTGCTGTACAGACTCGAGGGATATAAACAAAATCACCATCAGGTATATATTTCCTTTACCTAGGATGGATGACTTGATGGATTGCTTGAGTGGGGCAAAGTTTTTTTCAAAAATTGATTTGAAAAGAAGATATCATCAGATTAGAATGAGGGAAGGTGGTGAATGGAAGACAACATTCAAGACAAATGAAGGACTATATGAGTGGCTTGTCATGCCATTTGGCTTGATGAATGCGTCAAGTACTTTGATGATATTGATGAACGAAGTCTTGAAAGATTTCATTGGAAAGTTTGTAAATGTATATCTTGATGATATAATGATATTCAGTAAGACTGAGGAAGAGCATTTGAGGCATTTAACTTCAGTGATGAGAAGGTTGCAACAAGAGAAGTTGCTGATAAATCTGAAGAAGTCGTCTTTCATGAAGATGAAGATTATTTATTTAGGTGTTGTGATCTCTTTGAATGAGTTGAATATGGAATTCAGGGATGATTTTAAGGATGGAAATTTATTTTAAAATGTAGAAAACTTGGCGAATCTTACTAATCCTTCGTATGCCAACTATAAATGATTGGCGATATTTTTGTAAAAATATTCAAATTTCTAAGGATTTTATATAGTTTTTATAAACTTTTGGCAATTTTTAAGGTAAAATAATTTTATCCTATAGAATTTGGGCGAATCATTTTTAAAATAACGAATCTTGTTTTTGGAAAATCCATGGAAAATTATCCCATGAGCGAAATTTAGCCCCTAAAATCATCCCCGATATTGATCCAGAGAAGGTAAAAGAAATCAAAGAATGGTCATCACCAAGGAATATATTTGAAGTTAAAATCTTCTATGGACTAGCCAGTTTTTACAGGAAGTTCATAAAAAGTTTTAGTGGGATTTGTGTGTCGATGATGGACACAACCAAGAAAAGACATAAATCTTTTCATTGGACAGAGGAAGCAGAGAAAGGTTTCAAGTTGTTGAAAGAGAATATAACTGAACAACTAGTTCTGGTTCTGCTAGATTTTAGTAAAACATTTCAAGTGAGATGTGACACAAGTGGATTTGTGATTGGAGTAGTCTTAAGTCAAGACAATAGACCAGTTGCATACTTAAGTGAGAAACTGAATGAGGCCAAAATAAATTATTCCCCTTATGATAAAGAGTTTTATGTAGTCATACAAGCACTGAAGAAATGGAGGCACTACCTAGTTCCAAAAGAGTTCATTTTGTATAGCAACAACCAGGCCTTACAGTTTATAACCAGACAAGAGAAATTGAACCATAAACATGCAAAATGGGTCGAGTTTATGCAAAAATTTAATTTTGTTTTAAAGCACATTTCTAGAAATGTTGACAAGGCTGTTGATGCATTGAGTAGGAAATGTTTGATTCTGTAGGACTTTCGAGTGAAGACCTTAGGTTTTGATAGCCTTAGGGAAATGTACAAAGATGATTCATATTTCAAGGATGCTTACAAAGCATGTGAGAACCTTGTTTTAAGAGATAGAACCCAATGGATTGAGTATTTAATTTAGGATGGACTGGTATTCAAAGGAAATTAGTTGTGTATCCTGAAGAGTTCTATGAGAGAATTTTTTTTGAAGGAAAAACATAGTGGGGGATTGGATGGACATTTTGGCCATGAAAAAACATTTGCGCAACTGAACAATTTGTATTATTGGCCAGGAATGAGGACATATGTGCGGAAATTTGTCAACATATGTATAATCTTCCAGCACGCAAAGGGGAAAATACATAATATTGGGTTATATCAACCATTTCCAATACTAGAGAAGCCATGGGATGCGGTAAGAATGGATTTTGTGTTGGGACTACCAAGGACACATAGAGGTTGTGATTCCATATTTGTGGTAGTCGATATATTTTCCAAAATGGAACATTTCATTTGATGTAAGAAAACCAGTGATGCAACACACATTGCAAATCTGTTTTTTCAAAGAAGTTGTCCGACTTCATGGATTACCCAAGAGTATTGTTTTAGAAAGAGATACCAAATTTGTTGGTCATTTCTGGTGGACACTATGGAAGAAGCTGGGGACGAATTTATCTTTTATCTTATCATATCACCCTTATACGGATGGATAGGATGATGTAGTAAATCAAAGTTTGGGGGAATTATTGAGGAGTTTAGAAACTGAACATCACAGTCAGTGGGATTAGATTCTGCCACAAGTGGAATTTGCATATAATGACTCACCTAATAGGAGCACAAGACAGAGCCCATTCCAGATACTGTATGGAATGCAGCCAAGGGGAGTATCTGAGTTGAGGAACTTAGAGCAGAGTGAGTTCAGGAGTGTTGGAGCGGAAGATTTTGTAGCGTAGATGCAGGAGCTCCACAATAATATTAAAGAGTGGGTGAAAATTTCCAACCAAGAATACAAGAACATAACATATAAACAGAAGAGAGAGCTTCAATTTGAAGTAGGAGATTTAGTTTTGGCACATCTCAGAAAAGAAAGGTTCCCAAGGGGAACATATAATAAGTTGAAAATAAAGAAAATAGGGCCGTGTAAAATTTTGAGGAAGTTTGAGGCAAATGCTTATGAGATAGAATTTCCAGATGATGTGGGCATATCACCCATATTCAATGTAGAATATCTATATATTTACATAGCATATGGAGCAGAGAATATGTATTTATGGTTCCTGTATGCATCTATTGAATGGTATGTTTACATTATATTTTCAGTCTCTGTTGTGCATTTGTTTCAATGACATATGTATGTGATTTCATGTTGAATGTATGAAGTCTGTGAGGAGAGTATGAGTTTCAATAGTTTCTCTTCTTAAGAATTCCTGCAAGGAGTGTAGTGAAATTTTGCAAGCAGTGGGTGGACAAGATTCTGGGTTTTACCTCAGAAAAGATTAGGAGAGATAGCGTTAACTTATATCAGTAGGAGTGAAAGTATAGCACAAAGTTGTGTAAGGTGTGCACAGATTGAAGAGAGTCTTATAGTTTTCCAACCCAAGTGAGTGGTTGAAGAAATTCTATCGCAAAGAGTACATAGAGTTGGAGTTGTCAAATAACCAGAGGTTATTGTGAAAGCCGGATGTAGTGCACACAGGATTCCTTAGAATCCTTGAGTTTGCAGCAAGGATCAAGCTCAGGAAGGATAGAGTTGAGGGAAGTTCAGAGGAAAGATGAGGTTTGAAGTCACCTTGTGGAACCAAGTTAAGAAGGGTTGACGCCAAGTTATTTGGCTAGGAAACATTGAGAGCTCGAACGGGCGGTAGAAATTCCTGGAGGGAGAAACACCGATTTCTATGGGCCATTGGATCCAGTAAATCTACGCAGAGGATAAGGGAGAGAGTCTTTCGACACTCGCAAGCTCAGGAGGGATAGTATCCATCGATCTCATTTAGAGATATAACCATTGATCCCTTCCATGGGAAGCAGAAATCGGAAAGTTAGAAGTCAGAAGGAAGAGGGGAGTCCAGTTTTAAACTTGAAAACGCGAAATTTTGATTCGTGAAGAAAGAATCTGGAGCGTTGGATCATGGGAAACATGGATCGTCGACTTGGGATAGAGGTCATCATGAGTTTCCATTTAGGGAGAAGGGGAGAGAACCACTTCATAGTTTCCCAATACATGAAGTCTCGTAGCACCGGAAGATGGGCCCCAAGTCACAGCTAGAGTTCAGATCAGTGGAGGGTTGAAGGGAGGAGCTCAGGATCGTTAAGCCCTAGTTTGGGGATCGTGAATTGGAGGAGTCGGGACAAATCGAAATAGAAGTCCAGAAATCATGAAATGCGAAGTGCTTGTTAGCTAGGATTGTGGTCACTGTCGATGGTCTCATGAGGGGAGCTTGCACATAGTGCTTTCTCACACAAGAGGGGTTTGTAAAAGGACATGTGTTTTTTTATATATTGAGGATTCTAGAGTGGACCAAGGAGCCATTTCGGCTTAGAAGAGTTGAAGATCCATAGACCGGGAGGTCAACAGACCCTGTTGAGGTCAGGTTCTGTGTCACTAAACACCTGAATTAAACCAGGACCATTATATTTGGAGAGACATGTGGTAGAGATCTAAGCACTTCGGGAGAAAGTACTCGAAAGAAAATTGGGAGTGGAAGTATCAAAACTCCCGAAGCCTGAAATGCCGAAGTAAATAAGAGCCATCTAATCCGGAAGGATGTGTGGCACTTGATATGCAATTCCAGGGCTTCTGTTTGGTCATTAATGCCCGCACAACTTTGACATTCCGAATGCACGAGAGCCACCAATATGAACTGTACAGGGGATCTCCGTCGTTGAAAATTTAACTCGTATGTTTGCTTGTGTTTCAAGCCCGACATGGACTGCTCTGAATGTTGTGTTTGGATGCTTCTTGCGCAAACAAAGGACATGGACGAATTGTTGAAAGCTCAATTTCATTAGCACCACTTTCCATATCTAGAGATCACAATGCCTCTAAGCTACTTTGTCGATGCAAATGTTTGTGCTAACATCAGGCTCCAAATGGGATGGGGAACTCCCTGTGAGGCTTCCAAGAGCCTTAGCAGTTCCAGTCGCCTTATCCATTGGGATATTGAGTCATCTATGTAAATAACCTCCAAACACTACTAATAATTTGCCACTTATTCAAGAAAACTAAAAGAACCACTATAAACTAGGGAAAGCAAGGCTCGAGAAGCGAGATTATTACATGTTTTAAACTTGAAGGAAAGAAAATGCTTGAAAAACGAGTTTATTTCCTACACTACCCTACCTCTAACCAAGTATGCAATTTGGTCAAGTAAAAGTGTTAGGGTCCTAACCCACACATAGGTAGAACAATATTCAGATGTAATAAAGGTGAATATTAATAAGGCCTCGCAATAAAATATAATAAGTTGAATGTAAGAAGACCTAATAGAAGCTTCCGCTTCTAGAAGGATATTCCTCTAGATTCTTCTTTTGATAGACATATTTAGTATAAATAGGAATCAAGGGTATGAGAACCCTATCTTGGATATTATTGTAATAGAGCTCTGCTCGACTAGAGGTTTCCCCCTCGAAGAGGCTCGTGAACATTGCTCTCAGAATCAAAGTGCTATTTTTGTTGTTATTCTTATATCATTTTATTATTATTGTGGTGATTGTTCTGGTTATATTGTTGTTATTCTGCAATTTATAGCATTTTATTTATGTTCTGCATACTTTTTATATCTAGTATATTACAAGTGGTATCAGAGAACTTTCCTTGGCAGAAATTGTGGGTTAAATTTTTTTCCAGGGTAGAGACGTATTCTAACGTCTTTAAGCCACATAGATCTATTGTTACTCGCATAAACTTGCAGTTGAGGGATTCATACATGCAAGAAATACAAGTGGTACTTAAGAAAACATCTGTTGGCCACCCTTGTAACCCTTGTTGGCACCCCTTCGAGTGGTAGCACATCAAACAACACTTGTGTACGGATCGACCTAGATTTCCTGAAGCCCTCCTTAGATAAAATGATCGGCCACCTAACTACTATAGTTCCACCGAGAACAACACTCGGGAATATACTCTCTAGTACCTAGGTAGTCGGGTAGGATGGTTAAGGGCATGGTTTAGCCTCCTTAGTTAGTACCCTGAGATATTGAGCCGAGTACTACTGTTGGACCCCACACGTATATCAGAGAGCTATAACATAGGGCAAACCCTTGTTTGTAGAACCCTTTAATACCTAACCCCGAGGGATAGAAACATATACAAATTAAAACAAACAATATCTATTGCCACACAACCGTGTTTGGGTTGCCAAATCACTACACATTTTTTCCTGGTTAAGAATTTGGGCATTTCATCACTGCATATTCTTCAGACCAGAGTATAACTCCATAGGTGTAAAAAAAAAAAAAATGTCTGGAAATTTTTTCACTATTATTTGAGACCTATTCCATTGGATTCATCTCTTCTTCCTTATCACATTCATACATATCATTTTTCCGGTAAACGTTTTGACCCCACCTGCCCCATTTCGGTTCTCTTGTCACCATGGCCCATACCCGTAGCCAAGACTTGGAAGCTCACTTCAATACCTTGCAATCTAATCTCACCGAGACCCAACAAGTATTGAAACAACTCAGTGGCAATGTTGCCTCCATCAATACAACCATGCAGTCCTCAATACAAAAATTCAAACAAGACCTGACCACCCAACTTGAATCTATCTTTTTGACGCTCTGCACCAAGATGCATATCCCTACAGATAACCCTTTATCCGACCCACCTCCACATACTGAAG
>JZKD02S0861076.1:748140-767324 GCA_000966675.3 Picea glauca
TGACAAGTGTAACTTTCTTCATGAAAATGATCTTAAAGAAGAGCTAGATCTTCTATCACCATGTCATTATCATGTCATCATCTTGATAACCAAAAATGAGGATAACACTCTCATTCCCATAACTTTCAGCACCATCACTTTCAATGTGACCTATGCCTTCATGGGTGGATGTGACCAAATTTGATGGCTCAGATTCCACTGGTTGGGTAACCCAAATGGAACATTATTTCTCTTTATATGACATCACAAATGACTTGGCCAAACTTCGGTATGTTGTTCTCCATCTAGATCAAGAATGTTCGCAATGATGGCAATGGAGAAAAATTTCCCGTCAAGGGTATATTGCTTGGACACACTTTGTGGAAGATCTTTATGAACAATTTGACACTGACACCAACCATTTGGGTTGTTTGACAAAGTTGAAACAATCAGGAACAATGGAAGACTTTATAGTTACTTTTGGGCGCCTAGATTTTTAGACAGAGGGCATGTCTGATTCTTTTTTCTGAGAGTGTTTTATTAGTGGCCTCAAGGATGATATTCGAGCCCATGTCCTCATGGATTGGCCTCAAGGTTGGGTGGAAGTGACTAAAAGAGATAAAGAAGCACAACAAGTTGTATCTTCTCAAAACTGGAAACCCTCCTTTATCCCTCTCACTAAACCGGTAAATACCACTACTCCCTCTGCTCTACTAAAGATCCAAAATTGACCAGGGCTGAAATGACTGAACGCCAACTCAAAGGCCTTTGTTATAATTGTGATGAAAAATATTTCCCAGGCCACAAGTGTAAGGAACAAAATATTTTTATGGCCATCTCAGAGGATATTTCAGAAGAGGAGGCTAAAACTCCCCTTGTATCTGAGTCACCTGAAACCACTGACATCACCCCTCCCTCAGACCCTCCCGAAGTTGAACCAATAATTTCCCTAAATTCTCTCACTGGCTTCTCTACTCCCCAAACCCTCAAGCTAATCAGTTACATCAAGCATAGGAAGGTCATCATTCTGGTTGATAGTGGGAGCACGCATAATTTTATTCATCACAACATTTCCTAAGAAACTCATTACTACATCCATGTAGTCAATAATTTCCAAATCATGATTTCCAATGGTGGCTCCATGAAATGTGGAGGGCGTTGTGAAAATGTGCGTCTCCAAATTGGTGACTACCACCTGAAATCTCCTATGTTTGCTATCGACATGGGTGGCTGTGACATTGTGTTGGGTGCATAATGGATAAGGACTTTGGGTCCCATTCTCATGGATTTTAAGGAATTAACCATGCAATTTGACCAGAAGGGAAAACAATATAAGTTCGAAGGAATCATCGTCGGTTCACCTGAGATCATTAGTTCCCATCGCATGGAAAATATTCTCAAAAAAGGTCATTCTGGTGTTATTTCCCAACTCCATGCCATACAAGCAACATAGACACCCTCAGTGCCGCAAGACCTCCAATTTATCCTTTCTAAACATCAAGTCATCTTTTCCACTCCCCAGGGACTCCCTCCTTCCTGTGGTGTTCATGATCATTCCATTCCCCTTGTAACAGGAAGACTTCCTCCCAATATCCATCTGTATCGTCACCCCTTTTCCCAAACAAATGAAATTGAGAAAATGGTCCAGGAACTCCTTAATTCATGCGTTATCCACCCTAGTACGAGCCCCTACTCTTCTCCGGTGGTCATAGTCCCGAAGAAAGAAGGTTCTTGGCGATTGTGTCCTAACTTTCGAGCCCTCAGCAAACTTACCATTAAAGACAAATTTCCCATTCATCTCATTGATGACCTCTTGGATGAATTGAGTGGCGCCCAATTCTTTACTAAACTTGATCTTCGTTCTGGCTATCACCAGATACTATGAAAGAGGAAGACATTCCCAATATTGCCTTTAGAACTCATGAGGGCCACTATGAGTTTTTGTTCATGCCCTTTGTCTTGTGTAATACCCCCTCCACCTTCCAAAGCCTCATGAATCATGTGTTTCATCATTTTCTCCATCATTTTGTCTTAGTTTTCTTTGATGATATCCTCATCTATAGAAAAACCTATACAGACCATCTTTCTCATGTGGATCGAGTTCTCCATCTACTTTCTCAGCACCAAATTTTCCTGAAATAGTCTAAATGTGATTTTGGCGCCTCAGAAGTCAAGTACTTGGGTCATCTGGTTGGAAAGGATGGTGTCAGGGTGGATCCTAAAAAAATTGAAGCTATGCAAGATTGGCCTCACCCAAAGACTCTCAAAAGCTTGCATGGATTTCTAGGCTTAACAGGTTATTATCGCAAGTTTGTTAAGAATTATGGAAAGATTGCAACACCTCTCACTGCACTCCTAAAAAATAACTCTTTCACTTGGACTCCAACAACTGCTCAAGCCTTTCAAACCTTGAAGATGGCCATGTGCACCACTCCATTCCTGGCCCTTCTTGATTTCACAAAGACCTTTGTCTTGGAATGCGATGCTTCAGGGAAAGGAATTGGTGTTGTCCTTATGCAAGAGGGTTGACCATTGGCCTTTACTAACAAGCAATTGTCTGAAAGAAATTTGGGCAAATCAATCTATGAAAATGAAATGTTGGCTATTTTTCATGCCATTGATCTGTGGCACCCTTATCTATTGGGGCAGTGCTTCCAAATTAAGACATACCATCAAAGCCTCAAGTATTTTCTGGAACAACGCATTTCCTCCCCGGAGCAACAAAAAAGGGTGAGTAAGCTCTTTGGATATGATTATGAGATCATTTAAAAGAAAGGAAAAGACAATGTGGTTGCGGATGCACTTTCCTAAAAATATGAAGATGACAGATCCCTTTTTTCTCTTTCCTTCATTTTACTAGATTGGCTCCAAGCTGTTAGCCAAAAATGGATACACGATCCTAAAAGTTCGCATCTGATCCAATAATTGCAGTCCAATGCTTCAACTTCCCCAGGGTTCTCTTGGCTCCATGATGAGCTTCAATACAAAGGTTGTTTGTATTTAAGTAAACAATCAAAACTTAAATCCATGGTACTTTCCAAGCTTCATGCTACACCCACAACTAGGCACTATGGGTTTACCAAAACCTATGACAGGGTCAAATGTTCTTTTGTTTTGGGATGGTATGAAACAAGACATTCATAATTTTGTCGCAGAATTTGATGTGTGTCAATGCAACAAGGGAGAAACAGTAAAATATTCGGGCACACTACAACCGCTTCCGATTCCACCTGCTATTTGGAGGGATATCTCTATGGATTTTATTATAGGCTTACCCAAATCGGGAATTAAATCAGTCATCATGGTGGTTGTTGATCGCTTTTCCAAGTATTCTCATTTCTGTGCTCTTCAACACACATTTATATCATTCATGGTGGTTCAACTTTTCATGGTTTAGGTCTTCAAGCTTCATGGCATGCCACATTCTATTGTTTTTGATTGCGACCCAACTTTCACGAGCAATGTTTGGCAAGAACTATTCAAGCTACAAGGCACCCAATTGCATATCAACACAACCTATCATCCCCAAACTTATGGTCAAACGAAAGTTGTCAACAAGTGTTTGGAAACATATTTGAGGTGATTTGCTTTGGAAAAGAAAATCAGTGGGCTCAATGGCTACCCCTAGTTGAATGGTGGTACAATACTTCATACCATACAACTACACGCATGACACCTTTTGAAGCTGTATATGGACAAAATCTACCTTTAGTTCTCTCATACTTATTGGGTGTCTCGAAGGTCCAAGCAGTTGACCAAATGCTTACAGTTCACGAGGCTATTCTCCATACCCTCAAAGAGAATTTGGTAATGGCACATAATTGCATGAAGCAACAAGAAGATCAAGGTCTCTTTGAATGCCAATTTGCAGAAGGGGATCAGGTGTTTCTTTGACTGCAACCTTACAAGAAAAATTCCCTCAAGGCCGAGCATTTTCAGAAGCTAGCACCCAAGTTCTATGGTCCTTATACCGTTCTCAAGCATGTGGGATAGGTGGCCTATCAGTTAGCTTTTCCTAGTCATTCTAAGCTACATCCTGTTTTTCATGTTTCATGCTTAAAGAAGGTTATTGGAACTAAGTTCCAACTTCAAACCAACCTTCCCGAGTTAGACGAAGAAGGATCCATTTGGCTACAACCAAAAGTAGTTTTGGATCAGCGTGAGCGTCGCCTACATCAGAGACCCATCAATGAAGTGTTAGTCTAATGGAAATATACAACTCCAACAGATGCCACATGGGAACCAACTACCATTCTGCAGCAATTTCCACATCTCAATCCTTGAGGACAAGGCTATTTTTAAGGGGGAGGACATGTTAGGGTCCTAACCCGCACATAGGTAGAACAATATATTCAAATGTAATAAAGGTCAATATTAATAAGGCCTTGCAATAAAATAGAATAAGTCGAATGTAAGAAGACCTAATAGAATCTTCCACTTCTAGAAGGATCTTCCTCTAGATGCTTCTTTTGATAGACATATTTAGTATAAATAGGAGTCGAGGGTTTGAGAACCCTACCTTGGATATTATTGTAATAGAGCTCTTTTCGACTGGAGATTGCCCCCTCGAAGAGGCCTGTGAACATTTCTCTCAGAATCAAAGTGTTATTTATGTTGTTATTATTATATCCTTTTAGTGTTATTGTGGTGATTGTTCTAGTTATATTGTTGTTATTCTGCTATTTCTAGCATTTTATTTTTGTTCTGCATACTTTTTATATCTGGTGTATTACAAAAAAAAAAATCGACAGTAGCCATTCAAGAAATTTCAAGACTGAGATGATATTGTCTCTATCATTGATCAATAGACAAAAACAGATATATACTAACAATGATAGAGAATATTTCATAAAGCCATACTCACTCGTGAACATTGGTGAAATGAAAACTGAAATTTTTAGAAAATCTGAAAAACTTGACTCCAACAAGGCTGCAAATGAATCCTTGAAACCAAGATCAGAAACTTGTTGATCTTCAGTAAACAACTGCTCATCCGTGAATGCCTATTTACTTGAAATCTTATAACCTTCTTTCTCTTTAATAAGCAGATCTTGGTCATCATGAGAGACAACTTATTTAAAATAATGATCATGAGATAATTGCACAACAGAATTTAAATCATACTGATAATGCTCAACTAGGAAAATATGATTATCTATATAATCGTATTTTATGTCATGCCTAAAATATTTCAGAAAATGATCATAAACATGACATGCATCCCTATCTATAGGAAAATCTTAGCATACTAAATATTATGGCTCCAAATGTAAAACATACTTACAACCTTGCTACTGCTCTAGATCTGATTCATACTCACTATCTTTTTGCTTGGAATATGAAAGATACTGACAGTCTTCCTGCTCATGTACATGCAAATTTTCAAAATATGCTCGATCTTGAATCTTCTTTCTAGCATGGATTTTCTCCTCGACTTCTTCAACATATTCAAATAAGCATTTTAAGGATGAATATTTCCTTCCTCTCAATAAAAGAACAATCTTTGAATGTTGATCCATTACATAGTACACCATGGAAGCAGTATAGGAAGGTTGGATTTCCAATGGCATGTTATGATAAACACTATAAAACCTCCTGTTGAAGAAAACCAAGGCTTCCTATTCACCTCTCCTCAAATCTTAAAAATCATCCAAGTACTAAACAAGGGAATTGTTCTCACCCCAATAATTTAAAAAGACATCGCACAACTCGATCCAAGAACCAATGGAATCAACTCTCAAACCCTTAAACCACACAACAACATCTCTGATCAAATATTTGGAGAACAAAATCATAATAAAATTGTCATGTAATATCTCAAACTGATCAATAAAGTTCCCAAAGGCCTCCAAATGCCTCTCAGTTGTAACATGATATTCTCCAGAGAACTGAGGAAGATACTCAAGGAAATCGAGAGGATAAGGATGAAGGTGATATGGCAGCCTTAAAGGTTTAAATATCTTGTCTCTGATTCTAGTTTGAAAACTAGTGGGTTGGATATGAGGTTTAACAAGTTGATGGAAAGGTTCAAAAGTAACAACAGGAGGTGATGAGATAAGAGAAGGCTTTGAATGAGTTTCAACCTCCTCAAGGTTACAAGGGTGATCAAAATCAAGAGGGATTTCAATACAAAGCTCATCCTTATGAATAGGCTGAGGTGAAGATACAATATCAACATCTACAACATAGGAAGAAGGCATGTCTTATTCTTCCAAGGATGGATATATAAGGGAAGGATGATGATCATCCTAATAAACAAAGTAGAGGATAATCCTCTTGATATGTAAAGGGAAAGAGAGAAATGAGATGATAAAGAAAAATAAGAGTTCATGGAGAAAGCTCATAAGTTGCTACCTGGTCATTCCCTTTTGTGTGGTCATCTTTTTGTCAACAAGATCCTCCCCAATGGAGTCTTTGATTATGGAGTCACCAGGTATATGATTACAGTCAATTTCTATGTCCCTCTCTTGTCTACCATCAAGAGCTTGATCCATGTCGTTCTCCTAGGGAAGATATATTCACTTTCGTACTCGACAACGACGACATTTATGTTAGCACTCTAAGAGTCACCCCCAGACTGCAAATGGGAGTAATCTTGGTAACATTCAAATTGATTTTATTTTTGTTTGAAATCAGGGATCAACAAGACTTTAAAGAAAGGAAAAGAAAACAGATATCACTGCAGATCAGTGATGGACCATTAGGTTATGGAGTCATAACCAATCTTCTCATTGAAGCCATTTAAGCTCCCTATTAGACAAGAGATTTATATAATGATGAAGAGAAGCATATGAGAATTAACATAATGAAAATTTTTCTCTAAGAATATATCCTCTCTGCAAAGATAATTTAGATGTGTCTGAACAGTAAACAATGATAAATAGGGAATCTTACAACAAATCCTCTACTGCATCAAGAATCTATCAATCAAAAGCAAATTTTAATCCTTAAAATCAACAATACATTCAAATAAGATGAAGAATGGAACATAGAACATAGAAGACAAATTTGATGAAATAAATCATATGAATCTTCAATAACATACACTTTTCAGCTACATGCCCCTCTGGCTTACAAACTAAAATACACAGTCATTCCATTTCTCTAAACCTCCTCAGGTCTTAGGCCGAACCCTTTTTACATGAAAAACATTAGAATATATAGTTTCCAGGAGGTTGACTGCCTTTAGATAGATTAGGTTACAAAAATTATTTTTTCCCCAAAATAGAAACAACTGCATGATGACTCATTCCATAAAATTTGGGAAGTTACAACAAAAACCACCCAAAATAGGACATACTTGATTTATCTTAATAGCCTTATCTAAATCGATATGAAAGTGATTTTAGTAGCTTGATGACATGTCACAACTGAAAGGTCAGTCTGGGAGTCTTCTACATTCATGTTTTCTCTGTGAGGGACTGGCTTCAGTCTACTAGTGTTCTTATTATCCTCGTGACTTTCCTTTGATGATTTGGCTTAATGCCCAGTTTTTGTTGCCACGCGCTTCTCTCAGATTTGATGCTATATAAGCATGTGATTCTGGGCCTGTCAAGGGAAGTTTGGATCCACACTGCTTCTGTGCCCACAATTCACCACCAATTTCCACATACCTCTTTTTCTATACCATGGTTTCTCTTGTGGGACCGCTCAAGAATTTTATCGTTCGACCACTTTCCATCCCTGTATCGAAGCATGGTTGTTGATCTAGTTGCAATCTGTGATCTGGGTAACTGCTATTTTAGCGCCCCTGCTAAAGTTCTATTCGTTTGTCATATTAAAATCTCCTAGCCATATTTAGAAATGGCGTAAATTTCTTAGATCTCGGGAGATTTTGAACACAGAGCATGAATATCTCCCAAAGTGAATTTCTCTTGTAGTGATGTGGCAATCTCTCGTCACTACGACACTTCAAAGTTCAAGAGCATTTGAATGCAAAGTGTATATAACTCCCAGAGTGCCGAACTCACGAAGTGATTAGTGTGTTCATATCACTAATTAAACCCAGATTAAGCTGTTTGTATCATCTAAATATTTTAGGACTTCGAGGCTCTAGGTTTCCGAGAACTATTCTCTCTCTAAATGGAAAACTCCTGTAGTGACAATTCTATGAAATGAAGTGGTGGCTTGATGTCATATGATGTCATGACTGCTGATGTTTCACATAAGGTGACATGTTTCACTAAAATATGAGTGGATGATGGGACCCAAATGAACAAAAATGAGTGCCACATGTCAAGGCCATATGGATGCCATGTGTCTCCATGAATGAGCGCCACAAGTCATGACGGATGAGTGTTGTGTGCTTCGTCACTTCGACATTCTAGAGCTCCATAGAACTGGGTTTTCTTTGCATCTAAATCTCTCGGAGTTGTACAACCTTGAAGTGATGTGTCTCAGAAGGGGAGTGACATGTGTCAGATGAAATCAAGAAGATGATGTGCCCCAAGGTGATTGAAAAGTATGCCATGTGTCACAATAGATGACTACCACATGTGAGCACTAGATAGATTCCAAGTGTCTTCGACACTTTTGAGCTCCAAGGCTTCTTCATGTAGAGCTTGTATAACTCTCAGAGAAGATCTTGATCATTGGATCTAGAGGGACACATGATAAATATCCATGCACTCGGAGAGAAAGTACTCTGAAGGAAATTAGGAGTGGCGAAGCCAAAACTCCCGAATCCTGAACTCTTGAATTAAAGAACGACCGTTAGATTTGGAGATATTCACGGTAGAGATATGAGCACTCTGGGAGAAAGTACTCCAGAGGAAATCAGAAGCGAAAGTCCTGAAACTCCCTAAGCCCAAACTTCCGAAGTAATGAAGAACCGTCTGATTCAGAAGGACGCGTGGCGCTTGATCTGAATCTCCGAGGCTTATGTTTGGTCATTAATCCCCACTTAACTTTGACATTCTGAATGCATGAGAGCCACCAATCTAAATTGTACAGGGGATATCTGCCGTTAAAAATTTAACCTGTATGTTTTCTTGTGTTTCAAGCTTGACATGGACTGCTCTAAACGCTGCATTTGGATGCTTCCTGTGCAAACAAAGGACATAGTCGGCCTGTCGAGAGCTCAATTTTGGTAGCGCCACTTTCCATATTTAGAGTTCACAATACCTCTGAGCTACTTTTCCACTGCAAATGTTTGTGCTAACATCAGACTCCAACTGGGATGGGGGACTCTCTGTGAGGATTCCAAGAACCTTAGCAGTTCCAGTCGCGTTATCCGTTGGGCTATGGATTCATATGTGTAACCAACCTCAAAGCATTGCTAACAATTTGCCACTTATTCAAGAAAACTGAAAGAACCTCTATAAACTAGGGAAAGCAAGGCTCGAGAAGTGATATTATTACCTGCTGCAAACATGAAGGAAAGCAAATGCTCGAGAAGAGAGATTATTTCCTACACTACCCTACCTCTAACCAAGTATGCAATTTGGTCAAGTAAAAGAAGATTTCCACAGTAGCCATTCAATAAATTTCAAGATTGAGATGATATTGTCTCTATCATTGATCAATAGATAAAAACATATATATACTAACAGTGATAGAGAATCCTTCAGAAAACCATACTCACTTGTGAACGCTGGTGAAATGAAAACTGAAATTTTCAGAAAATCTGAAAAACTTGACTCCAACAAGGCTGAAAATGAATCTTTGAAACCAATATCAGAAACCTGTTGATCTTTAGGAAAACACTTCTCATCATGAATTCCTCTTTACTTGAAAACTGATAACCTTCTTTCTCTTTCATAAGTAGATCTTGGTCATCAGGATAGACAAATTCTTTAAAATAATGATCACGAGATAATTGCACAACAAAATTTAAATCATACTGATAATTCTTAGCTAGGAACATATGATTATCTATACAATCATTTGTTACATCATGCTCAAAATATTTCGGAAGTTGATCATAAACATGACATGCATGCCTGTTTGTAGGAAAATCTGAGCATATTGAAGAATATGGCTCCAAATGTAAAACATACAACCTTGCTACTTCTCCAGATCTGAATCATACTCACTGTCTTTTTTCTCCAAATCTGAAACATATTGACAATCTTCCTCCTCATGTACATGCGAATTTTCAAAATATGCTCGATCTTGAATATTCTTGCTAGCACGGATGTTCTCCTCGACTTCTTCAGCATATTCAAATAATCATTTTAAGGATGAATATTCATTTCCTCTCAAGAGAAGAACAAGCTTTGAATGTTGATCCATTACATAGTACACCATGGAAGCAATCTCGAAAGGTCGGATTTCCAATGGAATTTTATGATAAACACTATAAAACCTCCTGTTGAAGACAACCAAGGATTCCTCTTCACCTCTCCTCAAAGCATAAAAATAATCCAAGTAATGATCAAGGGACTTGTTCTCACCCCAACACTTTAAAAAGGCATTGCAAAAATTTATCCAAGAACCAATGGAATCATCTCTCAAACCCTTATAATACACAACAACATCTTTGATCAAAGATTTGGACAACAACCTCATAATAAGATCATCATGTACTATCTCAAACTGATCAATAAAGTTCTCAAAGTCCTCCAAATTCCTCTCAGCTGTAACATGATCTTCTCCAGAGAACTGAGGAAGATACTCAATGAAATCAAGAGGATAAGGATGAAGGTGATATGGAAGCCTTAAAGTTTTAAATATCTTGTCTCTGATTCTAGTTTGAAAACTAGTGGGATGGATATGAGGTTTAACAAGTTGATGGAAAGGTTCAATAGTAACAACAGGAGGTGATGAGATAAGAGAAGGCTTTGAATGAGTTTCAACCTCCTCAAGGTTACAAGGGTGATCAAAATCAAGAGGGATTTCAATACAAAGCTCATCCTTATGAATAGGTTGAGGTGAAGATACAATATCAACATCTCCAAAACAAGCAGAAGGTGGGTCTTCTTCTTCCAAGTATGGATATATAAAGGAAGGTCGATGATCATCCAAATAAACAAAGTAGAGGATAATCCTCTTGATATGTAAAGGGAAAGAGAGAAATGAGCTGATAAATAAAAACAAGAGTTCATGGAGAAAGATCATAAGTTGATACCTGGTCATCCCCTTTTGTATGGTCATCTTTTTGTCAACAAGATCCTCCCCAATGGATTCTTTGATTGTGGAGTCGTCAGGTAGATGATTACAGTCAATTTCTGTGTCCCTCTCTTTTCTACCATCAAGAGCTGGATCTATGTCGCTATCCCAGGGAGGATATCTTCACTTTTGTCCCTGACAACGACGACATTTATGTTATCACTCCAAGAGTCACCCCCAAACTTCAAATGGGAGTAAGCTTGGTAACATTCAAATTAATTTTATTTTGGTTTCAGGGATCAACAAGACTTTAAAGAAAGGAAAATAAAATAGATATCACTGCAAATCAGTGATGGACCATTAGGCTATGGAGTCATAAACAATCTACTCATTGAAGGCATTTAATCTCCCTATTAGACAAAATATTTGTATAATGATGAAGAGAAGAACGAGAGAATTAACATAAAGATGAATTTTCACTAAGAATAGATCCACTCTACAAAGAGAATTTAGATGTGTCTAAATAGTAAACAATGACAAACAAGCAAGCTTACAACAAATCCTCCACTACATCAAGAATATATCAATCAAAGGAAAATTTTAATCCTTAAAATAAACACTACATTCAAATAAGATTAAGAATGGAACAGAGAACATAGAAGACAAATCTTATGAAACAACTCATATGAATCTTCAATAACATACAATTTTTAGCTACATGCCCCTCTGGATTACCAACTGAAATACACAGTCATTCCATTTCTCAAAACCTCCTCAGGTATTGGACCAAACCCTTTTTACATGAAAAACATGAGAATATATAGTTTCCAGGAGGTTGAACTCCTTTAGATAACTTCTGTTACAAAAATTATTTTTTCCCCAAAATATAAACAACTACATGATGACTCGAACCCTAAAATTTGGGAAGTTACAACAAAACCCCCCCAAAATAGGACATACTTGAGTTTCCTAATAACCTTATCTAAACTGGTATGAAAGTGATTCCAATAACTTGATGACATGTCACAACTGAAAGTTCATTCTGGGAGTCTTCTACATTCATGTTTTCTCTGTGAGGGACTGCCGCGGTCTACTAGCGTTCTTCTTCTCCTCGTGACTTTCGTTTGATGATTTGGCTTAATGCCTAGTTTTTCGTTGCCAAACGCTGCTCTCAAATTTGATGCTATATAAGCACGTGATTCCAGGGTTGTTAAGGGCGATTTTGTATCCACACCACTTCTGAGCTCGTAATTCACCACCAACTACCACATACCTCTTTTTCTATACCATGGTTTTGATTACTGGACCGCTCAAGAATTTTATCGTTCGAGCACGTTTCGTCCCCGTAATGAAGCATGGTCATTGATCTGGTTGCAATTTGTGATCTGGGTAATCGCTATTTTAGCGCCCCTACTAAAGTTCTATCTGTCTACCATATTAAACTCTCCTAGCCATATTTAGTGATGTCACAAATTTCTTAGAGCTCGGGAGATTTTGAACGCAGAGCATGAATATCTCCCAAAGTGACTTTCTCCCGTAGTGATGTGGCAGTCTCTCGTCACTACGACACTTCGAAGTTTGGGAGCATTTAAATGCAAAGTGTATATAACTCCCGGAGTGCCGAACTCATGAAGTTATTAGTGTGTAATTGTAACTAATTAAACCTGGATTAAGCTGTTTGGATCATCTAAACATTTTAGGACTTCGAGGCTCTGGGTTTCGAAGAATTGTTCTCGCTCTGAATGGAAATATCCTAGAGCGACAATATTGCGAAGTGACATGGTGGCCTGATGTCATATGATGTCATGACTGCTGGTGTGTCACATAAGGTGAGTGACATGTGTCACTCTAAAATGAGCGGATGATGGGACCCAAATGACCAGAAATGAGTGCCACATGCCAGGGCTAGATGGATGCGACGTGTCTCCATGAATGAGAACCACTAGTCGTGACAGAAGAGTATTTCATGCTTTGACACTTTGGCACTCTGGAGCTCTATAGAACTTGCTTTTCTCTGCATCCAAATCTCCCAGAGTTGTACAGTCCCGAAGTGACATATCTTAGAAGGGGAGTGACACGTGTCAGATGAAATCAAGAAGATGACGTGCCCCTAGGCGATTGAAAATAATTCCACATGTCACAAAAATGAATACCACGTTTCAACACTAGATGGATTCTAAGTGTCTTTGACACTTTTGAGCTCAGGGGTTTCTTCATGTAGAGATTGTATAACTGCTAGAGCATATCTTGATCGTTGGATCCAGAAACACACGCGACAAAGATCCATGCACTCCGGGAGAAATTACTCTGGAGGAAATCGAGAGTGGTCAAACCAAAAATACTGAATTAAATAATGATCTTTAGATTTGGAGAGACACACGACAGAGATCTGAGCACTCCGGGAGAAAGTACTCTGGAGGAAATTGAGAGTGGAAGTCCTAAAACTCCCAAAGCCTGAACATCAAAGTAAATAAGAACCGTATGATCTATAAGGACACGTGGTGCTTGATCTGCAACTCTGGGGTTTCTGTCTGGTCGTTAGTGCCCGCACAACTTTGTCATTTCGAATGCACGAGAGCCGCTAATCTGAACTGTACATGGGATCTTCGTCGTTGAAAATTTAACCCGTATGTTTACTTGTGTTTCAAGCCCTACATGTACTGCTTTGAACGTTTCATTTGGATGCTTCTTGCACAAACAAAGGACATGGTCGACCTGTTGATAGATCAATTTCGCTAGCCCCACTTTCCAGATATAGAGTTCACAATGCCTCTGAGCTACTTTTCCACTGCAAATGTTTGTGCTAACATCAGGCTCGAACTGGGATGGGGGCCTCCCTGTGAGGCTTCCAAGAACCTTAGTAGTTCCAGTCACCTTATCCATTGGGCTATGGATTCATCTGTGTAACCAACCTCCAAACACTGCTAACAATTTGCCACTTATTCAAGAAAACTGGAAGAACCATTATAAACTAGGGAAGGTAAGGCTCGGGAAGTGAGATTATTACCTACTGCAAAATTGAAGGAAAGAAAATTCTCGAGAAGTGAGCTTATTTCTTACACTACCCTACCTCTAACCAAGTATGAAATTTGTTCAAGTAAAAGTAGTTTTCCACAGTAGCCATTCAATAAATTTCAAGACTGAGATGATATTGTCTCTATCATTGATCAATAGATAAAAACATATATATACTAATAGTGATAGAGAATCCTTCAGAAAACCATACTCACTCATGAACGCTGGTGAAAAGAAAACTAAAATTTTCAGAAAATCTGAAAAAATTGACTCCAACAAGGCTGCAAATGAATCTTTGAAACCAAGATCAGAAACCTGTTGATCTTCAGGAAAAAAACTACTCATCCATGAATGCCTCTTTACTTGAAAACTGATAACCTTCTTTCTCTTTCATAAGTAGATCTTGGTCATCTGAAGAGACAACTTCTTTAAAATAATGATCACGGGATAATTGCACAATAGAATTTAAATCATATTGATAATGCTCAACTAGGAACATATGATTATCTATACAATCATATATTACCTCATGCTCAAAATATTTCAGAAACTGATCATAAACATGACATGCATCCTTGTCTATAGGAAACTCTGAGAATACTCAAGAATCTGGCTCCAAATGTAAAACATACTTACAACCTTGTTGCTGCTCCAGATCTTATTCATACTCACTGTATTTTTTCTCTGAATTTGAAACATATTGATAGTCTTCCTTCTCATGTACATGCAAATTTTCAAAATATGCTCGATCTTGAATCTTCTTTCTAGCATAGATGTTCTCCTCGACTTCTTCAACATATTCAAATAAGGATTTTAAGGATTAATATTTCCTTCCTCTCAAGAGAATAACAAGATCTGAATGATGAGCCATTACATAGTACACCATGGAAGCAGTCTCAGAAGGTCGTATTTCCAATGGCATGTTATGATAAACACTATAAAACCTCCCGTTTAAGATAATGAATGCTTCCTCTTCACCTCTCCTCAAAGCATAAAAATCATCCAATTACTGATCAAGGGACTTGTTCTCACCCCAACAATTTAAAAATGCATTGCACAACTCGATCCAAGAACCAACATAATCATCTCTTAAAAACCCTTAAACCAAACAACAACATCTCTAATCAAAGATTTGGAGAACAACCTCATAATAACATCATCATGTACTATCTCAAAATGATCAATAAAGTTCTCAAAGGCCTCCAAATGCCTCTCATCTGTAACATGGTCTTCTCCAGAGAATCGAGAAAGATACTCAAAGAAATAAAGAGGATAGGGATGAAGGTGATTTGGAATCCTTAAAGGTTTAAATATCTTGTCTCTGATTCTATTTTTAAAACTTGTGGGATGGATATGAGGTTTAACAAGCTAATGGAAAGTTTCGACAGTAACAACGGGAGGTGATGAGATAAGAGAAGGATTCGAATGAGTTGCAACCTCCTTAATGTTACAAGGGTGATCAAAATCAAGAGGGATTTCAATACAAAGCTCATCCTTATGAATAGGTTGAGGTGAAGATACAATATCAACATCTACAACACAGGCAAAAGGCAGGTCTTCTTCTTCCAAGGATGGATATATAAAGGACGGATGATGATCATCTAAATAAACAAAGTAGAGGATAATCCTCTTGATATGTAAAGGGAAAGAGAGAAATGAGCTGATAAATAAAAACAAGAGTTCATGGAGAAAGCTCATAAGGTGATACCTGGTCATCCCCTTTTGTATGGTCATCTTTTTGTCAACAAGATCCTCCCTAGTGGATTCTTTGATTCTGGAGTCGCTAGGTAGATGATTACAATCAATTTCTGTGTCCCTCTCTTTTCTACCATCAAGAGATGGATCTACGCCATTCTCCCAGGGAAGATATATTCACTTTCATCCTCGACAAAGATGCCATTTATGTTAGCAGTCCAAGAGTCACCCCCATATTGCAAATGCTAGTAATCTTGGTAACATTCAAATTGATTTTATTTTGGTTTGAAATCAGGGATCAACAAGACTCTAAAGAAATGAAAATACAACAAATATCATTCCAGATTAGTGATGGACCATTGGGCTATGGAGTCATAACCAGTCTGCTCATTGAAGGCATTTAAGCTCCCTATCAGACAAAATATTTGTATAATGATGAAGAGAAGAATGAGAGAATTAACATAAAGACAAATTTTCGCTAAGCAAAGATCCTCTCTGCAAAGATAATTTAGATGTGTTTGAATAGTAAACAATGATAAATAGGCAAGATTACAACAAATCCTCTACTGCATCAAGAATCTATCAATCAAAGGCAACTTTTAATCCTTAAAATCAATAATACATTCAAATAAGATGAAGAATGTAACATAGAAGATAGAAGACAAATCTTATGAAACAACTCATATGAATATTCAACAACATACAATTTTTAGCTACATGCCCCTCTGGCTTACAAACTGAAATATACAGTCATTCCATTTCTAAAAACCTCCTCAGGTTGATGGGTGTTCTATATGCACTAAAAACATAGTAAAAACCCTTAATTAAATTGTCAACCCGGGGTAAGTAAACTTAGAGTTATAGAAAAATATATGTCAAAGGTAGAAGACTGGTAGGAGTATAGTCTAACTAAGGAAGACAACTATCTAAGGCTAATCTGCTCAAGAAAATATATCTAATGATAAAACCCTACTAGGCACAATTAAACTAGGTAACCTAAGTACTTTTGGGCCAAAGGTTGATGGATAGTTCCTAAGAAAGCAAATGAAAACTCTATGTAAAGAAAACAATAAGCAAAAACAAACTACCAAGCATAATAAGAAAATGACAAAAGAAAACTTCTTTAACTTACCAACCTACATTCAATGAGAAACTACCTTATGAAAGCAAATAAATAAGCAAGTAAGCAAAAGCACCTATCTAACCTATTAAAGCAAATATACAAGTAAGCAAAGACACCTAACTAACCTACTAAAGAAAAAGACAAGTAAGCAAAGACACCTAATTAACCTACTAAAGCAAAAGACAAGTAAGCAAAGGCAACTAATTATTGCAAGCAAAAATTCTCATTGAACAACTATCTAGCCTAAGAGGCAAGTGGACTAAATGCCTAATAAAAAACTATTTCTAATGCGTGAAAGGAAATCTAAATGCTCAATGCAATGCATGAAAGGAAATATAGTCTATTGAAAGCAAGAAAGACTACCAACTAATTTTTAATCCATGATAAGAAAACTACTATCTATCAAATCAAAGTCTATCTATCCTACAACAACAAATGAGACTATTTCCTAAGCTATGAAAACAAGAAACTATATCTTATGAAAGCAGGAAAATTCTTCTTTTAACTTATGACGATTCAAATATAATGTTGGTGGTTGTGTGAATGCCTTTGGTGGTGACAGATGATATCTCGATGACACTTGACAACAAAGGACAATTCCAATGGTATAATCTCAATACTAATCTCGATGGAAAAATGAAAGGTGTGGAGTAAACAATCCAATGAAAACTTAGCCATGATGAAAGTAATGTTAAATACCCTACATATTCATGTATAAACCATAAACAACATAACGAGATCATCATTATTTAACTAACAAATTTAATTGCATTTTAATTCTAAGAAAGGAAATTGCGCGAAATAAAACTATACTATGTCTACTCTAATCATTCAAACTATGATAAGAAAATGACTAAAAACAGAAATTAAAAACATGATATTAAAAAGTAAATTGACAATTACATGAACCAATACTAAGTAAATGAAATCCACGTAAACTAAGATAAGCAAGCTATGATTCAAAAACTGGAAGTAAATCTATCCATCCATCAATCTTTGTCAAAAGAAACCCAAATTAAAACTATGTATAGTTCTAATTAAAAAAACTGTTCTAAACTTGACTGTAAAATTATAAAAGAAAACATCATTTAACATCTACTTTGCACATGGGGTTAGTATAAATAGAGAGAGAGAGAGAGACTTTCTAATTGCACATAGGATTAGTATAGAGACTTGCAAGCCTGTTCCTAATCTATGAAATCAACACATACTAACACATATCATCATCTAACCTGCAAAAGAGAAGTAAAATAGTAAGCTACAACAAACTAATTAATTAAATGAAAACATGCATATACATGAAATAAGAAAGATAAATTTGAATTAAGAAATGCATAAATAACATAAGAACAATCACCAGATTGTCGGTGGGCTCCCCAACAAGTCGTGGGTACCTCCTACAAGCACACCATGAAATTAACAAGGCAAATTCACCATGAAAGCTTGAAAACACAGTTCTGGCACAATTCTGGCAATGTAAAATACTAAAACAGAGAAAAACGAATTTGTCTCTAATCTAATGGCTCTTCTACTTGGTTAACAATCTTCTGAACATCCTAGTGGTATTTATAATGTTTACATGCCAAGTGGTCGACCACAAGAGGTTCGAACCATGTCTAAAATTCATAAATTTCATTAATGGTGCCCTAACTACCGAAACAAAGCGAGCCAATAATCACCCTCTTTGAACAACTGAATCTGAATTGTTGGGAGGTCAGTAGATGAAGGGGGCGATCATGAAGAAAACCCATGTGCCCGATTTTTCCATCACTGGCTGCCAATGAAAGAAAGAAATACTACCAACTAATTCTTAATCCATGATAAGAAAACTACTATCTATCAAAGCAAAGTCTATCTATCCTACAACAGTAAATGAGACTATTTCCTAAGCTATGAAAAAAAGAAACTATATCTTATGAAAGCAAGAAAACTATTTTTTTAACTTATGACGATTCAAATATAACGTTGGTGGTTGTGTGAATGCCTTCGGTGGTGACAGAAGATATCTCAATGACACTTGACAACAAAGGACAATTCCAATGGTATAAGCTCAATACTAATCTCGATGGCGAAATGAAAGGTGTGGAGTAAACAATCCAATGAAAACTTAGCCATGATGAAAGTAATGTTAAATACCCTGCATATTCATGTATAAACCATCAACAACATAACGAGATCATCATTATTTAACTAAGAAATTAAAAAAAATTGTTCTAAACTTGACTGTAAAATTATAAAAGAAAGCATCATTTAACATCTACTTTGCACACGGGGTTAGTAGAGAGAGAGAGAGAGAGAGAGAGAGAGAGAGAGAGAGAGAGAG
>JZKD02S0861076.1:769072-805474 GCA_000966675.3 Picea glauca
ACCAATTTTTAAGTAGAACTTTGACCAAGACAATCATTTGAAAATTTATGACAAGGAATGATGACATGACCATGATGAGAATTTATGACCTTGGATGAGTGGAGGGAGTATTAATGACACCTAGACACACGAATGACAATTTTACAACCAAGATATGTCAAATTGTATTTGAGAATTTTATCTTGAAAATATAACAATTTGACCTAATAATCCTATCAATCGCATGAAAGGGTAAAATTGATAACTAGTGACTGACAGAACTGATAGATACTAATAAAAGGATTGGTTTGTATTGGTAAGCATGGTGAACATGAGAATTTTTATTGTCTGTCATCAATATGTAACAATTCATACAACTGATCCTCTTTTCATAAGCTTGGAATACAGATGACAGTAAGTATTTAGCAATTGTAATCGCTTTGTATTTGTCACAAAGAGTAGTTAAGTATAAGCAGTCTTCTATAGAATACACATAAAAATGCACATGAACTTATAAAACACACAATGATGTCAGCAGTATATAATTTAGCATACCAATACAAACAACTGCTCATATAATATCCCAAGACTTTGTAAAAAGACAATATGACAGAATTTTGACATAAATCCTACTTCCTCTTCTCATGGGTTTGCTATACAAATGGGCAATGCTTAGCATTTTTAGCTCAGGAAAACTCCCCCCAGACCAAAGATATGGCACATCTTCGTGCCATGAAATAGAAATAGGCTTCTTGGTCTTCTTGCCCGATGAGGCTGCAGGGGTATCAACAAGTTTCTTGGACTTTTGGTCCGGTAAAGGAATAGCTTGAGCATGAGGGTTTAGGTGGAGTAACAGTCCCTAGATCAAGAGTATTCTTGATAGCCTTGATTGTAAGATGAGGGTTTGAAAATTGGTAAATGAACTCATCCCACACTTTCTCTTGTTTTTCCAACTCAGCTAAGAGAAGTAGTTTTATAAGGTCGTGGTAAAATAGGTTGTTATGGGGATTGGTTACATCCTTCCTCACTTGGGAAGACATATTCTCAAGACTCATTAAGAAGTAAAAGGGAAAGTTACAATGGCTTATTGAACTGAAAGTGAGCTAATAATCGAAATTGACAAGATTTAAAGACAAAATATCTACCTTCACATGTAAACAATTTGGCGATGACTATGAGAGGGTTGATTAGCTCTTCTTTTATCCACTCCTTGGAGTATCCCTTAGCTCCAGAGATGTTCTAAATTTGGTTTTGACAACCCTGTTATAGCATGCTCTTGGAAACTGGTGGTGTTTAAATCAATGGTCTCCAACTCTTGGGATGTTTGTGGCTGAGGCAATTGATTCCTCAGAGGACACAAACATAGTGAATAGGAGTTTAGGCAGGCTAAGAGTGTTCCATTATTGTTGATTTTTCCACCATGCCCACTCAATCCACTTGCATAGAACATGTAATGTCAAACCTACAATGAACAACCTATAACAAAAATGTAATGTCAAACCTACAATGAACAATCTATAACAAAAATAAACCAACAGAGTGGTCTGTTAAGGACATATACAACAATTTATAGCACACATGAGTTTAGCACCTCAAGATAAAATGACTGCTAATGTAATAACTTGTATCATGAAAATAATACAAATTTTTTACAAAGATTTACTTCTTTAGGAAATGATCATTTGTTAACTCATGAACCCCTCCCCCACACCTAAGTATTTTGACACCTCACAATCAAAAGTATAGAAAACTAGTCAGTATCCTCCAATAGACGAAGATTTAGAGTATGTCAAGTGTAAAGATAAAATTTCACAGCTTGGTCTGACGAGACAGTTAGAAGATGGTCCCACCTATAGGATAAGAGATCCTATATATAGATAAGAAGTGGTAGGCAAGCGAGTTTCAAGATAGTCTTAGAGTCATTTCCCAATGGAAATTTGATGAGATTCATTAACCTTAGCTTAACCACACATACTCCATTTCATCTTTGTCTGCAAGGAATTCCATACTTCAGGACAAGTTTAAATTTAGTATTTATTTTTGTTAGATTATCATCCTCGCTAGGTAGAATGCCCTGCTGCTAGCAAGCGTGTTCAGTACTCCGACAGGTTTTCCTAGTCATACCATAGGCTGATACCTGCTGCCAGCAGACCTATTTAGTATCCCGACGGGTTAGCCTCTTAAACCCTCAGAGACTGCCCCTCTATCTTTTAAGATTTTAGTATAGGGTTGCTTATGCAAGAAGATGGGGGAACAACTCTGAAACAACTTTTTCTTTCTTTTTCTTTTTAATTGGGATGGTATTTATGTTAGAGGATGACTTTCCATTATATTATTAGTGATTGTCTTGATGTAAGGGGTACTTAAGAGGACGTGGCCTATCTAAAGATATGATATAATAAATCTATTTAGTGTGTAGTGGATGGTACCATTGAGAAAGAATAGAAAGGTATCTCCAGACTCAACTTACTTTCTTCCTTTGTAGTTATTTGTGATGTTTCCATGGCTAGCCTCTAATTAGACTTCCTTGTTACTCTTTTATAAATACACTTGACTCACTTACTCAGGTTTCTTGAGAAAACTATACGAGATACCTCTAGGCTTGATAGTTATGGTATCGCTTCCTTATACAGTGGTGAAGAGTTTCAAGAGCAACTTCTTTAGAATGCCTTAAAAAATGATAATGTTTGCAAAAATATGGCCAACTACAGTAAGTCAATATTCATTTGATGCTTTAGCAACGCAAAATTCAAGTATAACAATGTTTTTAAGAAAGAATCCTTGAAACTGTGTACTCCCGGTGAAACAAATACTTATAGAAATATCTAGAATTTCCTTATTAACAAAATGCAAAAACTATTTACATATATACAATAGGAAATTCAGAAAATTTTTCAAGAACAAGGGGGGACTGCCCCATCTACTAAGGCCAATGCTTTTTCAGCTGACATGACCTGTAGAAAATCTTCTTTGGAAATGGGCTTATGATAAAATTTAAGTCGGTGTCCATTTACCACAAAGGAGACTTGTCCATCATCAATTGTTTTAATTTTTATAGCTCCATTGTCATATACAGTGTCTACTTCGTAAGGGCCCAACCATCGGGTGGTGAGTTTTCCTTTGAATGTTTTGAATTAGGAATCAAACAACATGGCCCAATCACCAAGATGGAAGTGTTTCTTCTTAATAAACTTGTCATGCCACTTGCTCCTATGGTTTTGGACTAATATCGTTTGTTGGATGGCATCTTGCCTGATTTCATCCAACTCATGTAGTTGTAGGGCTCGTTGCTTTTGAGCCTCATCCAGGTTCAATCCTAACTCTGCAGCAATATGGAAGGTCCTTACTTGGAATTCTATAGGTAAAAGTACTTGTTTCCCGTACACTAGCTCATACGGGGTATGCCTAGTGGTATTCTCCAGGTAGTCCGGTATGCCCACAAAGCCTTTGGGAGCCTATCGGCCCAATCCCGGTGATGCAACTGAACAATCTTGGTTAATATGGCTTCCAGAACTTTGTTTGTGGATTCTACCTGACCATTGGCTTGCGGGTGGTATGGAGAAGATTTACGGTGTTTAATCCCATATTTCTCTGTTAGCTCTTTCATCATCTTGGAAGTAAATTGAGTGCCTTGGTTGGTAACAATTTCATGAGGGACACCGAAGAGGGTAAATATGTCTTCATATATAAATTCAACAATAGACTTCTCTGTGGCCCTAAATAGGGATTTTGCCTCTACCCATTTGGTGACATAGTCCGTACAAACTAAGATATAGTTTTTCTTATGGGACATGGGTGAAATTGGTACTACAAAGTCGAGAGACCATTTTTCGAAGGGTTCTATCATAACTTAAGCCTACAAAGGCATTTCATTAGATGACATAGGTCTTCCTATTCTTTGGAAACTATCACAACTTCTCACATACTTGGAAGCATCTTTGAAAATGCTAGGCCAATAGTAACCTGAATCTAATACCTTATGTGTTGTGCGTTTGTCAGAGAAATGGCCACCACATGGTCCATCATGACAACTTTGTAGTATATCAGGTACATCTTCCTCTCAGACACATCTACGAATAATCAAATCAGGACCTGTGCGAAAAAGATCATGACCAACCCAAGAGTAATTAGCACTCCATGTGATAATTTTCCACTTTTCATGAGGTGACAAATGAGACAATAACTTCCTAGTGGCCAAATAGTTTGCCATATATGCAAAACATGGGGTATTGATAGAGAGGGAAAAGATGTGCTCATATGGGAAACTATCATCTACAAGGATATCATCATCCTCATTTTTTATTCAGGAAATAAAGTTAGCTACTACATTATCCTTTCCAGGTTGTTTAAGCATAGTAATATTAAATTCTTGCAATAATGAGAGCCACCTAGTCACTCGACCATTGGTTATAGGTTTATTCATGAGGAATCTAATGGAAGAATGTTCGGTGTGTACAAATACTTCATAACCCGTAATGTAATGACGGAATTTGTTAATAGCATGAACAATTGCCAATAATTCCTTCTCGGTGACTGTGTAGTTCAACTTGGCAGGGGATAAGTTCTTTCTTATAAAATAAATGGAATAGGACTGTTGGTCCTCTTTCTACCCTAATACCCCTCCGATTGTAGTGTCAGAGGAATCTGTGGATATATGAAATGGGAGAGTCCAATTGGGCCCTCTAAGAACTGGTGCTACAAACAACTTGGCTTTCAGGGTTTCAAAGGAAGTTTGACACTGCTCGGTCCAAACAAAATCAACATCTTTTATCAATAATCCAAACATAGTTGCAACAATCTTTGTAAAATTTTCAATAATCCATTGGTAATATATAGCATGTCCAAGAAATATTCTCACCTCTTTCTGAGTCTTAAGGGGTGGAAGTCTAATAATGAACTCAATCTTTGCAGGATCGACTTTTATTCCTTCAGATGAAACATGATGTCCTAGAACCACTCCTTCAGTTAAAAACATTTTTCATTTTTCATGACTTAGGGATAGGTTCATTTCCTGGCATCTGATGAGGACTTTTTCTAAGTTGTCTAAGGCTTCCTGGTAAGTGTTTCCATAGACTGTGAAGTCATTCATGTAGACCTCCACACAATCATGAATAAGATTGACAAATATCCCTAATATTGCTCGTTGAAATGTGGCAGGAGAATTACACAATCCAAATGGTAAGACCCTATAGGCGTAGGTGCCCCACGGACAAGTAAAGGTAGTCTTGTCCTGGTCCTTGGGTGCTATAAGAATTTGGTTGTACCCGCTGTACCCATATAGAAAGGAGAAATACTTCTTTCCGGACAAGGTATCTAGAACTTGGTCAATGAAAGGAAGAGGAATGTAGTCTTTCAGAGTGGTCTTGTTGAGTTCTCGGAAATCAACACAAATTCTCCATTTCCTGGTCACTTTCTTTGGAACCACTACAAGCGGGGATACCCACTTACTATCAGAGATGGGATAGATAAATATGACATTTAGAAACTTTTGAATCTCCTCCTTGACTATGTCTTTGAGTGCTGGGTTCATCCTTCTCTGGGGTTGCCTAACAGGTGTTACCTCCCCCTCAGTATATATATGGTGGATGCATGTGTCAGGGTGTATACCCTTCATGTCAGTGTATTCCCAGGAAAATGCTCCTGTTTTTTCTTTAAGGATATCTACTAACTGTTTCTGTTGGTCTGTATCTAGCCCATAGTTTATATGTAAAAATTTCCCTGGACTAATCTCATAAGGCATAGTATAAGATATGGAAGAATCATCTATTTCGAAAATAAAATATGCCAAAGACAAAATGGATGGGTCTAATTGTTCTTGAAATTCTTCCCCAAACATGTACTCAAATTGGGGAAAATACCGTGGAAAATCCACACATGTAATAACATAAATGAATTGGTTTAGCACACTTTCTATTGTGTGTTCCTGAAGTACCCTTGCATGGTCACTAGGAAATATGGTTTCTTCCTAGTCTTCATTCTCATATGGACATTCAAGCCACCATAGATTCTCCATAATAGGTTGAGCTGGAGGGTAAATGGTGAGCTTCTGGATAGAGAGACCATTCAAGATGGTCATTTCTCCTTGTCTACATCCAATAAATGCATTGGCCGTGGCTAGCCAATGTATTCCCAAAATAATGGGATGGCCTCTGGTAGGATCCTTTGAATGAATGACAAGAAAATCTATGGGGTACTCCCATGAGGCTAAAGTAACCATGACATCATCTAAAATCCCTTAAGGTATAAACCTAGTCTTATCTTCTAATTCTAAAATGGTTGGGGTAGGTCGAAGAAGAGGTTGTAACTGTAATTGTTCCAAGGTAGTAGTGGTAATAACATTGATGGCTACCCCTAGGTCTATGAGAGTGTTTCCAATGGAGACCTTATTAATGGTTATGGTCACTACGGGGTTTCCTGGATTCCCATATTTTGCTAGTTTTGGCTGCTCTGATATGTACTCAGAAAGTACTCCTACCAAATGTACTGTAGAAGGGTCCATCTACTTCCTACTTGGCTTCTTAATACACAATTCTTTGACTACCTTACTATAGATTGGAATGTAATTAGTGGCTTGAAGTAGGGGAAATTTGACACAAATATTTTTCAATTCATTCAAAATGTCAAATTCCGGTTGGGTGGTAGGTTTCTCGATTACCAGTCGGTCTAGATAAGGAGGGACCTTCATAATTTGTGACGGTTCATTTTGGGGAAACTTGGGTTCTTTATTTTTAGAGATAATAACATCTTCCCAACTAGTGTCATCCATGTGTTGTTTGGTGATTTCTTCTTCTTCTTTTTCCTGGATGACTACTGAGGGTCTCTGCCTCTCCATAACTTTTCCCGTTCTTAGTTGAATTTCCTGTAATGGAACAAGAGTAATAACATATGTCGGGAAGGCCTACATCTCAACATTGTTAAGAGGTTGATGGGGCTTATTATTAGGATTCAAGGCTGGATGTATCGGTAATAGTGTCAGTTTCAGGGAGCTTGCATTTTGAAATTGTAACGGTTGTTGTTGTGGGATAGGAGGTAAAGGTGGTGGAACAAAACCTGGAAAAAGTTGCGGAGTGTTCGATGAGAACTGAGGATAAGGATGGTTGTACATAGGGATAGGTGGAGCTTGAGAGTTTCCTTGGTTGTGTCCTCCCCTCCATCCTTGAGTCCAAGGATGTTGGTACTGAGTAGACCAGTTTTTCCAACCTGGTGAGTTCCACTGTTGTTGTTGATAATAGGGTGGAACTTGAGACTGTAGATCCGGGTATGTGTGTTGATTCCTAGGCTGCCATGGCCTCCTAGGTGCATAAGAAGACTCCCCGGGATCTCCACTCCTATAGATGGCTAATAAAACGGGCAATGATGGACATTTTTCGGTCACATGGTCTTTTGTATAGAAGACATAAACTAAAATGTTATCTAACGGGCACTCCCTTGAGGAATGCTTCCTCCTACATCTTGGGCAGTATATTCTCATTGCTGCATTTTCCTCCTCCCGTTTCTTTTTATTTTAAGGGTGTCCAACTAGGAACCTATTTTTCTTAAGATGTTAATCTTAAAGTTTTCTAAAAGGTTCCCTATCTCTACTCTCGTGATACCACCTGAACTAACTGGTTTTAAGCTTCTATTGTAAGGGTCCCAAACATTCTTCCCTATTTTGGCTCTATTCCTTGAGTAATTTTTACACATTTCACATATTTAAGCAAATGGTTTATGAGAGATGTCACCTGATGCCATCAGGTTAAGAATCTCTAAATATTCTTATGAAATTCCCTTAAGGAAAAGAGCCCTAATTGCATCCTTTGGTAGGTCATGGTATTTTGACTTATGGGAGATATAACCAAATATTTCCATATAATCTTCAAGGGTCTCATCTTCTAATTGTTGGATTTTAAAAATTTCATTATGAGACTCTTTGGTCTTGCATGTTGGGTATGTGTTATATTCTTTGCATGTGTGTGTGTGTGGGCATGTCAGATACAACAACTGCATCTGACGATCCCTTTAGTTACGTATGCCCCCCCCCCTGTTACGTGCAGCGTTCGACAACAGGCAGTAGGTCGGGGTAGCGCCCTGAAATTATTTTTTGGGCGGTTTTTGCTATTTTTAGCGGATTTGTAAATTAATCCCGGATTAGGGGATCAGGGTTTTGGTATCTACAGAATACCTAAAAACATTGTATATATTATATGGAGAATGGTGAAATTCGAGATATAATGAAAATAGGAAAGGTTTTCTCGGTTGAGGGTTTTCGGTATAAAATCTTTGTGTACTCTGTGTATGAGCCATTGATTAATTTCTGTATTGCTTAAGAATCTATATGCATTGATTTACTTCACAAGTTTAAAACTTACATTGCAGTAGTCTAGGTACTTCTTAAGAAATATGTCTTTCATGGATTCCCAAGACCTAATACTAGATTCTCCCAACCCCATGAACCATCTTAGTGCTGAGTCTTTGAGGGTGGCAGGAAAGAGTTTTAATTTCTGGGCATCTTGCACATAGTTGTAGATTCTGCACAAGATGTCAAATTCAAATAGGAAGGTGTCTGAATCTTCATTTTTTTTACCATAAAAGGTAGGCAGTGTTGAGAGAGGAATATTATTCATGTTGACATTCAGAGTGGTGTCTAAAATCAGAAACCCGAAGGTAGTTTCGGTTTGGTTTCAAGTTTCTTCTTCCTCTCTGTGTCTTACATTGTTATGGTCTTCCTGATCATCCATATTGGCTTGATTTCTGAAAAGAGAGTACCTAGGTGGTTTTATCTTTGAAGAAAACAAGGTTTCCCTTTGATGGAAAGGTCTTCCTACGGATTGGATGTCTGGGACTCTACTCGAGCCGGTTGAGACTATTGGTGCCAAAGCTTCTCTGTCAATTTGAGAGATAATCACATTGGCTAAAATACCAAACAAAAGATTCACCTGTTCAAGGTCTATGATATCTTTAAAGTTAGGGTCCCCTGTTGGCAATGTGAAAGAAAAGGTTGTATTGTTTAGTTATATGGAAGACTTGAGTGGTCTTGCCTCCTTTCCTAATACGATTGATGCTTCAATTTCTTGTTCTATAGTGCTCCCTGTGTTAGACCCTTCATAGACTATTTTAGCTCTTTGAGTTGAGCTAACTTCTGTTTTTCGGTATCGGTCTATGCATTTTATAAGAAAAACATTCCTTCCCCCAAAGAGATCAGAAGGAACCTTGGTTGAAAGGTATGATTTTGATTTAATGTATCTACCTTTTGGGTCTCTAGGCCTATTCATGAAAGAAAAATAAAAAGAAAAAGAAAAAATGCCATTGGGTTTGGGGGAACTTGCTATAGCAGATGCAAAGGTTCTTACCTCTTGTCTTAAATTTCCCCCTCCACCAATCTAATTCTAGGGTCTAGGAATGATCTATTTCCTAACTACTTCTTACCTTAAGACAAATCCTCGACAATGACGCCAAAAATGATGGGTGTTCTATATTCACTAAAAACACAGTAAAAACCCTCAATTAAATTGTCAACCCGGGGTAAGTAAACTTAGAGTTGTAGAAAAATATATGCCAAAGGTAGAAGGCTGGTAGGAGTATAGTCTAACTAAGGAAGGGAACTATCTAAGGATAATATACTCAAGCAAATCTATCTAATGAGCAAACTGTACTAAGCACAATGAAACTAGGTAACCTAAGTACTTTTGGCCCAAATGTTGATGGATAGTTCCTAAGAAAGCAAATAAAAACTCTATGTAAAGAAAACAATAAGTAAAATCGAACTACCAATCATAATAAGCAAATGATAAAATAAAACTTCTTTAACTTGCCAGCCTACATTCAATGAGCAACTACACTATGAAAGCAAATAAATAAGCAAGTAAGCAAAAGCACATATCTAACCTATTAAAGCAAATAAACAAGTAAGAAAAGACACCTAACTAACCTACTAAAGAAAAATACAAGTAAGCAAAGGCACCTAACTAACCTACTAAAGAAAAAGACAAGTAAGCAAAGGAAAATAACTATTGCAAGAAAAAATTCTCATTGAACAACTATCTAGCCTAAGAGGCAAGTGGACTAAATGCCTAATGCAAAACTATTTCTAATGCATGAAAGAAAATCTAAATGCTCAATGCAATGCATGAAAGGAAATCTAGTCTATTGAAATCAAGAAAGACTGCCAACTAATTCTTAATCCATGATAAACAAACTACTATCTATCAAAGAAAAGTCTATCTATCCTACAACAACAAATGAGACTATTTCCTAAGCTATGAACACAAGAAACTATATCTTATGAAAGCAGGAAAACTATTCTTTTAACTTATGACGATTCAAATATAACGTTGGTGGTTGTGTGAATGCCTTCGGTGGTGACATATGATATCTTGATGACACTTGAAAACAAAGGACAATTCCAATGGTATAAGCTCAATACTAATCTGGATGGAAAAATGAAAGGTGCGGAGTAAAAAATCCAATGAAAACTTAGCCATGATGAAAGTAATGTTAAATACCCTACATATTCATGTATAAACCATCAACAACATAACGAGATCATCATTATTTAACTAATAAATTTAATTTCATTTTAATTCTAAGAAAGGAAATTGCGTGAAATAAAACTATACTATGTCTACTCTAATCATTCAAACTATGATAAGAAAATGACTAAAAACAGAAATTAAAAACATGATATTAAAAAGTAAATTGACAATTACATGAACCAATACTAAGTAAATGAAATCCACGTAAACTAAGATAAGCAAGCTATGATTCAAAAACTGGAAGTAAATCTATCCATCCATCAATCTTTGTCAAAAGAAACCCAAATTAAAACTATGTTCTGTTCTAATTAAAATATGTTCTAAACTTAACTGTAAAATTATAAAAGAAATCATCATTTAACATCTACTTTGCACACGAGGTTAGTATAAACACACACACACACACACACACAGAGGGAGAGAGAGAGAGAGAGAGAGAGAGAGAGAGAGAGAGTTTCTAATTGTACACAGGGTTAGTATAGAGACTTGCAAGCCTATTCCTAATCTATAAAATCAACACATACTAACACATATCATCATTTAACCTGCAAAAGAGAAGTAAAACAGTAAGCTACAACAAACTAATTAATTAAATAAAAACATGCATATACAGGAAATAAGAAAGAGCAATTTGATTTAAGAAATGCATAAATAACATAAGAACAATCACTAGACTGCTGGTGGGCCCCCCCAACAAGTCGTGGCTACCTCCTACAAGCACACCATGAACTTAACAAGGAAAATTCACCATGAAAGTTTGAAAACGCAGTTCTGGCACAATTCTGGCAATGTAAAATACCAAAACAGAGAAAAACGAATTTGTCTCTAATCTAATGGCTCTTCTATTTGGTTAACAATCTTCTGATCATCCTAGTGGTATTTATAATGTTTACATTCCAAGTGGTCGACCACAGGAGGTTTGAACCACTTCTAAAATTGGTAAATTTCATTAATGGTGCCCTAACTGCCGAAACAGAGCGAGCCAATAATTGCCCTCTTTGAACAACTTAATCTGAGTTGTCGGGAGCTCAATGGCTGGTGGGGTTGATCATGAAGAATACCCACGTGCCTGATTTGTCCATCTATGGCCACCAATGAAAGCAAGAAAGACTACCAATTAATTCTTAATCCATGATAAGCAAACTACTATCTATCAAAGAAAAGTCTATCTATCCTACAACAACAAATGAGACTATTTCCTAAGCTATGAAAACAAGAAACTATATCTTATGAAAGAAGGAAAACTATTGTTTTAACTTATGATGATTCAAATATAACGTTGGTGGTTGTGTGAATGCCTTCAGTGGTGACAGATGATATCTCGATGACACTTGACAACAAAGGACAATTCCAATGGTATAAGCTCAATACTAATCTCGATGGCAAAATGAAAGGTGTGGAGTAAACAATCCAATGAAAACTTAGCCATGATGAAAGTAATGTTAAACACCCTGCATATTCATGTATAAACCATCAACAACATAACGAGATCATCATTATTTAACTGAAAAATTAAAAAAAATTGTTCTAAACTTGATTGTAAAATTATAAAAGAAAGCATCATTTAACATCTACTTTGCACACGGGGTTAGTAGAGAGAGAGAGAGAGAGAGAGAGAGAGAGAGAGAGAGAGAGTTTCTAATTGCACACAGGGTTAGTATAGAGACTTGCAATCCTATTCCTAATCTATAAAATCAACACATACTAACACATATCATCATCTAACCTGCAAAAGAGAAGTAAAACAATAAGCTACATCAAACTAATTAATTAAATAAAAACATGCATTTATAGGAAATAAGAAAGAGCAATTTGAATTAAGAAATGCACAAATAACATAAGAACAATCACCAGACTATTGGTTCCCCCCCCAACAAGTCATGGCTACCTCCTACAAGCACACCATGAACTTAACAAGGCGAATTCACCATGAAAGCTTGAAAACGCAGTTCTGGCACAATTCTGGCAATATAAAATACCAAAACAGAGAAAAACAAATTTGTCTCTAATCTAATGTCTCTTCTACTTGGTTAACAATCTTCTGATCATATTAGTGGTATTTATAATGTTTACATGCCAAGTGGTCGACCACAGGATGTTCGAGCCACTTCTAAAATTGGTAAATTTCATTAATGGTGCCCTAACTGCCGAAACAGAGTGAGCCAATAATTTCCCTCTTTGAACAACTGAATATGAGTTGTCGGGAGCTCAATATCTGGAGGGGGTGATCATGAAGAAAACCCATGTGCCTAATTTGTCCATCACTGGCTGCCAATGCCATAATCGCCAACTCACCCTGCATTTTTGTGCAATACTAAGTGATGGAATGAATGCCAGATCGTGTACTGGAAAAAGTGCTGGAACAAGTGCCTGATCAAGTGTCGGAACTGGAAACATGGTGCATTTTGCCCTGTAACAACAGAAAAACCCAAATTAACTCTTGGAAATCATAGAACATGACGAATTAAACTTGATTTAATCATTAAACATGAATTACAGGTACCTTATGCCGATCATACCGTTTTATCATCAAATTATTCAAAAAGATCCTTCAAAAGATGAAAAACACATATATACATATGGAAAATGTGTATAATAACCATCATGAAAATGATCATATCTCGGGCCCAACATTAAGATAGAAGACAAATCTGATGAAACAACTCATATGAATCTTCAATAACATACAATTTTTAGATACATGCCCCTCTGGCTTACAAACTGAAATATACAGTCATTCCATTTTTAATAACATCCTCAGGTCTTGGGCCGAACCCTTTTTACATGAAAAACATTAGAATATATAGTTTCCAGGAGGTCAAACACCTTTAGATAGTTTCTGTTACAAAAATTCATTTTTCCCCAAAATAGAAACAACTAGATGATGACTCTTCCCCTAAAATTTGGGAAGTTACAACAAAACCCCCCAAAATAGGACATACTTGAGTTATCTTAATGACCTTATATAAACCGATATGAAAGTGATTCCAACATCTTGATGACGTGTCACAAATGAAACTTCATTATGGGAGTCTTCTACATTCATATTTTCTCTGTGAGGGACTGGTCACGGTCTGCTAGCGTTATTCTTCTCCTCGTGACTTTCCTTTGATGATTTGGCTTAATGCCCAGTTTTTGTTGCCACGCGTTGCTATGATATTTGATGCTATATAAGAATGTGATTCCGGGGACATCAAGGGAGGTTTGGATCCACACTGCTTCTACACCCACAATTCACCACCAACTGCCACATACCTCTTTTTCTATACTATGGTTTCGATTGTGGGACCACTCAAGAATTTTATTGTTCAAGTATGTTCTGTTCTCGCAATGAAGCATGGTCGTTGATCTGGTTGCAATCTGTGATTTGGGTAACCACTATTTTAGCACCTCTACTAAATTTCCATTCGTCTGCCATATTAAACTCCCATAGCCATATTTAGTGATGACGCAAATTTCTTAGAGCTTGGGAGCTTTTGAACGCAGAGCATGAATATCTCCCGAAGTGACTTTCTCCCAGAGTGACGTGGAAGTCTCTCGTCACTACAACACTTTGAAGTTCGGGAGCATTTAAATGAAAAGTGTATATATCTCTTGGAGTGTCGAACTGGCGCAACACCCCCTGCCTTAACAGGTTCTGCATGACCTCCCGGTCGTAGGATTGTTCTATCCTTCAGATCCATAGAACCGAAATGGTTCTTTCGGCCTTCCTTGAGGCCTCACAAACCCGATCCACAAGTCCTTGTGAAGCCCCGTCTATGCGAACATGGATCAGGCGCAAGCTTCTCCTTCCCACAGTCACCGAATATGACCTTCGGTCTTTTCCCGAAAAGTAATTTCGGGTTTCGAGACTCTGTGATCCCTACTGTCGAGAGTCTCTGCCTCCTCGATCCCCCGATCACTAAAATGCTGAAATGCCCAAATGACTCTCAAAAATGATTATCCCCCTGGGCCATATCTCGATGCATGTGACCTCTCTTCCCCATGGCAACAACCTACTTCGGGGTTTTCAACACCAAGAGCCCCAGTTCCTAGTCATCGGGATGGCCGAAGTGCCGATGCCCAAAATGTCGAATCCCTGGTCACTTTCTCCTCCAAAGTTGTATCTTGTTTCGCGACTTCAAGACTTCCGATGCGAAGTTGCCCGTCCTCTGTCTACGGGATCCTCGGTATACCGAAATCTGAAATCCCCGCCTTCACTCTCCCTCTTCAAGGACACATCATGCATTCATGACTTCGGGGTTTTCTAACCCAAGAGAACAGACTCCTTGCCTTCAGGAATTCTGATATCCTGAATCCTGGTATGCCGAAATGTCGACTTCATTCCACGTCCCTTCAACGCCTTCAGGATTTCGCGTTTCACGATCCTGCGATGCAAGGTTACCCAGTCCTTTCTCCTTGGACTTCTCGGTACCCGAAACCCCGATGGGTCCTCGGATTGCTGCGACGCGTCCTCCTGAGTGATGGATGCTCCCGATTCTTTCAGGATTTCGTGGATCAGGAGATCGTGATGCAGTGACTCCACAACCCCTATATGCTCTGCTCCCTAAACTCTGAAATCCTGATGTGTTCACTATTTCAGGACTTTCAATGAGCCTCCACTCAGCTCATATGTGAGATTAAATCGTGCACACCTTCTCCCAGATCCAATGACGGTCGACGATCTGTGCAAGATATGATGGCTCAGATCTTCTTCTCCTATGCGCTCTCCTCCTGCTGCTTCCTGGACGTGAAAATTCAATGTGCCAGATCTTGTCCTCGACCTGATCCGACGGTAGTTGTGCTCCCCCTTGTGAGCTTCTGTTTCTTCCCGATCCTTGGAAGAATTCAACTTATCAAAGGCCTCGACATTTGTCCCTGCTACGAAGCCTCTACTCACAACTTCTGTCTCCATTCTTGAAGATGCTTTCCCTCCTGAGATTCCTCGAGCTCAAACCCTCCAAAGGGTCTCCTTTCAGCCTCTGTGATACTTGCAGGGCTCTGTGCATGAAAGCACTCTTTCTCTTGATATTTGTTCTCTTTGAATCCTCGAAGGATCCTTCGACCTCCGCACTCCTTGCAGCTATCGCTCTTGTGCACAAAATCACTTTTCCTTTTGAGCTTCTCTTCTCTGAAACCTTGAACGGTTTTCATGACCTCTATGATTCCTACGGGGTCCCTGCACATGGTGTTGTCTGTCCTGAGCTTCTCTATTGCTTAAACCTCTAAGGGACTTAACCCTTTTCTCTCCCTCAGATGGAGAATCTGATGCCCTCTTGGCAGTCTCTTTCTCAAGCAACTCCTTGCTAAGTCTGCAGGGTATTCAACAACACTATGAAGGTCCTCTTGACACTTCCTTCTCCCTTAGAAATCTAAGAATTCTTCCTGTGCAAACTGGCACTTACTCAATACCCTCTTGGAGGAGCTCCTACATAATCCCTCAGTGATTATATTCCCTTCAATCAACTCTAAGCAGAGTTATCCTATGCGCTTTGTGCACTTTCTCAATGCCCTCCTGGCAGAGCTTTCCCAGAATTCCTCAGAATTTTTGTCTTCTCTGAACTCAAGATAGAGTTCTTCTCCTCAATGCAACCCATGCATCTGCTCAATTCCCTCTTGGCAGAGCTCTACAGAACTCCTTAGATATTCTATCTTCTTCTGTGATTTCCTCTGCATAGTCCTACCTCCAAGGTATTCAACAACCTTGAGGCTTCCTTCCTGAGCCTAAAACTTCAGCTGGTGCACCCTCTTGGCACGTCCTTGCCCAAATTCCACAGAATTCAGGAGTGCATCTAGGCAATGGATTTTAGAACCCACAACATTCTGTCACACCCTCTTGGCATGAAGCCTCAAAGAACCCAACCTAAATCAAAGAACCCAACAAACAATGAATTTTATCTATCCCTGCAAATGCACACTTACATAATACATCTACAACATATAATGAACACACAAAGACATTCATGCAACTACATAATAACATGCAGGAAATTGCTATTTGTATTAATATAAAATGCCTCTGTTTACAATGTGTTCGAGCTTAGAAGTTTTATAGAGTCTCGGCTCTTCCTATCTTCTCTACTCTCACAGATTCTAACTCTCTAACCTCTCGACTCGACTAACTCTACAAATACCAAGGATCTTTTACATGAGGGGGCTCTTTGAGCTCTTCCCTCCAAGCTACCTACTCTATTCAATTAGACTGAATTACATTGAATGGGCTGTCTAGTCCGAATCAGAGCTAGATCCCAGCCTTACAACGATTGAAGGCCTCCTTTAACTACAACCTACTCAAAGGCATAACTTTATGGCTCCACGACCTTACAAAACATTAATTACATTGATTTCAATTTGAAAATTTGAAACGAGAGGGCTACACCTCTCCTCCTTCATTGAATGTGCACTGTGCTGGCTAGCTGGCTGACACATGGATGGCTTGGGAGCGATGCTCTTGCATCATAATCGTCTGCTTCAAAAAAATTCATGAGCTCCTGCTCATGAGCTCCTCAATGTCGCTGTTGAAATCCTCTTGGATCCCAAACAGTCCTTTGGAGCTGTTCTTCTGCTCCATTTCTCTGTTGTTGCTACTGTTGTTCCTTCTGCTGCTCTACTGCTACTGCTTTCCCCCTTCTACTCAACCTCCCTTTGCTGGCAGCTTCTGCTGACCTGACCATCAACTTTCGGATCTTCTCAATCTCCTCGTCCAACTGCTCCAGTGGCTGGCTCTGTTCTTGCAGTATCCTCTGCTGCAATTTTGTCTTCTCATCAGTGGGTAGATCACCATGATCTCCCATGGTGTCTTTTCCATCTGTCGTGGCCTTAGCTTTCCACTCTGCTGTAGATACCAGCTCTGCAGTCTTCTCACTAAACTGTTGTTCAACTTCTTCTTCTGGCAACTCAAATTCTTCCATTCCCCCTGCTGGTTGAATTCCATCTTCTTCTAGTTTCTCCTCAGACTGGAATTTTCCCTCATCTTCTGTTTCATACCTTGGTATTGCAGTCTTCATCACCTGTTCAGCTCCCTGGCTAAAATCTTTGAGCAATTCCTCAGAATGATCCTCTTCAATTATCTGCCTAACTATCTGTTCATGGAAGTCATTCGCTGGCTCTGGATTGTTCAACCAATCCTCCAGCATCTCCAGCTCCATCTCCCATGGAGTAATTATCTTACCTCCATGTTCTTCTTCTGCTGTCAGCTTCAGTGCTGCAACTATCCCCTTTTCAGCTTCCTGGCTGAAGCTATCGAGTCATTCTTCCGAATGCTCTTTTTCCTCTTTTGCTTTGGTAGTCTCTAACATCTAATCCAACTCTTTTCCCACGACAGTCACAACTGGCTGTCTTTCTGTTGTTGCTTCTTCTGCAACGCATGTTCTGGTGTCAACTGGGCTATGTGGCAGGAATAACCGAATTCCCCCAATCATCAGAAGATTCCTTTGATCCTCCTTCTCTTTCAGCTATCATTGCTGATATGAACTCAACTCTGAGCTCATCTGCTCTCCCTTACCCTCCTGGCAGTATGGGAGTTTTTTTCCGCCCTCTTGGAAGTCTATGAGATCCCCGTATCTCATCTTATTGCCCTCCTGGAAATTGGAAATTTCTGTTCTGCCCTCTTGGCAGTCTATGAGATCCTCGGATCCCATCTCATTGCCCACTTGGAAACATGAAATTCCCCTGCTGTCCTCCTGACAATCTATGAGATCCCGCAACGATCTCAGTTCATTTCCCTCCTGTAAACATGAGTTTTCTGTCCTGCCCTCCTGGTAGTCTTTGAGATCATCCTGTGACCTCTGTTCATCCTCAACATCACCGAGATTTCTCCCAGCCTCTGGTTCACATGCCTGAACCATTTCCTCTTCATCATCCCTAAGGCTTTCAACATGCCTCAACCACATTCTCAACAACGTCCACTATCTTTTGGCCAAAAATTCCTTGACTGGCCATTTTTCCTTCATCTTCAAGGGCCATTCATACACCCATCTTGACTTTGTATCTTGCTGCATCTGCAATGCCAGAATTTCCATTCTCTCTCTGACTCAGCGAGCTCTTTATCCATCACATCCTTTCTCTGCTGCTGGTGGATCTTCCTTCCATCGTGTCTATGGCCTTTAGTAGCCATCTTCATCTTCTATCTGCCATCCTGGAAAATCTGCTGCTGTCACTTTGCAACTGAGAGTGCTTCCAACCTCTCTTTACAGTCGACCTGACTTCCTTTTGACTACTGCGCATCTGCAACAATCTCCACATAGTCTCAATGCTCTGTCTCCTTCTACCTGTCTCTGCAAGCTGCCTCTCATACCAAACTGATGTGTACTAGAGTATTCTCTTTCTCTTCTTGCTTCCTCTTCCTAAAATATACAAATAGAGTCAAGCTCTAATAGAACTTGGTGCAGCACCCCCTACCTCAACAGGTTCTGCACGACCTCCCGGTCTTAGGATCATTCTATCCTTCAGATCTGCAGAACCAAAATGGTTCTTTTGGACTTCCTTGAGGCCTAACGAACCCGATCCATAGGTCCTTGTGAAACCCCACCTATGTGAACATGTATCAGGCACGAGCTTCTCCTTCCCACGGTCACCGAATATGACCTTTGGTCTTTTCTCGGAAATTAATTTTGGGTTTCAGGACTCCGTGATCCCTACTGTTGAGAGTCTCTGCCTCCTTGATCCCCCGATCACCGAAATGATGAAATTCCCAAATGACGCTCAATGGTGATTAGCCCCCTGGGCCATATCTCGGTGCATGTGACTGCTCTTCCCTGTGACCACAGCCTACTTCGGGGTTTTCAACACCAAGAGCACCGACTCCTAGTCATCGGGATGGCCGAAGTGCCGATGCCTGAAATGCCAAATCCCTGGCCACTTTCTCCTCCAAAGTTGTATCATGTTTCGCGACTTTGATACTTCCGATGCGAAGTTGCCCGTCCTCTATCTACGGGATCCCCGGTATGCCGAAATCCGATATCCCCACCTTCACTGTCCCGCTCTAAGGACACATCGCACTTTCACAACTTCAGGGTTTTCTAACCCAAGAGCACAGACTCCTTGCCTTCAGGAATTCCGATATCCCAAATCACGGTATGCCGAAATGCTGGCTTCCTTCCATGTCCCTTCAATGCCTTCGGGATTTCATGTTTCACGATCCTGCGATGCAAGGTTACCCGGTCCTTGCTCCTTGGACTTCCCGGTACCTGAAACCTCGATGGGTCCTCGGATTTCTGCCACATGTCCTCCTGAGTGATGGACACTCCTGATTCTTTCGGAATTTCACAAATCGGGAGATCGCGATGCAGCGATTCCACAACCCCTATATGCTCTGCTCCCCGAACTCCAAAATCTCGATGTGTTCACTATTTTGGGACTTTCAATGAGCCTCCGCTCAGCTCATATGCGAGCTTAACTCATGCACACCTTCTCCCATATCCAATGACATTCGACGATCTGTGCAATATCTGATTGTTCAAATCTTCTTCTCCTATGCACTCTCCTCCTACTGCTTCCTGGACGTGAACATTCAATGGTCTAGATCTTGTCCTTGGCCTGATCCGACGACAACTGTGCTCCCCCTTGTGATCTTCTGTTTCTTCCTGATCCTTGGAATAATTCAACTTATCAAAGGCCTCATCTTTTTTCCCTGCTATGAAGCCTCTACTCACAACTTCTGTCTGCATTCTTGAAGGCGCTTTCCCTCCTAAGCTTCCTCAAACTCAAACCCTCCAAAGGGTCTCCTTTCAGCCTCTATGATACTTGCAGGGCTTTGTGCATGAAATAACTCTCCCTCCTGATCTTTGTTCTCTTTGAATCCTCGAAGGATCCTTCGACCTCTGCACTCCTTGCAGTTGTCGCTCTTATGCACAAAAGAAATTTTCCTCCTAAGCTTCTCTTCTCTGAAACCTTGAAAGGTTTTCACGACCTCTATGATTCCTACAGGGTCCCTGTACACATAAAGGGAATGTCTATCCTGAGCTTCTCTATTACTCAGAACTCTAAGGGACTTAACCCTTTTCTCTCCCTCAGATGGAGAATCTGATGCCCTCTTGGCAGTCTCTTGCTCAAGCAACTCCTTGCTGAGTCTACAGGGTATTCAACAACCCTATGAAGGTCCTCTTGACACTTCCTTCTCCCTCAGAACTCTAAGAGTGCTCCCTGTGCAAACTGGCACTAACTCAATTCCCTCCTGACAGAGCTCCTACAGAATCCCTCAGTGATTCTATTCCCTTCAATGAACTCCAAGAAGAGTTCTCCTATGCGCTTTGTGCACTTTCTCAATGCTCTCCTGGTAGAGCTTTTCCATAATTCCTCAGAATTTCTGTCTTCTCTGAACTCATGATAGAGTTATTCTCCTTAATGAAACCCGTGCATCTACTCAATTCCCTCCTGGCAGAGCTCTACATAACTCCTCAGAGGTTCTATCTTCTTCTGTGATTTCCTCTGCACAGTCTTACCTCCAAGGTATTCAACAACCTTGAGGCTTCCTTCCTAAGCCTAAAACTTCAGCTAGTGCACCCTCTTGACACGTCCTTGCCCAAATTCCGCAGAATTCAGGAGTGCATCTAGACACTGGCTTTCAGAACTCGCAACATTCTGTCACACCCTCTTGGCATGAAGCCTCAAAGAACCCAACCTGAATCAAAGAACCCAATAGACAATGAATTTTTTCTGTCCCTACAAACGCACACCTACAACATACATCTACAACATATAATGAACACACAAAGACATTCATGCAACCACATAATAACATGCATGAAACTACTATTTGTATTAATGTAAAATTCCTCTGTTTACAATGTGTTCGAGGTCAGACTTTTTACAGAGCCTTGGCTCTTCCTATCTTCTCTACTCTCATAGATTATAACTCTCTAACCTCTCGACTCGACTAACTCTACAGATACCAAGGATCTTTTACATGAGGGGGATCTTTGAGATCTTGCCTCCAAGCTACCTACTCTATTCAATTACACTGAATTACATTGAATGGGCTGTCTAGTCCGAATCAGAGCTATATCCCAGCCTTACAACCATTAAAGGCCTCCTTTAACTACAACCTGCTCAAAGGCATAGATTTATGGCTCCACGCCCTTACAAAACATTAATTACATTGATTTCAAATTCAAAATTTGAAACGAGAGGGCTGTGCCTCTCCTCCTTCATTGAATGCACGCTATGCTGGTTGGATGGTTAGCGGATGGTTGGCTTGGAAGCGATGCTCCTACATCACGAACTCATGAAGTGATTAGTGTGTCCTTATCATTAAATAAACCTATATTATGTCGTTTGTATCATCTAAATATTTTAAGACTTTGGGTATCGGGTTTCAGAGAACTATGCTTTCTCTGAATGGAAAACTCCTGTAGTGACAATGCTGGAATGTGATGTGGTGGACATATGTCATATGATTTCATGATTGTTGGTGTGTCACATAAGGTGAATGACATGGGTCACTAAAAAATGAGCCGACGATGGGACCCAAATGACCAGAAATGAGTGTCAGATGTCAGGGATAGATGGATGCCACATGTCTCCACGAATGAGCGCCACAAGTCGTGATAGATGAGTGTCGCGTGCTTTGACACTTCAACACTTCAGAGCTCCAGAGAACTAGGTTTGATATGCATCTAAATATCCCAAAGTTGTACAGGCCAGAAGTGATGTGTCTCAGAAGGGGAGTGACATGTGTCAAACAAAATCAAGCAGATGACGTGCCCCAAGGTAATTGAAAAGAATTCCATGTGTCACAACAGATAAATACCACGTGTCAACACCAGATGAATTCCAAGTGTCTTCAACATTTTTGAGCTCGGGGGTTCGACGTGTAGAGCTTGTATAACTCCCTGCGCAGATATTGATTGTTGGATCTAGAAGGACACACGACAAAGATCCATGTACTCCGGGAGAAAGTACTCCAGAGGAAATTGGGAGTGGTGAAGCCAAAACTCTTGAATCCTGAACTCCTGAAGTAAATCACAACCATTATATTTGGAGAGACACGTGACAAAGATACGATCACTCCAAGAGAAAGTACTCCAGAGGAAATCAAGAGTGGAAGTCTTGAAACTCCCGAAGCCCAAATTGTCGAAGTAAATCAAAACCATATGATCTGGAAGGACATGTGGCGCTTGATACGAAACTCTGGAGATTTTGTCTAGTCATTAATCCCCACACAATTTTGACATTCTGAATGCACAAGAGCCGCCAATATGAACTGTACAGGGGATCTCCGCCATCTAAAATTTAACCCATATGTTTTCTTGTGTTTCAAGTCCGAAATGGACTGCTCTGAACACTGCGTTTGGATGCTTCCTGTGCAAACAAAGGACTTCACCGGCCTGTTGAGAGCTCAATTTCAGTAGCGCCACTTTCCATGTATAGAGTTCACAACACCTTTGAGCTACTTTTCCACTGCAAATTTTTGTGCTGACACATGTGACCAACCTAATAGTAGTACTTCTTAAGGTAGAACCCATTTCTAGGCTCCACTAAATCATTTCCCTCAAAATCAACCATATGGTAAGTGCCATTCTCTAAGACCTCTTTCAAAATGAAAGGTCTGAACCGCATGGGTTTGAACTTGCCTACCCTGAGGGGATCTTTGTCTTAATCATAGACTAGGACAAGATCGCCTTTGGAGAAAATTAGAGGGAAAACAAACCGATCATACTGACACTTGACTCATTTCTTATGAGCCTCATTGGCTAAGGCCACATCACGATGTTGCTCATTGAGTGGATCGAGATATAGAAGGCATTCCTTAAGTGGTGAAGTGTATGGAAGTACCTTCATTGCCAACTTTAAAGAAGGGCTTTGGCATTCAATAGGTAAGACTTCTTCCATCTCGTATACGAGTTGAAAAGGTGAAAAATTGGTGGCAATCTTCATAGACGTTCGATAGGCCCACTACGGTGAATACAACATCAAATGCCATTTCGACTTGGAAAATTTGGTCGTCCGCTGAAGAATTGTCTTAAAAGACTTATTTAGAGCTTCAAACTAACCATTCGCTTGCGGGTAGTAGGGTGACAAATGTTCCTTTTTGAACTCGATCTTTGATGTTAAATCAATCATCATTTTATTCTGGAAGTGACTGCCATGGCCAATTACAATTGCTTTCAGGATGCCGAACCTTGCTACTATATGATTAAAGATGAGAATAACTGCGGTTTTTACATCATTTATAAACATTAGAATAAATTCCACTTCATGAAGTAGTCTACTTCTTGGGTGATGTAAATATCCCCCCTGGATGAAGATGGGTGACATGTAGTAAATTCAATCCCCCACTTGGTGAAAGGACCAATATCAATGACCAAAAACATAGGAGCAGGGTGTACCCGCATATTTCGACAGAAGATCTGGCATGGGTGGAACTTATTGACCGCATCCACACAATCCTTGATTAATGAGGGCCATAAGTAACCTACATGTAGAATATTTTGGGTTGTTTCCAACCTAGAAAAATGACTGCCAAATGCTCCGGTGTGAAAGTCGTTCAAAACAAGTTTTTATTCTTCATGTGTGAGACATTGTCGAAGAATGCAATCTACGCCTAAAAATTACAAAGTTTCATAGAGTATAAGATAGTTTCGCGTATGATGTTGAATTCATTGATGCTCATTGAGAGAAGAAAAAGTGGTGCACTTCACATTTTGGAGATACACAAGTATATCTCCATACTAGTGGTCTAAATATGCAATTAGAAAAAGATCTCCAATGATAGGAGACTCTTCAGGAATAATATTGTTGGGTATTTGTTATATTCTTTATAGGGCGCACATGGGGGTGCAAGGGGGAGAAGCCCCCCGTGTGGGGGTTTGGGGGAAGCACCCTCGAGAAACATTTTTCTGCCTCAGGAAACGTGTCACATATTTAGGTGGTTATTCAACACATGGTTTTTTGCCGATGGTTTTTTATTTCCCGTTAAGGAATTAGGGCTGTTGACTAAACTAGGTCATTGGGATAGGGTTTTGGATGCCATTGTATCCTATATGTATATTGTATTGTAAACAATGTATCATGATGAATGAATATAAAATATGTTGTTTTTCCTAGTTTGGGTTTCCAGGAGAAAAATCTCTGTGTGATGTTTTTATTTTCCATTGTATCTTTTCTATTCTTTTACTGGAAATTTGTTTGCAGTAAATATTGTACAAGGTTAAAATCTACATTTGGTATCAGATCTTTGTTGGATTCAGAGGGATTCCTTTGTGTTCAAGGGTTTATGTATTGATTTTTCAGGTGAAGAAAATTGCGAGCAATTTGAAGATGGAGATCGAGAAGTTTAATGGACAAAGTTTTGTGCCGTGGAAGCTCAAGATGAAAGATATGTTGTTGGAAAGAGATCAATGGATCATGGTAGATGCAGGTACTGCACCTACATGAAATTCAACAGATGACTGGAAAAAATTGGATCAGAAGGAAACGAGCGCAATCTGACCGTGTCTCTCCGATTCAGTATTACTGAATGTGTCAGAGGAAGCTACAACCAAGGATTTATGGGAAAAGTTGGGGAAGTTTTACCAGTACAAGTCCCTAGTAAATAAAATATTCCTAAGAAAGAAGTTGTATAACCTGAGGATGAGAGATGGAGACTCAGTGGCAGAGCATTTGAATGCCTTCATTACCGTGGTAAGTCAATTAGTGTATGTTGAGATTAAAATTTCAGATGAAGATAAATGTATCAGTTTACTGTGTTCTTTTCCAGAATCGTGGGATAGTTTGGTTGTGTCCATAGGTATTAATACAACTTCCTTGAAGTTTGATGAAGTGGTCTCATCCTTGTTGTCAGAGGAGATGAGACAAAAGAATATGGAAGGAAAAAATATAGACACATTATTTGCAAGAGGACGCTCCCAGGAAAGAAATAGATCTAAGTTCTCAAGTGGGAGATCTAAGTCTAAGGGTAGATCTAAATCTCCTAGAAATTTTCTAAAGGTATGTTGGAGATGTGGAAAAGAAGGGCACTACAAGAAGCAAGGTAAATCCAAAGTAGAAAGAAATAATGGATCTGAAGAATATCCTTCTACAAAACAAAAGACCTCCAAGGAAGAAGGAGGGGATGTGTACTTGGCTTCTTCAAGTGCACGTGAAAATCATGAGGTATGGTTAGTTGACTCAGGTGAATCCTTTCATATGACTCCCCACAGGGAGTGGTTATGTGAATATGAAAGGTATGATGGAGGAAATTTTTTCTTAGGTGATGATTCGACAACCAAAATCATAGGATGAGGAAAATTCAAGTTGAGGCTCATAGATGGAAGGATCAAAACATTACCTAGTGTTCTGCACATCCCAGGTATGGCTAGAAATTTGATTTTTGTAAGCAAAATGGACGATGCAAGTGTAAAAACAATATTTGAAAAGGAAACCTACATGATGGTTCAAGGAGAAATGGTGTTGTTGAAGGGAGTTCGTTTTGGAACTTTGTATAATATTCAAGGAAGAACTATTAGTGATGGGTGTAATAGTTCCATTGTTCCTGATATTGGAGTTGAAGAAGAAATAACTCCTACAATCTATGGAGAAAAGTTTATACTGTGGCATCAAAGACTGGGGCATATTGGAGAGAAGGGTCTTCGACTTCTACATGGTAAATTTATGGTTGAAGGTATGTCTAACTGCTCTCTGGATTTTGATTTTTGTGAACATTGTCTATCTGTGAAGTAGAATCAGGTAAGATTCCCCTCTGGTGCAATGAGGGAAGAAGAAATTTTACAACTAGTTCACAATGATGTTTTTGGACCTATGTTGGTCCCATCATTGGGAAAATATGTGTACTATGTCTCATTTATAGATGACTTCTTGAGGAATACTTGGATATATTTCCTCAAGAAGAAATCTGAAGTCTTTGATAGATTTAAAAAGTTTAAGGCTCTGGTTGAGAATCAAACATAGAAAAGAATTAAGGTGTTGAGGACAGATAATGGTAGAGAGTTTTACGGAAATGAATTTGAATAATTCTGTAAGAAGTTCGGTATAGCAAGGCATAATGATACTCCATATACACCTCAACAAAATGGAGTTGCAGAAAGGATGAATAGGATGTTGATGGAAAAAGAAAGGTGCATGCTTAGTGGTGTTGGGTTAGGGAAATAATTCTGGGTAGAGGCAGTTGGTACTGCATGTTACCTGGTCAACAGATCACCCTCATCAGTGTTGGATGACAAAACTCCACAGTAGGTATGGACTAGTAAGGAACCTTCTCTCACACATCTCAAGGTATTTAGCTGCGATGCATATGTTCATGTTCCAAAGGAAAACAAGAGTAAGCTAGATAAGAAGAATTAAAAGTGTATCTTTATTGGATATAAAGATGGTCTCAAAGGTTATAATCTTTGGAACCCATAAACTAAGAAGGTAGTGTATAAACGAGATGTGGTATTTAGAGAAATGAAGGATGTTGTTAAAAATGAAGTCCTACCAAGTAAGGAAGAACCAGGGAAAATAGAGTTTGATTTAAAGGAAGATGAATCCGACTATATAGAAGAACATGAATCATAAGAAGAAGATCCTCATACTCCAGTATATAGGATATCGGTTCGATAAAGAAGGCTACCAGAAAGGTATACTCCATTTGATTTCCATTCAATTTTTTCTTTATCTATTACGGATGATGATCCTAGAACTATCAGGGAGGCACTAGATTCAGAGGATGGAAATATGTGGAAAAGTGCCATGGACGAAGAAATGGAATATTTGGATAAGAATGAGGCTTGGGATCTAGTGGAGTTTCCGAATGGAATAAATCCCATTGGAAACAAATGGTTATTTAAAAATAAGTTGAATGCAGCAGGAAAAGTGGAGAAATAAAAAGCTTGGTTAGTAGCAACGAGTTACTCCTAGGTTGAGGGAATTGATTTTGGTGAGATTTTTTCTCCTGTTGTCAAGTTAACCTCTATAATATTCCTATTATCTTTTGTTGTTGCATTTCATTTTAAATTGGGAAAGAGGGATGTGAAGACAAAATTCCTACATGGGGATCTGGAAGAAGAAATCTATATGAAGCAACTAGAAGGTTATGCTGTGAAGGGAAATTCAAAGGAGTTGGTATGCAAGCTGAAAAATTTCCTGTATGGCTTAAAACAATCACCAAGGATGTGGTATAAAAAATTTGATACTTATATGCTGGGACTTGGCTTCACAAGAAGAAAAGAGGATCATTGTGTGTATTTTAAATTAATTGGTGATCATTTGATTTATTTGGTATTGTATGTGGATGACATGTTTCTAATAGGAAACAACAAAGCGATTATCCAGGATGTGAAAACTCAGTTGTCCTCTAAATTTGACATGAAGGATATCAGTGTTTCAAATTTCATTTTGGGCATGGAAATTAAAAGAGATCGAAAAAAGAGGAAACTCTGGTTAAATCGGAGAAAATATGTCGAGGCAATATTGCAAAGGTTTAATATGCAGGAATTTAAATCGGTCAAGGTTCTTATTCCTGTTGGGGTAAATTTATCTCTGGATCAGTGTCGTGATATGTGATAACTCTTATGCAATAACTCGCAACACCGCACAAATATTAGTCATGAAAAGAGAACGACATGGCCTGCTGAAAGGTAGCTCCATAATTCTTCAGGACAAAAGGAATCTTTCGATACGCGAAGGTACCCTAAGGACAGACAAAACTCATTTTATGTAGGTCCTTTGGTTTGATTTGAAACTGATTGTATCCCACAAAATATCCATGAACAAAAAGAATTCTCAGCCCACACATTCATCAAAAATATGATCGATAAATGGGGTTGGGAAATTGTCTTTCGGGCATGCCTTGTTGAAATCACAGAAATCCATACAAACGTGAATCATGCCCTATTTCTTGTTGAATGGAACCGGGTTTGACACCCATTCCATCAATTGTATGGGGTAGATAAAACTGGATTTGAGCAGTTTCTCTGCCTCTACCTTGATTGTTGTTGCTTTTCGATGATTGACGAGATGAATATTTTGTCAAACTAGTTTGGCATCAGGATAAGTCATGATTTAGTGTTTGAAAATTTGTGGGTCGATGCCTGGTATTTCCTCCTTAACAAAATATTGAAGTCGAGAGGCGCATCGACTACTTCAACTTCGACACACACAGTTTTACTGTTAGGGTCCTAACCTGCACATAAGTAGAACAATATATTCAGATGTAATAAAGGTCAATATTAATAAGGCCTTTCAATAAAATAGAATAAGGTGGATGTAAGAATCCCTAATAGAATCTTTTGCTTCTAGAAGGATCTTCCTCTAGATGCTTATTTTTTAGTATAAATAGGAGTCGAGGGTATGAGAATCCTAGCTGGGATATTATTGTAATAGAGCTCTGCTCAACTGGAGGTTGCCCCCTCGAAGAGGCCCGTGAACATTGCTTTCATATTCAAATTGCTATTTCTATTGTTATTCTTATATCATTTCAATGTTATTGTGGTGAATGTTCTGGTTATATTGTTGTTATTATGCCATTACTAGCATTTTATTTCTGTTCTGCATACGTTTTATATCTGGTATATTACAAGTGGTATCGTAGCACTTTCCTCGGCATAAAGTGTGGGTTAAATTTTTTTTTCCAGGGTAGAGACATATTTTGACGTCTTTAAGCCACATAAATATTTCATTACGCGCATAAACCCACAGTTTAGGGATTCATACATGTAGGAAATACAAGTGGTACTTAAGCGCACATATGTTGGCCACCCTTGTAACCCTTGTTGGTACCCCTTCGAGTGGTAGCGTATCAGACATCACTTGTGTATGGATCGACCTAGATTACCTAAAGCCCTCTTTAGATAAATTGATCGGTCGCCTGACTGCTATAGTGTCACCGAGAACAACACTTGGGAAGATACTCTCTAGTACTCTGTAGTCGGGTAGTACGACTAAGGGTACGATCTATCCTCCTTAGTTAGTGCCCTGAGATATTGGGATGAGTACTACTGTTGGACCCTGTACGTATATCAAAGAGCTATAACATAGGGAAAACCCTTGTTTGTAGAACCCTTGAATACCTAACCCTTGGGGACAAAAACATAAACAAATTAAAACAGACAAGATCTATTGTCATGCAACTGTGTTCTGGTTTCCAAGTAAATACACATTTCTTTCTGGTTAAGAATTTGGGCATTTCCTATCTGCAGTACTCTTCAAACTGGAGTATTCGAGACCTATTCCATTGTATTCATCTCTTCTCCCTTATCACATTCATCCATATCATTTTTTGGCAAAATTTTTTACCCCGCCTGCCCCTTTTTAGTTTCCCCATCCTCATGGCCCATACTCGTAGCCAAGACTTGGAAGCTCGCTTCAACACCTTGCAATATGGTCTCATTGAGACCCAACAAGAAGTGAAACAACTCAGTGCCAATGTTGCTGCCATCAATACAACCATGCAGTCCTCAATGGGGGAAATCAAACAAGACCTCACCACCCAGCTTGAATCAGTCTTTTCGGCACTCTGCACCAAATTACATATCTCTACAGATAACCCTTCCTCTTCCTCACCTCCACATACTGAAGGTGACCATTCCTCTCATTCCCATACCTTGCATAACCATCAATTTCAACGTGACCTACGCCTTTCGTGGGTGGATGTGACCAAATTTGATGGCTCGGACCCCACTGGTTGGGTAACCCAAATGGAACATTACTTCTCTTTATATGACATTACAAATGACTTGGCCAAACTTCGGTATGGTGTTCTCCATCTAGATCAAGAACGTTGGCAATGGTGGCAATGGAGAAAAACTTCTCGTCAAGGGTATATTGCTTGGACACACTTTGTGGTAGAGCTTTATGAACGCTTTGAAACTGACACCAACCATTTGGGCCATTTGACAAAGCTGAAACAATTAGGAATAGTGGAAGACTTTATAGCTACCTTTGAGCGCCTAGCTTTTAGAACAGAGGGCATGTCTGATGCCTTTTTTTGAGAGTATTTTATGAGTGGCCTCAAGGATGAAATTCGGGCCCATGTCCTCATGGATCAACCAGAGATTTGGGTGGAGGATACCAAAAGATATAAAGAAGCACAACAGGTTGTATCTTCTCAAAACTGTAAACCCTCCTTTATCTCTTGCCCTAAACCAGTAAATCCCACTACTCCCTCTTCTCCACTAAAGATCCAAAAATTGACCAGGGCTGAAATGGTTGAACACCAACTCAAAGGCCTTTGTTATAACTGTGATGACAAATATTTCCTAGGCCACAAGTGTAAAAAACAAAATATTTTTATGGCCATCTCTGAGGAGATTTCAGAAGAAGATGAAGAAACTCCCTTTGTGTCTAAGTCACCTGAATCAACTGACATAACCCCTCCCTCAGACCCTCCCGAAGTAGAACTGATCATTTACCTCAATTCTCTCACTGGCTTCTCCGCTCCCCAAACCCTCAAGCTAATCGATTACATCAAGCATCAGAAGGTCATCATTCTGGTTGATAGTGGCAACACCCATAATTTTATTCATTGCCGCATTGCCCAAGAAACTCATTGCTACATCCATGCCGTCAATAATTTCCAAATCATGATTGCCAATGGTGGTTCCATGAAATGTGGAGGGCATTGTGAAAATGTGCGTCTCCAAATTGGTGACTACCACCTAAAATCCCATATGTTTTCTATCGACATGGGAGGTTGTGACATTGTGTTGGGTGCAGACTGGCTAAGGATGTTGGGTCCCATTCTCATGGATTTTAAAGACTTAACCATGAAATTCGACCAAGAGGGCCACCAATATAAGTTCCAAGGAATCACCGTCGGTTCACTTGAGATCATTAGTTCCCATTGCATGGAAAAGCTGCTCAAAAAGGGTCATTCTGGGGTTATCACCCAACTCCATGCCATACAAGAAACAAAGACACCCTCGGTACTGTAATACCTCCAAGCCATCCTTTCTAAACATCAATCGGTATTTTCCACTCCCCAAGGCCTCCCTCCTTCCCGTGGTGTTCATGATCATTCCATTCCCCTTGTACCTGGAATCCTTCCTCCCAATATCCGTTTGTATCGTCACCCCTTTTCCCAAAAACATGAAATTGAGAAAATGGTTTAGGAACTCCTTAATGCAGGCATTATCCACCCTAGTACAAGCCCCTACTCCTCTCCTATGGTCATGGTCCTGAAGAAAGAAGGTTCTTGGCGAATGTGTCCTGACTTCCGTGCCCTCAACAAACTTACCATCAAAGACAAATTCCCCATTCCTGTCATTGATGACCTCTTAGATGAATTGAGTGGCGCCCAATTATTCACTAAAATAGATCTTCATTCGGGCTACCACCAGATACGTATGAAAGAGGAACACATTCCAAAGACTGCCTTTAGAACTCATGAGTTCCACTATGAGTTTTTGGTCATGCCCTTTGGTTTGTGTAATGTCCCCTCCACCTTCCAAAGCCTCATGAATCATGTCTTCCTTCCTTTTCTCCACCATTTTGTCTTAGTTTTCTTTGATGATATCCTCATCTATAGAAAAACCTGGACAAACTATATTGCTCATGTGGATCGAGTTCTCCATCTACTCTCTCAGCACCAACTTTTCCTGAAATAGTCTAAATGTGCTTTTGGTGCCTCAGAAATAGAATACTTGGGTCATCTGGTTGGCAAAGATGGCATCAGGGTGGATCCTAAAAAGATTAAATCTATGCAAGAATGGCCTCACACAAATACTCTTAAGAGATTGCGTGGATTTCTAGGCTTAATAGGGTATTCTCACAAGTTTGTTAAGAATTATGGGAAGATTTCAACACCTCTCACTGCTCTCCTAAAAAAGAAATCTTCCACTTGGACTCCAGTCACTGCTCAAGCTTTTCAAACCTTGAAGATGTTCATGTGCACCACTCCAGTCCTCACACTTCCCGATTTCACAAAGACCTTTGTGTTGGAATGTGATGCCTCAAGGAAAGGAATTGGTGTTGTCCTTATGCAAAAGGGTCGACCTTTGGCCTTTACCAACAAGCAACTATTTGAAATAAATATGGGCAAATCCATCTATGAAAAGGAAATGTTGGCTATTCTGCATGTCGTGGATTTGTGGCATCCTTATCTATTGGGGCAACGTTTCCAAATTAAGACAGACCATCAAAGCCTCAAGTATTTTCTAGAACAATGCATTTCCTCCCCAGAACAACAAAAATGGATGACTAAACTATTTGGATATGATTATGAGATCATTTATAAGAAAGGAAAAGACAATGTGGTTGCAGATGCACTTTCCGAAAAATATGAAGATGAAGGATCCCTTTTTTCTCTTTCATTCATTGTACCAGATTGGCTCCAAGCCGTTCACCAAGAATGGATACAAGATCCCAAAAGTTCGCAGTTGATCCACTAATTGCAGTCCAATGCTCCATCTTCCCCAGGGTACTCTTGGCTCCATGAGGAACTTCAATACAAAGGCCATTTGTATTTACTTAAACAATCAAAGATTAAATACACGGTACTTTCTGAGCTTCATGCTACACCCATAGCAGGGCACTCCGAGTTCACCAAAACCTATGACAGGGTCAAACGTTCCTTTTTTTGGGATGGTATGAAACAAGACATTCATAATTTTGTAGCTAAATGTGTTGTGTGTCAATGCAGCAAGGGAGAAACAGTCAAATCACCGGGCACACTACAACCACTCCCGATTCCACCTGCTATTTGGAAGGATATCTCTATGGATTTTATTACCGACTTACCCAAATCGAAAAATAAATCCATCATCATCATGGTTGTTGATCGCATTTCCAAGTATGCTCATTTATGCACCCTTCAACACCCATTTACAGCATCCACGGTGGATCAAATATTCATGGATCATGTCTTCAAGCTTCATGGCATGCCACACTCTATTGTTTCTGATCATGACCCAACTTTCACAAGCAATTTTTGGCAATAATTGTTCAAGATACAAGGCACCGAATTACATCTCAGCACAACTTAACATCCCTAGACTGATGGCCAAACAGAAGTTGTCAACAAGTGTTTGGAAACATATTTGAGGTGTTTTTATTATGAAAAGAAAAATTAGTGGGCTCAATGGTTACCCCTAGCTAAATGATGGTACAACACTTCATACCATACAACTACACGCATGAATCCTTTTGAAGCGGTATATGAATATAAGCCACCTTCAATTCTCTCATACTTATCGGGTGCCTCGAAGGTCCAGGTGGTTGACCTAACACTTATAGCTCGAGAGGCTATTCTCCGTACCCTCAAAGAGAATTTTTTCATGGCACCGAATCACATGAAGCAACAAGTAGATAAAGGTCACTCTGAACGTCAATTTGCAGAAGGGGATTAGGTGTTTCTTCGACTGCAACCTTACAAGCAAACTTCCCTCAAGGCCGAGCATTGTTAGAAGCTAGTGCTCAAATTTGATGGTCCTTATACCATGCTCAAGCGTGTGGGACAAGTCGCCTATCAGTGAGAATTTTCTAGCGATTTGAAGCTACGTCCTGTTTTTCATGTTTCATGCTTAAAGAAGGTGATTGGAGCTAAGTACCAAATTTAAACCAAACTTCCAGAGTTAGTTGAAGAAGGATCTTGGCTACAACCAGAAGCCATTTTGGACTAGCGTGAGCGTCACCTACATCAGAGAACCATCAAGGAAGTGCTAGTCCAGTGGAAGGATACAACTCTAGTAGAGGTCACTTGGGAACCAACTACCATTCAACAACAATTTCCTCATCTCAAGCCTTGAGGACAAGGTTGTTTTTAAGGGGGCAGACATGTTAGGGTCCTAACCCGCACATAGGTAGAACCATATATTCGGGTGTAATACAGGTCAATATTAATAAGTCCTTTCAATAAAATAGAATAAGGTGGATGTAAGAAGACCTAATAGAAGCTTTCTCTTATAGAAGGATCTTCCTCTAGATGCTTATTTTTTAGTATAAATAGGAGTTGACGGTATGAGAACCCTAGCTAGGATATTATTGTAATAGAGATTTTCTCAACTGGAGGTTGCCCCCTCGAAGAGGCCCGTGAACATTGATTTCATATTCAAAGTGTTATTTCTGTTGTTATTCTTATATCATTTCAGTGTTACTGTGGTGAATGTTCTGGTTATATTGTTGTTATTATGCCATTACTAGCATTTTATTTTTGGTATATTACATTTACCCCACAACTACATGGGGAAGGAAGGAATTATTCCATGTGGTCTAAATGACCGACCGTCGAAATCCACAAGAAACATAGGCAACCGAGACAACTCAGGTTGGCCAATGGACTTCCAACATGCCAATGACATCACACAAGTTGAGGCACCCTCATTAACCACCGTACGAAAAATGTTCCACGTAAAATATTTCATGGTATAGGCCACTACTATCTAAAAGGAAACTTTGTGAGGAAGACAATGTTTCAAGTCGGTTGGATAAAAAAGATCGCTCCTAGGTTACTAGTCTCTACCTTTCCCAAGGCAGACAACAATTTTTTTCTCTGCGAGGGGCGACCCTGGAGAACCTCCACACAAGACATCGCGCAAGGGGTCTGTGCCATATCATCCACAATAGAGTAGTTCTGAGTGGCCCTGATGTTTATACTATGGGAAGCCTTCTTAACCACACCTTTAGGGATGCGAGTCATTGTTTCTCCCATTGCCTTCTCAATTTGGAGAGGATTCGATGGGTTAGTGGCCTCCTTGCCCTTCTCGATAGATTTCAAAATTCTCTACTCATGAGTCCTAGTCGATAAATGAGCATCGACATTCATCATGTAAATGTTTTGGGTCAGGTTGTTAGTGGTAGGCGTGGGGGGTCCTTTACTACCCCTTGTTTTGCTTGTGGATGCGGAAGACTGAGCCATATTTTCCCCTTGTGGAAAATGGTTTGTCAACAAAACAGGTTGTTGCTGCGCTAATATATTCTAGGATTCTGCAAGTTGAGGGCATAGGTGAGTCAAGTGGTCTTCCGTGTAGAGATTACATAGATACTTTGACTTCGTCTTATCATTCCCCCCCCCGCCAACATTGTTGGAAGCCTTTTTATCCCTGTTACCCTTCTTATTTCATTGTTTCTTCTTTCCCTCTGTTAAGAACCAAATACCAATATAGCATAGAAAAACTTCACAATAAGTACTCAACGCCTTGAAAAAGAGATAATTTCAGTTAATAAGCCTATTCGAGGGGGAAACCTCCTTATACCCCACATAAATTTCCAAATACAAGATGATTCCAAATGAAAATGTCTCATTGGTATATATAGGAGACTAGGAGGTACAATTACAACTAATGGACTCAAGCCGACATAAATAAAATAACATTACTAATGTAATATGCCCCAATTAAGGGGTAATGAGACACTATTTAGGGATTAACATGCCCCTCCCCTTGAGACAAGTGTTGTCTACAATGCTTGAGTAACTCTGGATGCTTCTGTATAAAAGAATCATCTTCTCAAGTGGAATCTTCATCTGATAGTTTCCTCCATTTAATGAGATACTCTAAAATGGATCTATTCCTCAGCTGGCGAATTCTTGTGTCAGTGATGGCTTTAGGCTCCAATATGATTTTTCCTTGTAAAGTTTTGGAACTATAGTTTGAACTGGGATATTTTCACCTATAACCTTCTTTAGGCATGAAACATGGAAAAATGGGTGTACTCGTGAAGATGCAGACAAATCCAATTTGTATGCTATAGTACCAATCTTTTGCAACACCTTATAAGGGAGATAGTACTTTGGTGATAATTTATTATCCTTCTTGGCTTGCTTGAGGGACATCCGTTTATATGGTTGTATTCTTAAAAAAATCCAATCCCCTACTTCAAAACTTCTTTCACTATGATGTTGATCTGCTTGTTGTTTCATGCGATTTTGCACCATGGTCAACTTGTCCTTTAAGATTTCGAAAACTCGTTGTTGATGCTCGATGTGATATTCCACTGCTTGAACCTTAGATTTTTCTTTTAGAGAAGAAGTGATGGAAGGAGGGTGGTATCCATAGAGTTCCATAAATGGTGTCATTTTTGT
>JZKD02S0861076.1:849708-871458 GCA_000966675.3 Picea glauca
AGTGATGTAGTGGGGTTCTTAGGGAATTCCTGAGGTAACAATTATCCAATTGGTGGAACTTTGATGTGAGGAGAGGCCTTGGTGGGAGGAGTAGTGCCTCCGATATTTGTTCCATTAGAATATACTACACACACCTATGCTGAATGATGTAGGAGATGTGGTGCTTCGTGATATTCCCCTAACAAGGATGGGTCTATGAAAATTCTAGGACCCATGTTGATGATTGAAAAAGCATATGAGATAGTGCGGAAAAGAGGAAGAATATTATCAATGTTGGCATAATGGTTAGGCTCGTAATGTGTAAGTTGGTCGATGGTGATGATTTTCCCATTGTGAGGGGAAATCATCATTGAAAACACAGAATATGCCACCGCCTTCATGGAATACATGTAGATACGTCCGAAGAAGATATTATAATCAAGTGGGGAGTCGATAAATTCAATGTATATTAAGATGATTTTGCCCCCAAATTCTACGGGGACATTTTGAAAGATCCCTTCATGGGATGATGGTCGACCATCATAATCTATCAGGGTGATGGTGGATGGTACTAACTCATGTGAGCCAAGTTTCTTCCATACTAATTTGGACATGATACATGTGGATGCACCTTCATCGATGATGCATCAATGGAATGTGATGTTCCATATCTTAACTGATATCTATAAAGCTACAAGGGCGGGGAGGCCTGGTTCTCCATTATCTAGATCAAAGGTGATGAGTCTAGTATCAGCTGGGTCGACTGCCCCCAAAGCAGAAAGTAAGGATTTCCGCTGAGTTGGATAGGTTTGGAGGACCTCCAAGACAAACAAGGCTACATGAGACTATGCTAAATCTTTGACCAAACTGTAGTTATGGGCTACCCTAGCATGAGGGTTATTGATGTTTCATCGTAATGGCATACAAGGTATATGAGGTTTTGGTTCAGTGTTAGGGCGTGTAATCATCAATGGTTGTCTGACTGTAGCTAGATATGTTTCTAAGGTGGTTGGGGTAGATTAAGAGGGAACACCATACTGGTGCCCACATGTTTGAAAAATAATCTCTTCTTTGTTGGTAAGGAGGATGTTGCGATCGACCAAATTTCTAGGTTGATTGGGACCTAGGTTTTGATACTGCCCCATTTGGGGTGGAGAAAGGTGTACCTCCTATTGTGTATTCATCACACCTTGGTGTAGAATGGGGTTTTGCAAAAGGGTCGAAGGTGGTTGTTGCAAATATATTTGTGGGGCCTACTGAGGGGTAGGTGGCGTTGGAGGATGTTTTGCATTCATGGACTCTTTCATCCATTTGAAATCGAAGATTTAGGGGAAATGGTGTGTATAATGTCCATACTCACCATAGAGAGTGCAAGGGAAGTTATTCTAGAGGTTATTGTTCCTCCCTTGTCATGGTTGATTGTTAAAGTTTCCCCCTTGGGGGTTTTGGTTGCCTTGATTCGGGTTTCCCCCAGCGGGAGGATTTTGTTGCGGGTTATTTCCTCCTCATCCCAAGTTGTTATTGTTTCAGTTTTTCCCTTTCTTCTTAACATTATTAGGCAGATGGGATGGATTTTACATATTCAATTTTTCAAAAGTATGAAGTTGTTAAATGGGAGAGGGTTGAACAAAGTTAATTTCGACCTGTGGTTGTCCGGGTGGAGGAGCACTTGGTTGTGGAGGACCATGAAATGGAAAATATGGGCTATTTTGTGGAGATGATCTATATGGCGTGTAGGAAGTTGAAGTGATTCCACTAGTGCTAAGGTTGTATGTAGAGGTAGAAGGTGAACCTGTACTTGGTTGAGAGGTTGGACACATCATGGGTACCGGTGAGGGTCCACCCATTGGTGGAGGGGGAGCAACAAGATATGACTGTTAGTGAGCCGAAGGAGGGTAATAAGACGTGACTACATATGGTTATGGATATGGATGTGCACCATAAGAGGGTGATGGGTGGTCATAAGGGTTGAGATGGTTCATAGAACCAATCAACCCATCCGTAGCATAGGACACCCGAGGTTTGTCTTAGACAAATGGTATGGGTGTAGGTGCATTAGGAAATACTATGTATAAGTAACCTGAATGAGCATAGATGAGGTCAAACTATTGGGATTTGTTGATGGCTTCTTCTTCTGACTGAGGAAAATTAGATGCTACATCCTTGGCAATAACAAAGGCAAGTGAGTTGAGAAACTAATCAAGATGTTGTTTTTTGGTGGTTTTCACTTTACACAAACTATATGGATAGTAGTGGTTTGTTTGAACTCAGAGAGGATTTCTAAGCCAATATCATGACACACTGGTATTTGAAAAAAGGACAAAATGACCTTGTCTAGTGATTCAAAGGTCACATGGGACCCTAATTTTTCATCCACATACCATTTGATTGATGGGCCTATAAGGGTTCTTTGGAATAAACTCAAGCGGATGGAATCATCCATGTTGTTGTATGAATAGCTCCATAAATGGAAGGTCATAACATGGTTGGTGGGATCTTTCAACAGTTTTCCTTCAAACTTCGGAATATATGAAGGTAGTTTGGTAGGCATATTCTACCATGTGAGGTCATGTAAAATGGGATCATTCGTGAGTTTATTCAAATAAATAATGTTGAGGGATGCCAAGTATGGCATAGGTAGATTTGGGGGGGGGATTATTTCTGGCCATTGTGTGAGTAGGTAGTGGACCTGTCCCTTGAGAGAGATTTGGTGGGGTTGTACTTCTTCCTTGAGAAGAAGTTTCCCCCCTACCTCTTTGTGAAGGAGAAATAGTGGATAGATGGCCTTGGGAATTGGACCCAAGCAAAGTGGAACCAAGTAAAGATGATCCCAAAATAGTATCACTCATGGCGGTGTGAGATGGTTGAGCTGGTGAGTTGGCAAGATTAAGGACTCTTCCTAGAATAGGAGGGAGATTCTGCAAGCGTCTAGAACGACAAGGATTCTGTGGGTCCCCTATGGTTTTCTAATAGAAAAATGAATGTGTGAAAATGGTGACCAGAGAGAAATAAATGAACAAGATATTTTGTATAATTTTGGACCTTTCACAAGATAGTATAACTCACAATTTCATGTAATCAAATGAACATCATACATAAATCAACTGTAAAATAAACAAGCATGTGGATAGGTGGACTTTTTTTGCATGGGGGAACGATAAAAAAAATTCTTGTGTCTTAAAAGACGTATCGTTCTTCCTCTCAAACAACACCGAGGCTTACAATAGCACTCAACGGTGGGGTCTGAAGCCACCAAAAGAGGAACTAGTGAAGGTTGAAATAATCAGTTATAATGAGGGGTAGAGGGTGCATAGCCTGAAAGAACTGGAGATATTTTCCAATAGCCACACAAAATCTAATCAAGGTGTGATTGCATCCCACAATCAGCACCTGGGTAGATGTACTAAGTTTTGGCCACTAGGTACCTCGGTCAAAGTGCAACATTTAGATTTTCAGCCTTAGAAATGGGTCACAGGCTCGATGCCCTTCTAAGAGTTGGGTGACTCAAGGAGGGATGTGCAGAACAACCATACCTCAGCCTTCGACCCTTCATGAGTATCTCCATACCTTATGGTGTAGGAACACTTGACTTGGAGGATTTGAAAGTTCCCTATTTCTCAACTTCTATTGTTTGAAACTATGAGAAGCTGATAACGGGGGTTTATTTGGATGCCTACCCCCAAAATCCTACCTAGACTAAAAAACACTTTGGGCACCTCGAAACTTTAGTGCATTATTAGAAAAAATTTAGATGTGGTGGGCTAAGAGATTGGGGGTGTGGACCAATCTTGTTTGAATTAAATGGGTGTGGATAATTTCTAAAGAAGCAGTCGAATATTTTGGAATTCCTTTGGAGAAAACCTACTTCGACCTCCATTATTTCAAAATAGAAATTATGTGTGTGAGGAGTGGATTTGTGTGAAATCAAGTGAAAGAGTGTGCCAAGATTTTAATAATTTAAGTGTGATATTGCAACATGTGGACTTCGTGTGGTCCTTACAAATATTCTTTACCTAGCTTACTATGTGTCTTTGGTACAACCTTGCAGAATATTTAAAGACCTACAAAACTAGCAATGGACATATGGGTCCTTACAAATCCTTTAAACTCCATAAATGTTATTTATACTGAGAAATATTTGAAAATATCCTAGATTGAAATCATTTGGGCATGTATGGGCCCATTACTTTGATCTTTAAACTTCCCTAGATTGTGATGTAAACTAAGAAAGTAATTTTAAGAAACTATCCTAAGTTTTCAACATGTGGGCATGTATGGGCCCTTACAAAACTTTAAGATGATTTCAAAAAGCTAAGAGGAACCCTTAGGGGTCTTTGTACTCTCCTAAATATTTTTGTTTAAGCAATACTACATATTGAAAAAATTGCAACGACTACTTGCGACGAAAGTACTCTTTCGTCACAAAATTCAAGAGAAAAAAGTTCAATTTTTCAATTTTGATCTAAATCCACCCTGTATTCATCACTCTATCGAAGGAACCAAAATTTCGTCTGTTTTGCGACGATCATCAATATGGTGGAATATTGTCTCTATTTCGACAAACTTGTGTTTTCATCACAAGAGCGACGCTTGGTATTGACCATTACACTTTTTGATACTATCCATATTGGCCGTTATACATTTTGACAAAGTTTAAATTGATATAGTCAACGTTCATCACAAGAGTGATGAATTGACCATTATAACTGTTCCAGTCTTTGTCAAAGTGACCTAAATATAACAAATAAAAAAAAAGAAATATTTAGGTCACGGTTGTCTCAATTGCGACGATCGTGACCTAAATTGACCTATAAATATTTGACGATTTAAAGATGTTGTGACAATCTTGCTATAACAACGACAGTTCTGAAAGGGTATTTTTGTGCGGAAGTTGTGCAGAAGAATGCTGCAGAATATAGTTAGAGGTGGGGAAAAACTTAAAGTGGGCGAAAATGGTGATGGTAGATGTTATTACCCTTGCAAAAAATGTTGCCTCATACGTCCCATAGGAATTTTAATAGAAACAACTACAAAACATTGTAGGAAATATGGGCACATTGATGGCGGATCGAATGAATATCGTCCCATGGTAATTAGCTATATATTCATTATCTGTTTTTATTTTGTCAATTTTATATAAAATTATATATATGTATATATATTGTTTGAATGTTTGTTATAGTATACACTAATTTTCCATGATTATTTGTAATTATAAAGTTAGAGTTGTCCTCTAACTTTCCGTAGAATATTTTTTAGCACAGGGGCAAACCCAGGGTTCAACACTACAATAGTGCACCAACAAAACCCTAACTACCGGCCCTTTTGGAAACACCTGCGAAGCAGATGAAGTCTCACCCGAGGTAGAGGCAGGGGTGGTTGCAGGACTCAGGTGTCTACAACCTTAGCTGGGACACAGATCTATGATTATAATACTTAATAGAGCACTTAACACCATTAGTTCATCATTATTTAACCAATATCTACTTCACAAGGAAAACAAAGCATCAGAACATTCACCATGATCTAATGTATTTAAGCACTTAGCATAAATAAATGGATCAGATATAGCATATTCAAGGACTAAGCACATTCAACTATATCATATCTAGCATCCAGATTCATCATAAGCACAAAACATAAACAAATCTATCTACCTATCTATATCAAGCACTTAGAAAATAACACATAAATACAGCAACACATCGCACAAAGAAGAATAACACAGTATTTATGTTGTTCACCCCCACCCTAGGGCTACATCCACTAACTCTTCTTCTTTAGTAGCTTCAATCAGTCATCTACATGCACAGATCCACAAAAACCCTACTCTACATAGGATAGGAGATCCGCGTGCACCTTTCTAGATCCTCCTTCCCCGATCTAGGTTTAGCACAAAGCCTTTCACATTTTGTTACAACCACTTGCACTTAGCTCTACAAGTTTCTCACAATATGCACAGAGAATAAACAAACCATACTTTTACTTAGAACTTAGCTTATTGGCCCTCTACTTATGTCACCTAGATACTTATTTATACTTTACAAAATAGGCCTAAACATGGGTAAACCCATGGGATGACATCCCATACCCGTTACTGTTACACATCAAAATTACTCACTTCAATAGTGTCACAAGTGTCGTCATTATGATTATTGTAAGTGTTGCATCTTGTTCGCAAGTGTCGCAGCTTGACTATAACTGTTGCAAGTGTCACAAACATCATACTGCCATATTTCCTATGTTGTGCCTCTAACAACATCATAAATACACTTAAGACACCTAAAAGGTTAGTATGGAAGAAGAGAAATCACTTGACAGGAAGTAAAATCCTTTTGCCATTGAAACAACCACTCAAAACTGAATTTTGGAGAGGATCATTCCCCTACCCACTGTCAGGGAGTGCTGACGCTCCCTGAGCCTCTTTGGGGGAGTGATTGAGCACCCTGTGTACCCTTTTGGGGGAGCGCTACCCTTTTCTGAGCAAAATTTGGGTTTGTTGAGGCAAATCAGGGAAGAATCCCTCAATTCCTGAAGGTAGTTGGATTCGAATAGATGGTCAAGGCATGATCTTAGGGGAGATCCTCAACTGAAGGAGAGGAATCCTCAACTCATCCCAAATATCTCTCAAGTGGTTGGACCTCTGCAAGGTTATATAAGGAGGCCTTCTCATGGTGAAAGGAATAATGGAGATTGAGAATTACATGAAACTTATGATCTCATGAGTGAGATGTCATCAAAGAAATCAATGGAAATTATTTGAGCAAAGGGGTTGGACAAGGAGAACTGGAAGAAGCAGTTGCACTTTCATTCAAAGGCTTGTAAGTACTTTTACTTGTTCTCATTAATAATCAATGCTTGGCCTCTTTATTTTAAACTTATGCATGTTCCATATAAGTTTGTGTACAGTAGATGGATCTATGTTTGAGCTAATATCAGTAGAGTAGGAAGTCTTGTGTACCTTTGGTTGTTTTATAGGACCTATCAGGGAGCTCAGGATCGAAGCACAACTTGAACTTTGCAAGGGAAAATGTCGCTAATAAGGTACATATATTTCTCCTTCTCTTTCATTTATTAGCCTGATTAGATCTAAAAGGAATTCAGTGTCCCCAGTGGAGTCGCCAATTTTTGGTGCAGGTGAATCCCCTTGCAGACAAGTAGATTCCCTCTTGGTCTCTAGACTCCTAAGGCCAATATAGAAAAGTGCTTAACATGGACATTTTTGTTGTAGGTGAATCCCCCTGTGGACAAGTGGATTCCCTCTTGGTCTCTAGACTCCTAAGGCCAAGACAAAGAAGTGCTTAACATGGACAGTGACTTCCTTTTATATCTAATCAGGCTAATAAATGAAAGAGAAGGAGAAATATATGTACCTTATTAGCAACATTTTTCCTTGCAAATTTCAGGCTGAGCTTCGTTCCTGAGCTCCCTGATAAGTCCTGTAAAACAACCAAAGGCACAAAAGACTTCCTAGTCTACTGATATTAGCTCAAACATAGATCCATCTACTACAGAAAAACTTATATGGAACAAACATGAGTTTTAAATAAATAGGCCAAGCATTGATTATTAATGAGAACAAGTAAAAGTACTTACGATCCTTTGAATGAAGGTGCAACAACTTCTTCCAGTTCTCCTTGTCCAACCCCTTTGCTCAAATAATTTCCATTGATTTCTTTGATGACATCTCACTCATGAGATCATAAGTTTGATGTAATTCTGAATCTCCATTGTGGCTTTCACCATGAGAAGGCCTCCTTATATAACCTTGGAGAGGTCCAACCACTTGAGAAATCTTTGGGATGAGTTGAGGATTCCTCTCCTTCAGTTGAGGATCTCCCTTAAGATCATGCCTTGACCATCTATTTGAATCCAACTACCTTAAGGAATTGATGGATTCTTCCCTGATTTGCCTCAACAAACCCAAAATTTGCTCAGAAAATGGTAGTGCTCCCCCAAAAGGGTGCACAGGGCACTCAAGAACTCCCCCAAAGAGGCTCATGGAGCGCCAACACTCCCTGACAGTGGGTAGGGAAGCTCTCCTCTCCAAAATTCAGTTTTGAGTGGTTGTTCCAATGAAAAAAGGATTGTACTTCATGTCAAGTGATTTCTCTTCTTCCATATTAATCATTGAGGTGTCTTAAGTGTCTTTATGATGTCGTTAGAGGCACGACATAGGCAATATGGCAGTATGATGTTTGAGACACTTGCAACACTTATAGTCAATATGCGACACTTGCGGACAAGATGCGACACTTACAACACTTGTAATGACGAAACTTGCGACACTTGCAGATAAGATGCGACACTTACAACACTTGTAATGATGACACTTGCGACACTACTGAAGTGAGTAATTTTGATGTGTAACATATTGCCCCCCAAAGTATGAAGTTAGAAGATGTGATGACTAAAGTACTTTGAAGACTTTTTTGAGCAAGGGTATGGACGTAGAGAAACTGGAAAAAGTTGCACACAACCATCAAACAAATATTATGACATGTTTCAAACCCAAGGAAGGCATACCTATGCTTGAGTGATAAATACTTTTTAGGTATGGCCGCCATAAAATACACTGCGGATCCATAATTATATTGACAAAATGGTATAACCATTGAAGATACAATGTGGATCTATACTCCTATGACCTGAACTGATCGTAGCCACGAAGAATACACAGTGGGTCTATGAGATGACAATACATAGCCATGACCGATACAAAGTGGATCTATGTAATAGTATATGTGTCATAGTTCACAAGAACTCCTTTTCAACTTGGTAAAAGTACATATAAGAGTGATGAATCAACCCAAGGTCTTCTTACCGATATTGATGTAGTATGAATCTAACCATGTGAATAGATGTCTTGATGTCTAACATGGCAGAAACCACTTGATTATCGGTCAATTATGTAAACCATTAAAAAGCGCGAGGGATATCACCATTGATGTCAATGATTCCTAAGGTACTCTAGTACCTTCCAATGAATGTGATTAGATGAGTTGAAGTCGAAAATCTGTGGAATCATCCAATCAGAGGTCAATGATGTAAACCCACTGTCAGACACAAGGAGGCATGACATTGAGGCATGCAGGTCCCAAGTTATTAACTGGTTTCTAAGTCTATTTCCCAGATAATGTGCTAAATTCGACAGGAATAGACTCGTCGAAAGAGAGCCTTGATGTATCCCCCATAAATGACATGAAACAAACATAGAGATGTAATTGGTAGATCAAATGAACATGGAATGACATGGGTATTGAAACAGGATATTTGTGATGGATGACTCTCGAGGCAGATACTTCCCTTGAACACTGAGGCACATAAGCAGAAACGTGACATGGACAAAAACTTGATAATGTAGTGGATGATGTGACTTTTGTCAGGTGACCCAAAGGAGTAAAAGAAACTCAGAAGATTGGCTTAGTGCAGAGGTTCAACGGATTAAAATGTGTGCAAAGAAAAAGTGTCGTGTTCAAGGGTGACTATAAGACTTACTAGTAGTGTTCTCAAAAAATTGCTTGGATTGCTTCTTTCAATTTCCCCCCCATCCAGATAGATGAGTACCTCTTTTTAATTTAACGAGATCGAGGAGGGTAACAAATGCTCAATATGACTCACCTTCGGTAAGTCCCTCTTCCTTTGTTTAATGAACTTGAAGAAGTAAGGGTTCGGTCCCACATGGGCCCTTCAATGTATGATTGTTTAACGAGTCCAGAGAAGGTAAACTCGGTGATTTTTCATATTTAGAGAGTCTAAAAACAACTTAAAGACGACTCCAATGTTGTCCTTTTTCGTAATGTTAGTATTGCGTGGCCAAAAAAGAGATAAACTACCACTCAAAAGGTGCCCTTTCAAACATTTTAATGAGTGGGAAAGGAAGCAAGATCACTCAAAAATCTTTTCATGTTTAGAGAGTCTGAAAAGAGCTTAAATACGACTCCAAAGGGTTCCTTTTTCGTATATCCATGCGAGTTCGAAAAAGTGATAAAAGTCTGCTTGGTTACATTCTCATGTTTTTTAGAGAATGAGAAAGAACAAATACCAAGCTCGGTATGCCGCTAGCTTGAAAGCTAGTGGCTTAACTCCAGAATGATCATCAAAGGTTGGAGAAATTCCCTCCAAGATTCAATTCATTCACCGAATTTGAGGTTGTCAGCATTTTCTCTACTAGATGGAGAAAAAGGATAAGAGTGGATGAAAATAAGGTTCAAGAGAGGTGATTGTTTCCTTTTTTAACGAGCTTGACATAGAAAAAGAACTATGCTCAGGGATCTGGGTTCAATCCCCAGATTGTTGTTTCATTTTTTAATGAGCTTGCTACCGGAAAGAAAACTATGCTCAAAGCTTCTATTTCATTTTTTTAATGAGGTTGTCACATAGAAGAGAAACTATGCTCGTGACCTCTATTTCATTTTTTAACGAGCTTTCATTGGAACAACCACTCAAAACTTGACAAGAAGTACAAGCCTTTTGTCATTGGAACAACCACTCAAAACTGAATTTTGGAGAGGATCTCTCCCCTACCCATTGTTAGGGAGTGCTGGTGCTCCTTGAGCCTCTTTGGGGGAGTGCTTGAGTGCCCTATGCAGCCTTTTGGGGGAGCACTACCCTTTTCTGAGCAAATTTTGGGTTTGTTGAGGCAAATCAGAGAAGAATCCTTCAATTCCCAAAGGTAGTTGGATTCAAATAGATGGTCAAGGCATGATCTTAGGGGAGATCCTCAAATGAAGGAGAGGAATCCTCAACTCATCCCAAATATATCTCAAGTGGTTGGACCTCTCCAAGGTTATATAAAGAGGCCTTATCATGGTGAAAGGCATAATGGAGATTGAGAATTACATCAAACTTATGATCTCATGAGTGAGATGTCATCAAAGAAATCAGTGGAAATTATTTAAGCAAAGGGGTTGGAAAAGGAGAACTGGAAGAAGCTATTGCACCTTCATTCAAAGGATTGTAAGTACTTTTACTTTTTCTCATTAATAATCAATGTTTGGCCTGCTTCTTTCAAACTTATGCTTGTTCCATATAAGTTTGTCTGCAGTAGATGGATCTATGTTTGAGCTAATATCAATAGAGTAGGAAGTATTTTGTACCTTTGGTTGTTTTACAGGACCTATCAAGGAGATTAGGATCAAATCTCAGCTTGAACTTTGCAAGGAAAAACATCACTAATAAGGTACATATATTTCTCCTTATCTTTCATTTATTATCTTGATTAGATCTAAAAGGAAGTTAGTGTCCATGTTAAGAACTTTTCTGTCTTGGCCTTAGGAGTCTAGAGACCAAGAGGGAATCCACTTGTCTGCAGGGAGATTCACCTACAATAGTTACATCATCCCAAATCCCAAAAAGGAAACAAAAAGTGGCCGAGATCCCATGATCTCTGCTTAGTCTTGTGCTCCATCTTCGACAGGCTGTCAAAGTTCCAAAATAGGTCAAACTTGACCAAGGATCTCCCAAAACTTGGTCAAGGGCCAGCATGCCCCCAACACTCACCTGTGATTCATCCCGAGTCACTTTGGTTTGACTAGTTTTGTTTCAAACACCTCAAGCTTGGCTCGAGCTACTTTGATTTACTGCTATGATACAACCTCCTATTCAGTGAACTCTTGGATGATTGTATCATTGATAGGTCCCTCTAGACATTGTTCAGTTGTACTAACAACCTACTCTAGCTCTAATCCTTGGACTTATACCTCTGTAAACAATTGATAGGCCTTATCTTGTATGGGTTGGAGATTCTGAGTTACCTCCATAACTATGCTCTAGATAGTGTGGATTTGCTGCTGGGTGGTATGCTGCTCTTGGGAGCACTTCATTCTTTCCACAACTGACATGGGATTCAACTGTGCTTATATATTTTTGGCTTGATACTTTGCCTCTTGGAGCTGCGAATCTAGTGCCTTCAGTTCCAGGTTCTCCGTGAGTTGTTCATAGGTCTGGGCACTAGGATCAGTGAGTTTCTTATATTCTAGGGTAAGAGCCTTTAGCCTTTCAACTGCACTCTGAGCGGTTTCTTCTCTTTGGTCTCTCACATCTTATGGGGTCTCAGGTATAGTGAGTAGCTCCAAATATATTATGCATTGTTGTAGCTGCTAGATGGCGTCTGTGAGCTGGTTCACCCATTGTGTAACTCAGTGTTCTGCCTTGATTTCTAAGACTGTCACAAAGAGAAGTTATCTATTGACCGCTTCTTTTACTTCGAGTTACTCCGTGAGAAACTATTCCTTTTCTTGTTGTAGATGTGATTTTTCTTCATCAAAGTTCTGCATCACTGCATTGGTCTACAATTACTCCTTGTACTTGTGTCAAAGCTTGGGTGGATTTCTCTGTTTCTTCCTGTGCTCGTCGAAGGTGAGCTTCGACTGTATCGGCTAGGCAATGGAGTTGATTTGGCTCATCTCCCAATTCTGGTTCTCTTGAAGCAGTGGAGACTATGCGGCTGGACTGTAGGGCTTGATGTACACCTCGAAGTTTAGTCTCAATTCGATCATATATATCCTCTTTCTTTTAATATCGTTTCTCTGCTATTTCCAGCGAATCATCTTGCATGGATGCTATGAGGAAGTCGAAGTCATTGGAGGTGAGGACGGTCTGCATCTTGGTCATGGTGGCCTTTGATTTCTTCTGGGAGGAAGGTTTCAGAGGTGAACCTTTCCTCTTATTCAGGGGATCAACCTCGTCTCCTTGCTTATGTTTGACTTCTTTGTCATATAACTCTTCGACATCACCTCCTTGCTCTGGTGATATGGAAGCAATTTTCATAGATGCGCTATCTAATTCTTGGACTTCTTCATTCTTCTTTGTCCTGCTAGGTCCGGGTGTATCCTGCGCATTTTATGGGTTGTCGATATTAGATATCTCCGTGGTGTCTACTGGGATAAGGAGTTCCTCCGACCAGTCCTTAGTGATCTCCTCCAAGTCCTCCTCCATCAACTTGTAGTAGGACTAAACTTCATCAAAGGCCTGAACTGGTGTAGAGTGTTCGGAGTCATGCGAGGCTCGAAATATATGGATATATTTAGCTTATTGTAGTAGGCATAAAAAATAGCATTCGATTGCCACTATTTATTCATATTGCTTGAATACCACAGTGTACTGAACTTCATGGCCAGTGGTTCAAATCGCTTGATGTCCGGGAAAGTCGTACCTTCCGGCATCTCCCAGGTAATAAAATCTATAAGGATCAAGATCCAGCTGAAATGAAATTCATATCCTTGATCATGTGCTTCTATATAGTTGAGTTCCAACTAGTTCACCAGGTACTTCACCCTTTTCATCTGAAGGCCTTCCGTGCACTTTCCTGCGAGGTTGACTATAAAACCAGTGACTTGGGTAGGTTGGTTCTTTTATACTAACTTCCCTGCAATAAAATGACAGGTGAGGTGCATTGCGCCACTCTAGATAGAATCTACCGTGTGGCCTCACATTCCCTTCTCGACATTTCCATAAGTGTCCTTGATCTTCTGTGGTAGAGCGCGATCCATGTCTTTTCCAGGGTAAAATTCTTGTGGATCAGGTCCTTGCATACTCAACCCTGTGATTTGATTCATCAACATTGAATCAACTGTTATACGATGGTTTAGCCACAAATAACCGCTATGGTAACAAGAAAGCAACATCTTGACACATGCATTGACTTCTTGGTGTCTACCAAAGTAGAGAATCTTCATGATGCTCAACAAGGTGGACTGTGTGAGGTTCATAGTCCACGACTGGGGGATTATCTTCGAATTATTCCCCTTAGTTATAGTTAGGTACTTATGTGGGGTGAGCATGTTATAGACTTTGCGATATCCAAGGTTGAAGTCACTAAACTTCAATTCTGCAATCTTATCTTGGTCTGCTTGAACTGTGCATATCCCCTTCAGGATGTATGCCATAACCAAGGTGTATTCAAAATCTCTAGGCATGCTATCTGGATTTACTGGGCCACTCAGAGGTGGAATATAGGTGGGTAATATAGTCAAGATCAATTTGGAATTCACTAGATCATCCATGTGCTTGGTTCATTTTCATCTGAAGGCTGGGATGGTCCAGCTTTGGGAGCAGTGGATGGAGAGGTTGGCAGTCCTCTCATCGATGATACTTGTACACCTATAGACATTGACATGACTCTTTCATACATGAGGTCGATCAAAACTTCTTCAACAACTTTCTCTGCAGTGCTCAACTCATCCGACATACATGCTCAGGGTTAACAATCTCGGGTTCGGGGAGTAACTTAGAAATAGTAATGGGATAGAGAGAAAGAGCGTGATGATCACTATGAAAAATCAACTTAGTCTGCGGTCTCAAACTCTTAGTTGGAAAAAGTGTTGTTAGTGCATGGCATGACGAGACAAATAGGTAAGTCGGCAATGGGTCTCTTGCAATGGGTATGAAGCCTTCATTAACTTTGTTCTATCCGTTATGGAACGGTCCCAACAGTCGGATGACGAGCTATTTGTCCATAAATTTCTTTCTACCTGTTTGGAGTATTTTTCTAACGGTTATAATGTCCCCAATGACTATATTTCTTCACCATGGCGAAGTGCCATGTGGCGCTGTTCTGATATCCCGAAGAAGCTCCAGTTTTGGAAATTTTCCTTCTGCGAGGTTCCCTCTGGAACCTTTTGCAACTTGTCGATCTTAACTCTTTTCTTACTTATCTTTCTAGCCTTCTTCGCAGTGATCTTCGTCTCGGTATGCCTTTTTCCATTATGATTCTTACCTTCTTTCAGCATAGTTACTTCGTGTTGTTGAGATTCTTTCTTAAGATTCAAGGATGATCCTTCTTCTTTATCTGGAATAGGTACTTCAATCTTTTGTGGGTCTTCTGGTGTTCTTGGAACTTCGACATCCAGGTCTCTGGTGTTAAATATCTTCGATCTGTTCTTTTGTTCTTCAATAAAGTGTGAGATCCTTTTAGTCATGCATTCTTTTAACTCTTTCTTCTGTTGTTCTAAAACTTCCTCTTCTTCTTTCCTTATGGCCTGATTTCTTTCAATCCAAGGTTTTCCTAGTAGCATGGTAAATGGTGCACTTTTCTCAATAAATTTAATAATCTCAAAATATTCCTTTGTAGAAGTTTCATTAGCATTCATAGGTATCTGGGTGAGATTTCCACATAGGTTTATCAGCTTTCCTTTGAATATTCCTATTCCTCCTAATGAAGGAATCATAGCAGGCTTCCTTATAGCTTCCCAAGTTCTCTCTGTCATGATATTCACATGTGTTTCCTCATCTAGAACATAGTCAATGTCGAAGTCTCCTATTCTTTATTCAAGGCATTCTTTTTCTTTGAATATCTCTAATAACCTGACATGTCAGTGGTCATTTAGGGTTTCTTTCATCTGTAGCAATACTTTCTCTGATTCTTTTTGGGATTCTATCATAATCTTATTTTTTGGATCTACCTTAGGGTTTTCTTGTCTCATGTTCATTCTTTAAACCTTAGAAATCATTCTAGGGCAATCCAATACTTCATGGTTCATAGATTTCAAACAAAGACAACTAGGTCTTCTCCGAGCGAATTCCTTAGCAAGATGTCTTGGTCTTCTACAACTATAACATAGGGTTAATCCTCTCTTTCTTTTAAATTATCCCCAACCTTTCCTGTACTGTGCGCTAGGATCATGGTAGCTAAATTGTAAACATTTCTTTCTAGGATCCTGCATACACTTATTAGTCCAAACATTCTTTCTATGCATAGGTATGACATATTTTTCACTATTCTTATCAGATCTACTCATATCAAATATTCTTTCATCTATCAATGCCCTAGTTTTCAAGCTAGGATAGAATCTATCAGACATACCTAGATCCATACTGTTGAAACAAAAATTTCCACTTATCTTAATTTTACAGAGCACAAAGCTTTCAGATCTAGAAATTTTCAATATTCTTATCTTTATCAGAGCACAGAGATTTCAGATCTTACCTCTTTTAATAAAAAAAAATCTCACTTTTTCCTTTCTTAGATCACAAAGCTTTCATATCTTACCTCTTTACTTCAGATCATAATTCTTTTCCTTGGAAAATAGATTGTCAAACTAAGTAGAGTATTGTGCACCAGAGAAACATATCTACGCACAGAGCTTTCATAGTTTCAGGTTAGATCTTTGCACATAGATTCTTCTTCCTCAGTTCCTAGAAATCACAGTTTGAGGTCTTGGCAATGGAACCATTTTTTGGCATAGGGGCAGACCCAGGGTTCAATGCTACAACAATGCACCAACAAAACCCTAACTACCGTCCCTTTCGACAACACCTGTGAAGTAAATGAAGTCTCACCCGAGGTAGAGGCAGGGGTGGTTGTAGGACTCAGATTTCTTCAACCTTATCTGGGACACAGATATGTGATTATAATACTTAATAGAGAACTTAACACCATTATTTCATCATTATTTAACCAATATCTACTTCGCCGGGAAAGTAGTGCATCACAACATTCACCCTGATCTAATGTATTTAAGAACTTAGCATAAATAAATGGATCATATCTAGAAGATTCAAGCACTACGCACATTCACCTATATCATATCTAGCATCCATATTCATCATAAGAACAAATCATAAACATATCTATCTACCTATCTATATCAAGCACTTATAAAATAACACATAAATACACCAACACATCGCAAAAAGTAGAATAACACAGTATTTACGTGGTTCACCCCCACCTTGGGGATACATCCACCAACTCTTCTTCTTTAGTAGCTTCAATCAACCATCTACATGCACAAAGCCACAAAAACCCTGCTATGCATAAGACAAGAGATCTGCGTGCACCTCGCCAGATCCTTCTTCCCCGAGCTAGGCCTAGCAAAAATCCTTTCAAAGTCTGTTATAGCCACTTGCACTTAGCTCTACAAGTTTCTCACAATATGCACAGAGCATCTACAAACCACACTTGCACTTAGCACTTAACTTATCGGCCCTCTACTTATGTCACCTAGCTTCTTATTTGTACTTTAGAAAATAGGCCTAAACATGGGTAAACCCATGGGCCGACATCCCTTACCCGTTACATCATCCCAAATCCCAAGAAGGACCCAAAAAGGGGTCGAGATCCTATGATCACTGCTTTGTCTTGCACTCCATCTTCGACAGGGTATCAAAGTTCCAAACTAGGTCAAACTTGACCAAGGATCTCCCAAAACTTGGTCAAGGGCCAACAATATTGCACCAAGTATTAGTAGAAATGATGTTGTACAAGATGAGGAACATCATGACCAAGCAAATGAGGATCTCATGGAAGAAGATGATCGGACAAGTCAAGTTAATGATCCCATAGAAGAATATGATGGGACAAATCAAATGATCCAAGATATGTTTTCGCAGTCGGATGAGGATGGGGACAATGCTGGTATTTATGATGAAACTCTATTAGAAAAGACAAATAAAAAACTTTATGAAGGATCAAGAGCAAATCTTCTCTTCGCTATATTGTTGCTAGTGAAATTAAAGGTTATGAATAATTTGTTCAACACTTGTATGACACAGATCCTAAGGTATGTAATATGTTTCATCTCATATTATACATAAATGTTGATTTTTTTTCTATTTATTTTTAGTGTTAATTAATGTGTAAAATAAGAATGCAATTTTTATGATTAATATTCTTTACATTAACTAGTTATTTGTTATGTTGTAGCTTGTTAGGTGAATTTTTGTTAGCATCGTCAAATATTTTACCTCGCACATATTGAGGTTTGCATGCCATTATGAAAGACATTGAAATGGATTATCAAACTATATATGCATATAATAATGACCATATTATATATTATGGACAACATTCTTCAAAAACAGAATGTCCACAATGTCTTATTAGTAGATATCGAACCGATCAAGTAACCAAAAGGGTGCCTCAAAAGGTTCTTCATCATATTCCCATAATTCCATGTTTGCAACGATTGTTCAGGTGTGAAAGCATAGCACAATTTATGGATTACCATGCATGTAACATAGGTGGAGATGGTGTTCTTTGAATGCCTGCCGATGGTTCTGCATTTAGGGAAATTGAGGTAAAATGGGCATATTTCAAAGATGAACCTCATAATGTTAGGATTTAGTTGGCAGCTGACGGTGTTAATCCATTCAGAGAGATTACGTCTATTTACTCAGTGTGGCCTATTTTTGTTATCAACAATAACATTCCTCCTTGGATTTCAATAAAGAGGGATCACGTAATGTTGACAATGATTGTTCTAGGTATTTGTTTACATTAATTTTTTGAATGTAACATTTTCATTTGTTTCAATTTTTGCATAATGTCTTTTGTTTATTTATTTACTTATATATATTACATGATATCATTCCTATAGTAATTATGTGTAATTTCAAACAATTAGGTAAGTACTAGGTTAACAATATGAATGTATATATCGAGCCTCTTATTGACGATCTACTAAATTTATGGGATGGCATCACGATGTATGGCATATGTAAACCAATCCGGGAGAAGAAATTCAAATTTTGTGGAATACTTTTATGGACAATTCATGATGCCCCTGGACTAACACATTTTTGTGGTATATAGCATTATAATATTTCTCTTTAATACTATATAATTTTTTAATGTTATCATGGTGCATGTTTAATTTTTAAATAATCTCATCGTATAATTGACATTAATCCATTTGTTGCAGGTATTCAAACAAAGGGTAAATTTGCATGTCCAGTTTGTGGCCCTAAGATGAAGTATCTCCATTCAAAAAGTTTAGGAAAGGTGGTGTTTGATGAGTATAGACACCTTCTTCCTAAGAACCATAGGTATCGTACTACTAAAAAACATCTTTTCAATGGGAATGAAGAGACTGGTTTAAAACCACGAAGAATGACACCTCACCTATGGAGGTTGGAATATAATATAAATCGTCAAGGTACTCAATTTATTTATGTATCGTAGATCATGTAATGTTTTGAATGTTTATTTTAATCATTGAACTTATTTTACCGTATTTGATAATTATTTCTGTGATTTATTTTATGCTTCATGAAGGCCGCAATCATCATGAAGGTATTAATAATGGTATTCCACGAGGAATGAAATGTTATCCCACTCAATTCATGAGGTTGACCTACTATGAGGAGCTAAAAATAGCTCATTTGTTTGATACAATGCATATCGGGAAGAATATGACTGAAACGTTATGGCAAATCAGAGATGGTAGGAGGGACAAAGAAAAAATTGTCAAAATTTGTACTAACATTTAGGAAGCCAATCATGCGATGCGAAGTGTGATTTGATATTCAAATAGATTAGATGGAGTACTAGACCGAAATAACCTTCCATGGTTATTAAAAGAGCAACAAAGCAATGATGTAAAAGAGGTCATTCAAAGAATTAAATTTCCCACGGGTTTTTCTTAAAACATAAATAATATCTTAACGAAGAAAGGTGAATTTGGTGGGGTAAAAACACATGATTGGAACACCTTCATTAAGGTAATAATTTTGGTATACATATTTATATATATTGGCCTTATACATCTTTTGTTTTTTCTATTTTTTCTTGTCTACTTTGGTTGAAACAAATAATGATTCATTTTTTTGTTATAGTATGTTCTACCACTATCTCTCCCAAACGAATTTGACAACAACGTCAAAAAATTTATATATGATCTTGGAAAATACATGAGGTAAGTAGTTGTGATATATGCAAAATGTTCTTTCAAATTATTGTTGTACTTAATGACACATGTTTTACTTGTAATGTAATATATTATATTATGTTATGTTGAAACATGTTATTTTCTTATGTCATGATCTCATGTAGATGGTTTTCATTGAAATAAATCCATGAAGATGATATAAAGTATTGAAAGATAGAAATTCCTCGTCTAATGTGTGAAATGAAAAAGTATATACCTCCAACATATTTCAATGCACAAGAACACTACCTCATACACCAAGTTGAGGAGATTGAAATTTGTGGACCTGTTCACACAAGGTCAATGTGGATGGTGCACAGGCACTTGCAATCATTGAATTCGTTGGTTAGACAAAGAGAATGTCCCGAGGGTTCTATGGTATATCAATATATGTTGTATATTAGTCAATATCTTCCTAAATTAGCAGCACCAACTATGCATGCAGTGGATCACATTTGGGATGTGAACTCCATCAAAAAACTTGAAGATTAGGAGCATTTGTTGGGGCAAGGTAGAATGAAAAAAATGAGAGGTAATATATTAATAATTGTGAAAAATTATATTAATAATACATATAAAGTTTGGTTTTTTGTGTATATGATCATACTCATTAATATATTAATATAATTTATTTCATAAATTATTAATATTTATAATTACCTGCATATTGGACGTTATAACTAATATTTAATATTGGTGAATTATGATTTTTTGGTTTAGTTACTCAAGAGTGGGATGCATTTCATTTATACATTGCAAATAATCTTGACTGGATGAATGTATGGATTGAAATATGTAAACAACATAATGGAGGTAGGTTATCATGGAAACGACTGTCTGAATTGGTTAGAGAATCTCGTCGTAATGGAGATGCCAATGTTACGCAGAGGGAAATTGATTTAGCATATGGTTTGAAATATGGACAGGTAATCAAATTCACCCATTTTATTCAGTTATTTTATATTATATTAATGTGACTACATGTGTACTATATTTTTTCAGATACTTTTGAAGTTATATAAATATATTTTAATTTATTAATTGACAATGCGTCTTTTACATATCTGACATATTGCAGTTGAAACACCACAAGGCTATGTGGTGTAATGGTTGTAAATTTCGCATCAAACAATTGGATGAATCCAGGAAAAATTCTGATAGTGGGATAACTGCAGTATTCAAGGTCACTAATGTTTCCTCTAGGAGTGACAGACATCCCTGAGAATCTTAAAATAGATACTATGGGTATTTAAACGATATACTTGAGTGTGACTTTAATTACTTCAAATTAGTTATGTTCGATGTCAAATGGTATATGTTACGAATGCATGAACATGATGAGGAAAAAACTGTTATTCAACATGCCAACGGATTTCCAATGACTAAAACAACAGTGTTTGAAAGAGGACATGATCTCTATGTTTTTCCAAGCGAATGTGAACATGTATTTTACTCAAAATTTCCAGGTGAAAGGGATTGGTCATTTTTTGTTAGATATGATCCAAGAGGAAGGCCAATTAAGTATACTCATTTACAGGAAGAAGATGATATTGAAGATCAAGAAGAAGATTCAACAGATCAGACAGAGCTGGAATATCATGGAGGGTCGAAAGATGAAGAACACAAATAAGATCATGAGCCAGGCGTAGGAGACAATGTTGCAATTCTTGATGATGATGTCGATGAAAATATGCTCGAAAATGACATTGATGACGATTATGATATCATCAATCCTTTCAACATCGTTTCTGAACCGGGTGATGATATATATGTCGAGTTCAATGAAGAAGATCAATATACATAATAAGGATGATTTCACATATGTTGAGGTTGGATTAGGTACGTGACTATATAATATTTTAATTTGTATGAATTATTCTCTTAAAATAATTTACTTATAATGTCATGGGTTAATTACATGTTTTAAAGTTTTAAGCGACGTTTTTATATCCTATGTTACATGTTGTTTAATTATTATTTGAAATCTGAAAATTGTTGCCAATATCCTAAAGTACGTGGTAGACTAAAAATATTATTTAGAAACACATAATTTCATGTACCTTCATTAATTTTTGTTTTTGTAGTTTCTATGCATGAATCTTAATAGGACATTGCTTTCGAT
>JZKD02S0861076.1:879606-892739 GCA_000966675.3 Picea glauca
TCCAAAATAATTGTAAGACTGTGTGAAGAATTGAAATTCAACAAGAACAAAAAAGGTTTATGATATGGAAGATACCTCAACTTTCATATTCTATGCTACTCCAAACCAATTGAATGGGAAATATTCAAATGTTCTAGAAGTTTATGAAGGAGTTAATGTTGAATCTAAGAATATTGTTAATAAAGTTGATAAACATATGGATACAATTATTGATAAGAGACAACATTATCATCTTGTCCATGTGGAGACAAAATGATTTAATCTCCATCCAAATCATCATTGTGGAAAGACAACTAATCTTTCAAATAAATGTTGAAAGAAAAAGAAGGTCAAAAGGTAAACAATTCACTAGATGAGCTCTTGGAAATGGAATTTATAATCTAAGACTTTTCATAAGTCTTATTGATGATTTCAAACATAGGTAAAGACATGGGAATTTTGATTATTGAACTTTTTTATTATGATTTTTGTCTCATTTTGAGATAAACTACATCATTAGAATTTCGAGAAAATGAGTAGATTGGAGGCAGAATTTTGCCTCATCAAAAAAATAGACTGACCATAAAGGTTTTGTTTGTCCACTTATTAAGGAAATCCTCAAATAAAATCTATACAATAAAATATAGGAAGTTATAGACCAACATTATAAAAATAATTTTTTGTATTAGATATCATCAACCGTGCACATGGTCGTTCACCTTAGAGATCATCCACCATGTTCCATCCATCTCATACATATTTTTCCATACACCCTTCTTCGCATTCAATGACAACATAACAAATGGACTAGGTGATGAGGTGGTAGCCTAGGCTAACTAATACGTGGCATTCCTCACATCCATTGATGATGTGACACATGGACCAAGTGATGAGGTGGAAACCATGTCTAAATAACAAGTGGCATTCTTCACATCCAATGAAAACATGGCATGTGGACCAAGTGGTAACCATATATAACTAATCCACCCATATTTTCCTCTTAATCCTTCTTCACATCTAATGAAAACTTGACATAGGGACTAGATGATGAGGTGGCAACAAGGATATTTGAAATTTGGAATTCTTCACATCCAATGGTGGCATGACACATTGACCAAGTGATGAGGTGGTAAATTAAGGTAACTGTCAAGTAGAATTCTTCACATCCAATGACAACATGATGCATGGATGGTGGGATAAGTTGCAGGACCTACCTCTGTTGTAGCAACAATTTCATAGAAGTGATTCAGGACCATGTTTTTCATAATCTTAGTGTTAATAAAAATAGGTTTTATAATAGTGAGTGTCCCTGTCTTATCAAATACAATGAAGTCCACCTGTGGACAACAAAATATCCATTCATCAATGAACGTTTTATTTTAAAATACGAACATAACCAAACTCACAAAAGTACTTCTCTAACTCTAGAAACCTAGTTCATATTCAAACAACAAAAAGGTCTTTTGCCAACATATCACTTACTTTATGTGCACTCTCAAGTGCCTTTCCCCCTTTGATGAGAAAACCTTGTGTGGCACCTACTCCAATGCCCACCATGACTGCAGTGGGTGTTGCAAGTCCTAAAGAACAGGGACACGCTATAACCATGACAAATATGCCAAACTAAAGAGAAAGCTCAAACTCATACATGGAAGAAGGGATCCAAGACTTGGGGTATGAACCAATCTTGCTTGCTAAAAACCATGCTAGCCATGTAGTAAAGGAGATCACAATAACCTACAAAACAGTGAACAAAGGTAACCATGATTATTTTCAAAAGAAGAATTCCACATGAGCTAGGTTTAGCCAAATTTCCAAAGGCTCATATTTTACTTAACTGTGGAAGAACAAGAACTTTGAAATCCAAGGACAAATGACTCATTTGTGGAAGAAATAACTAAAGAAAATAAGGCAATGTTTTTTTAATTTCCTATGTGCATGAAAGCACTAAAGAAAATAATGCAGGCAAGGTAAAAATGACACTAAATCAAGAGTGTTGAATATAGAAAGTGCATTTGCATATGCATCAAAACTTATAGATAGTTGTAGTTCACATATTTTGATAGAATATACATGTGGGGATTTAAAGCCCCATTCTTGTTTACCAGGGCTTCTCAGGTCTCTTCCATCCCCTTCCTTCAAAATGGGTGCATCATTTCATATGTACTTAGTTTAGTCACAGTTGGGATGTACTTAAAATATTAACACCCATATATATGTATATGAGATTGATTATGTCATATTAATATATTTCGGCCATGGTTTCTTTCACAATGTTGTATTTGAGGCTTCTTCATGGTATCACTATTTATATCATGAGTTATCTCAATGAGTATGGGTATGCCTAGCTTGTCCCATTGATATCTTGTAGCTCACCACCTTGTGACCCTTTTGTTGATAAGTAATTTTTTGTGGCCTCTTTGATGGTTGCGCCTCTATTTTTTTCCTGTGGCATTTTTATCTGTGACATGGATATGGATATTTATTTTGCACCTCTATTTTTTTCCTAGCAGTATTGCACCTCTTGCTATTTTTTTCCTTAGTGTGGATATTTATTTTTGTGCCTCTTGCTCCTTCCCATATCTAGTTTTCATCGAAGTTGAAATTCTCGCATTTCATTTTTCTCTTGCATGGTTTAAAGAGTCGAGTCAAAACACCATCAGTTTAATGACTACTCCTTTGAGTAACAATATCCTAAAATCAAGTGATAATTAAAATTTATATAGAAACTTTTCTAGGGATCTTCAAACCCATCTTAGCTTAGGTGTAGAGCTTTGGAATACGATTGTGAGAATAACTTTCTAAAGTTGCTAAACAAACATAAATCCTTGAGTTAGGGAGTGAAATATTGTTGCTATATCACTGACTTTGGGAAACCTTTCTAACACAAGGGTCAATCACGAGGTCACATTGGGGACTTGAGAGTAATCAACCCTTATTTGTTGGTCTTGGTGTCAACTGTCGATTACCCCCATTCTACTTTGGTATAGTAGGTGGTACCATAGAGAACATAATCTTTTAGACTTACTACACAAGGTGACAGCACAGAGAAGGTGGTGTTGTACCTGGGATCTACGTTGGCTAGATTCACTCAGACTCCTTGGAGGGTTGCCCACTGCTCGGTGAGGTAACTTACACTAGGGCATTAGTTCGTTAAGAAGGTTGTCAACGCAACTTTCCCACCCACCGAAACTCAGCCCCTTCGTGCATCAATTCTGCGATGTTGTATTCCATCACCAACTAGCGCTTCTTTGTGAGAAGGTTTTTTTGCATTCTTGACTCCTAGATTAATTAGTGTGTGTTTTTTTTCTCCTCAGTTGGCCTTAGGATTGAGTTTGTGTATAATGGAATTAGTTCCGGGTTAATTCCTCATTTGATCAATACAAAATATGGATACAATTAAAATAAAAGGTAATAAAGAGGTAACAAATAGCTCATACCTAATTTATGTCTTATAATTCTCCAACATTGTTCTTTACACTTAGTGCAACAAAAACCAAATGGAATGGTTTACACAAGGTCAATGGAGAATGTTATTGGATAATTCAAAATATTATCATAAACCCACATCTCACATATGATCATAAACCCACTACTTTTATCCCATCTCTATTTGGTAAATGCTACTTCTTATACTAGCCTTCCCTACAATAGGGAGTGTTGTGTCCCTTTTCTCGAAAATAAGTGAAGTTTCTCTTCTTTCTCCCAACATTCTCCCAAGTTCTTGGACAATAATACACACAGCCTCAAAACTAACGTTTAGGGAAACTAGAATCCAATCATGAACCGGGAGTGAACTGGGAGTGAGTGGTGTGAACCGGGAATGAGGGGTGGTCTAGCTAAAATCCTATGCCAGGAATGCAACAAAGACTATAGTTCCTCAATCCAAGTCTCAATTTTCGTTTTATGCTCAGTTGCAAGTTGCATCCCAAACCATTTCGGGGACTCTTGGAAATTCCTCCTCGGGGCATAAAATCCTAACGGTGCATCATTTTTGAGTTCCATGAGATGTTGCATGCTTGTTTATCCATGGACTAGGTGACCACAGTGTCCATCTTCTCCTGAGGCATGGTTTCATAAATTGGACCCCTAAATCCAAATGCTGCATTGCTTCTTACTAAGCAAAGCACTAGTTATCAAAATTGATGAAAACAACAACTTTCGAGGGGTTGGAACTAGGAGTGAGGGGTGCTCTAGATAAAATCCTATGTTAGGAATCTAATAGATATGACGGTTCCTCAATCCAAGTCTTGGTTTTTTGTTTTATTCCCAGTTGCAAGTCGCATCCCAAACCATTTCGAGGACTCTTGGCCAATTCCTGCTCAGGGCATAAAAGACTAGCGGAGCAACATTTTTGAGTTTTGTGAGATGATGCAAACTTGTTTAGGCATGGACTAGGAAACCAAACTATCCATCCACTCTCAAGGCATGGTTTCGTAAATTGGACCCCTTAATCCAAATGTTGCATGGCTTCAAACTTAGAAAAACACTAGTTCTCGAAATCAATGAGTAAAGCAACTTCTGAGGCATGGAATCCGAGAGTAAGGGGTGGTCTAGCTGAAATCGTATCTAAGTAATCCATCGAAGTCGATGGTTCCTCAATCCGAGTCTTGGTTTTTTTTTTATGCCTAGTTGCAAGTCGCATCCCAAACCATTTCAGGGACTCTTGGAAATTCCTCCTCGGGGCATAAAAGGCTAACGAAGCATCAATTTTTAGTTCCATGAGATGTGAAATCTTGTTTAGGAATGGAATAGGTGACCAAATTATCCATCCTCTTTGGAGGCATGGTTTCATAAATTCTCCCCTTAATCCAAATGTTGCATTGCTTCAAACTGAGAAAAACACTAGTTCTCGAAATCAATGAGTAAAGAAAATTTTGAGGCATGGAATCTAGGAGTGAGGGGTGGTGTAGCTGAAATCCTATCCTAGTAATCCATCGAAGTGGATGGTTCCTTAATCCGAGTCTCGGTTTTCGTTTTATGCCCAGTTGAAAGTCACATCCTAAACCATTTTGGGGACTCTTGGCAATTCCTCCTCGGGGCATAAAAGGCTAATGGGGCAACATTTTTGAGTTCCATGAGATTTTGCATGCTTGTTTAGACATGGACTAGGTGACCACAATGTCCATTTTCTCCCAAGGCATGGTTTCGTAAATTGGACCCCTAAATCCAAATTTTCAATTGCTTCTTACTGAGCCAAGCACTAGTTATCGAAATCGATAAAAAAAAAATTCTGAGGGGTTGGAACCGGGAGTGAGGGGTGCTCTAGATAAAATCCTATTCCAAGAATCCAACAAAGATGACAGTTCCTCAATCCAAGTCTTGATATTCATTTTATGCCCAGTTGCAAGTCACACGCCAAACCATTTTGGGGACTCTTGGCCAATTCCTGCTCAGGGCATAAAAGACTAACGGAGAAACATTTTTGAGTCTCGATTTTCATTTTATTCCCAGTTTCAAGTCCCATCCCAAACCATTTCGGGGACGCTTGGAAATTCCTCCTCAGGGCATAAAAGGATAACGAAGCAACATTTTTGAGTTCCATGAGATGTTCCATGATTGTTTATCCATGGAATAGGTGACCACATTGTCCATCCGCTCCCGAGTCATGGTTTCATAAATTGGACCCCTAAATCTAAATGTTGCATTTCTTGTTACTGAGAAAAGCACTATTTATCGAAATCGATAAAACAAACAACTTCCAAGGGGTTGGAACCAGGAGTGAAGGGTGCTCTAGCTAAAATACTATGCTAGGAATCCAACAGAGATGATGGTTCCTCAATCCGGGTCTCAGTATTAGTTTTATGCCCAATTGAAAGTCGTATGCCAAACCATTTTGGGGACTCTTGGCCAATTCCCACTCAGGGCATAAAAGACTAACAGAGCAACATTTTTGAGTTCCATGAGATGATTCAAGCTTTTTTAGGCATGGAATAGGTGACCAAATTATCCATCCACTCCTGAGGCATGGTTTCGTAAATTGGCCCCTTAATCAAAATGTTTCATTGCTTCAAACAGAGAAAAACACTAGCTCTCGAAATAAATGAGTAAAGCAACTTCTGAGGCATGGAACCCAAAAGTGAGGGGTGGTCTAGCTGAAATGATATCCCAGTAATCCATGAAAGTCGATGGTTCGTCAATCCGAGTCTTGGTTTTCATTTTATGCCCAGTTACAAGTCACATCCCAAACCATTTTGAGGACTCTTGGCAATTCCTCCTCGGGGCATAAAAGGATAACATAACATCATTTTTGAGTGCCATGAGATGTTGCATGCTTGTTTAGCCATGTCCTAGGTGACCACTGTGTCCATTTTCTCCCGAGGCATGGTTTCATAAATTGGACCCCTAAATCCAAATGTTGCATTGCTTCTTACTGAGCAAAGCACTAGTTATCGAAATCGATGAAAAAAAAAACTTCCAAGGGGTTGGAACCGGGAGTGAGGGGTACTTTAGATAAAATCCTATGTCAGAAATCCAATAGAGATGACGGTTCCTCAATCTGAGTCTCATTATTCCTTTTATGCCCAGTTGCAAGTCACATCCCAAACCATTTTAGGGACTCTTGGCCAATTCCCACTCAGGGCATAAAATACTAACAGAGAAACATTTTTGAGTTTAGTGAGATAATGTAAGATTGTTTAGGCATGGAATAGGTGACCAAATTATCGATCTTCTCCCGAAGAATGGTTTCGTAAATTGGCCCCTTAATCCAAATGTGACATTGCTTCAAAATGAACAAAACACTATTTCTCAAAATCAATGATTAAAGAAACTTCCGAGGGGTTGGAACCGAGAGTGAGGGGTGCTATAGCTAAAATCATATCCTAGTAATCCATTGAAGTCAATGGTTCCTCAATCCGAGTCTCGATTTTTATTTTATTCCCAGTTGCAAGTCGCATCCCAAACCATTTCGGGGACTCTTGGCAATTCCTCCTCGGGGCATAAAAGGCTAATGAAGCAACATTTTTGAGTTCCATGAGATGTTGCATGCTTGTTTATCCATGGAATAGGTGACCACATTTTCCATCCACTCCTGAGTCATGGTTTCATAAATTGGACCCCTAAATCCAAATGTTGCATTTCTTGTTACTGAGAAAAGCACTAGTCATCGAAATCGATGAAACAAACAACTTTCGAGGGGTTGGAACCAGGAGTGAGGGGTTCTCTAGCTAAAATACTATGCTAGGAATCCAATAGAGATGACGGTTCCTCAATCCGAGTCTTGGTATTAGTTTTATGCCCAATTGCAAGCCGCATCCCAAACCATTTCAGGGACTCTTGGCCAATTCTCGCTCAGGGCATAAAAGACTAACGGAGCAAAATTTTTGAGTTATGTGAGATGTTGTAAGATTGTTTAGGAATGGACTAGGTGAAAAAATTATCGATCCTCTCTCGAGGCATGGTTTCATAAATTGGCCCCTTAATCCAAATGTTGCATTGCTTCAAACTGAGCAAAACACTAGTTCTCAAAATCAATGATTAAAGCAACTTCTGAGGGGTTGGAATCGGGAGTGAGGGGTTCTCTAGCTAAAATCCTATGCCAGGACTCCAACAAAGAAAATGATTCCTCAATCCGAGTCTCGTTTGTCATTCTATGCCCAGTTGCAAGTCGCATGCCAAACCATTTCGGAGACTCTTGGCCAATTCCCTCTTAGGGCATAAAAGACTAACAGAGCAACATTTTGGAGTTCCGTGAGATGATGCAATCTTGTTTAGGAATGGACTAGGTGACTAAATTATCCATCCACTCCCGAGGCATGGTTTCATAAATTGGCTCCTTAATCCAAATGATGCATTGCTTCAAACTGAGCAAAACACTAGTTCTCGAAATCAATGAGTAAAGAAACTTCCAAGGCATGGCACCTGGGAGTGAGGGGTGTTCTAAAATACTATCCTAGTAATCCATTGAAGTCGATGGTTCCTCAATCTGAGTCTCATTTGTCGTTTTATGCCCAGTTGCAAGTCATATCCCAAACCATTTCAGGGACTCTTGGCAATTCCTCCTCGGGGCATAAAAGCCTAACATAGCAACATTTTTTAGTTCCATGAGATGTTGCAAGCTTGTTTAGCAATGGACCAGGTGACCACAATTTCCATCCACTCTCGAGGAATGGTTTCGTAAATTTGACCCCTAAATCCAAATGTTGCATTGCTTCTTACTGAGAAAAGCACTAGTTATCAATATTGATGAAAAAAACAACTCCCAAGGGGTTGGAACCAAGAGTGAGGGGTGCTCTAGCTAAAATCCTATGCCAAGAATCAAATAGAGATGATGAATCCTCAATCCAAGTCTCTATATTCATTTTATGCCCAGTTGCAAGTCGCATCCCAAACCATTTCGGGGACTCTTGGCAAATTCCCTCTCACGGCATAAAAGACTAATGTAGCAACATTTTTGAGTTCTATGAGATGTTGTAAGCTTGATTAGGCATGAAATAGGTGACCAAATTATCGATCTTCTCCCGAGGCATGGTTTCGTAAATTGGACCCCTAAATCCAAATGTTGCATTGCTTCTTACTGAGAAAAGCACTAGATATCAAAATCGACGAAAAAAACAACTTTCGAGGGGTTGGAACCAGGAGCAAGGGGTGATCTAGCTAAAATCCTATGCTAGGAATCCAACAGAGACGACGATTCCTCAATCCGAGTCTCAATTTTCATTTTATGCCCAGTTGCAAGTCACATGCCAAACCATTTCGGGGACTCTTGGCCAACTCCCGCTCAGGGCATAAAAGACTAACATAGCAACAATTTTGAGTTGCAGGTCAACTACACCAATTTCAAAGACTGTACCAATTTCAACTGCATACTGAGTTTAACAACCACTACTTCCTACATAAAAATATGGGTTGCACTATTTTTAACCATTGCCATAAATAACTTATTCTTCAACTTGGATTGAACAAAACTAATATTTGTATAGTTCTACTCTTGGCTTGAACAAAACTAATATTTGTATAGTTCTACTCTTGTCTTGAACAAAACTAATATTTTTATAGTTCTACTCTTGGCTTGCCTTAGACATATTTCCAACTAAAGAACCCAAGATTTGCAACACACCAACTGATGGTTGGATTTATTACTCCATAGCATTGACCCTCATATTCAATGGACATTTTTTATAATAATTCTAATTTGCACAAATCCAACAAACAACAACCTTACTACTATTTTTTTCTTAGATCCATATGATAAACTTATCATCTCCTTAGTGTTATCACATTAATATGTCCTTAATATGTCCAAAATCAAGAGGGATATCACATTAAATTAGGTGGTTTACCACCAATATTGGTAATTTCACCTAGTCTAATTGTGCATCCAAAACTAAAGATACAAAAAAATTATTTAGAACTTTGAATATAGAAACAAAAGTTCATAAATTGGAATGATGATGATGATGGACTACTCACTAAAAACACGTGCATATGCAACTGAAGGTACAACCAAATATGTACCTGTCAGATATTTCTTCGTCGAGTGATGAAATCTTAGGACAAATAGAGGGAAATGCGACTGCATATAATAGATATGATAAGCAAACAAGGACTAGAGGTGAAAAAGTCAAAATAAAATTTTGTAGATGCATGAAATTTTTTCTTGCCGAAGGAGGATCATGCTCTTATGATGATGAGAGCATAGGAGACATAGAGGTGCCACTCAGGTATAAACATCTGGTGAAACAATGAATACCTAAGGAACTAACTCCTATAGATGATGACTTCGTTGTCAACAATAGGACATATCGCATTGCACCATCCTCCCTGCATGGCTTGGGGATATTTTCCATGGATTGAATAATTGTAAAATACAATACAATAACTAAATTGATGGACTATGTTAGACCATGTTACAATTATAATGATTGGGTGCAGATGGTCCGGTACATGTGAAGTATACAGAGATATGCACTCGCCGAAAATTATATACAACTAATAAACAAGGATAAAAATAGGGGAACAACTATCTATATTGATAGAAGGCCTAAATCTTCTGGAAATATCATAGGGTGTATAAATAGCACACGACCCGAGACAACAAACAAACAACTGAATTGCATATATGAGGGACGTGAAGAGAATCATGTAGTCTTTTGCGCAATAAAAAAGATAGCTCCCGGGGAAGAGTTATTAGTGGATTACCATTTGAATCGAATATAAACATTGACTAATAGTGTGTAGGTTCTTATGAAACACCTCTTTAAGAAACCTCTACTTATTGCATTATATATTTTTATTATCTTTAACATTGTTGTCAATATTATCTTTAACATGGTTTTTTTGTTATCGTTAACAATTTTTTAAATATTTGGGGGTTCTAATTATATTATAATGTGGCAGGATGATCGTGGAAAAGGGCCATCCACAGAACATGTAAATGATTATCAATTTCCACTTTAATTTTACGTGAATTTTATTATTTGCTTATATAATTATATTGAAATAAAATTGTTTTTGTTGAAATTATATGTAGTCCGCAGGCCATGTTGATCATGATTCCGCCGATGAGGAGGGGTTTTATTCATCCCATGATCCGATGGTCTTAATAAAAAAAAATATCATTAAAGAGAACAAGGAACTTGCTAACTTCTTAGATCGTCCATATCAAACTCTCTCGTCCTAGCAAAGATCAATATCCTTATGTCACAACTTAACACATATAAGGTAATAACCATAATTTAAAGTGTGTTTTTTTTTAATGTACTCATATGTTCAATTATGAAACTTTGTTCTTTAACATTTACATTATCTCACGAAAAAACATTTTCTTTTTTATAAAGAGATTTTTGGAGCCTGTTCAACCCAGTGTTGGTAGTAGTGGCATTACAGATATGCTACAAAGTCCTGATGTGGGCAGTCATACAACTTCTAGAGTACTATTTACTTATCCATCTTCCACTCCTAATTTAGATAGGAGCCATGACACACATCGCTAGACATCCACAACTCTATCAGAGTCTAGAGATGGTGGCAGAGATGAGGCTCATGGTGATGTGGTTGAAAGGGTTTCATTTCCTAGAGCTATACGTGTGACAAGCACGGGGACCCTTTCGTGCACATTTTTGGTCGACGATAATGGACTTCCAATAAAAGAATCAAGTCTCCCAGGTAGTTTTAATTCATATTTTAATCGTTTAATGGTGTCCTTCTGATACACAAATCATCTAGATTATTAATAACGAGCATGTCTTTTTGTGTGTAGGAAACAACCATTTTTATAGGCACCTAGAGATCAAGGCCTTGTTTATTTTTTGGGAAACCTTATGCATGAGGTGGAATTTCCAGAATTCCAACCTCAAAAAGGAACTTATGGATTATCTTGAAGGCCTCTTTGGAGTAGACATGTTCAATAAAAAAGCGGTCACCTCTACAACGGGCAAATATTTAAAATATATGCAAGATGTTTATAGACAAAGCTTGGAAGTAAATCCTAGGTATGAGCTTCCTCCCTTGATTCCAGAGAGGGAGTGGAAAGCGATCATTGATGATGCAAAAGAGGATATTTTGAAAAAATCAGGAGAACAAATAACTAATACACCAAGGTAAATTACAATATTTTGATTTCAATACCAGCTTTATTTTTCTTTATATATAAATAAAAGTGTGGTTATATATAACATACTTGAAAATTTTGATGATAGGTTGCTTGACACTTCAAAGGCAACCAAAACAAGGATTTCCAAACATGGTGAACACAATCTAGGATAGGGCGGCTACTTGAGGTTATAGTCACGAATCGTAAGTACCCAAACATATTAGGAATATTATTTGTATCGCCTTACAAATTTCAGGTAATTTCATCCAACAACATTAAAAAACCATACCCTTATGCAATGTAGGGCGACGACTTCGAAACTGAAACCACGGAGGAAGACCTCCAACTTGGTTACAAGTACAATTATAAAGTCATGGTTGATCGTAGGAAAATCATGGGGCAGACACCAAGATCCAATTTGCGGTATAAGGTAAATAAATATCATTCCACATCAACCTTTCATTACTTATAAAATACGTAAATGTTTGATATTGTCCATAATTTAATGTCTTACTTTGTTTTAATCAGGGGATAAACACTATCAATGAAACCATTAGTATTGGACAACAGAGCATTGATAGTGCAACATATCCAGAAGATCATGGTGCTCCCCATCATCCCCATCCCAGTGAGGTACATCCCCAAGATGTTCCTGTGACTGAGGTCCACAACGGTAAAATGGATATATATTAATCATATACTTAATAATTCTGTACTTATAAATTTTGTACTTACAAATTTTGATGTTTCAATGGCAGAGAATGTCATAGTTGATCCTCCTCGACCTAAAGATCACATGAACAGGGTGACAACAATGCCAACGGTGCCGATTAGAGGACCAGGTAAATAATTACATTGCAAAGTTTTTTTTAAATATTAATGAACCACTTCAATGATAATTAAAAATTGGCCATATAAATTTAATATTTTTGGTTTTTGTAGGTGATGGCCCCTCACAGCAGCATCCATGCCATTGGTAGAAGACCATACGTACTCGATGTGAAAGGAATGAAACAACATCGTCTACTGAAGAGCACCTAGTAAACGAAAACATGGAGATGGATGAATTACTGAAGACCTGGAAAGCACAAAAGAAGACTGAAAGAAATTCATGATGTGTAATAATTTTATAAGATAGTTAGATGTACATTATATAGCTGAACATGTAATGATGCATAATGCATTGACATTATGGGTACTTTTTCATCTGATAATATAAACAAGGCTATTTGTATGGCTCATATATATCCGTGAATGTAATTTTGTTATACACTCAATGATAATTTCAACTTATCTTATAAGACTTGGTATATATTGATTCAATACTCCTTGGTTCTATTGGTTCTATTGGCCTTGACATACAATTTCCGCATCAATTTGTGGCTCCATGGATATCATTCTAGTGATTTGAAGGCATTGGTAAACATAAAATTTAAGAGATTGAATTGTTCTAGTTTGGATTTAAATTTTACATGCTTGTTTATTTGTGGGTTTCAAGAGTTACAAACTTGTATCTCTTTGTCTTTTAAGAATGTCAATCTCTTTGTATTTTAAGATATAACGTGAGAATCTAAGAAAGACTTGGTGCCTTGTGCTTGGGCTATGGAGTCTAGGCAAC
>JZKD02S0861076.1:915656-929307 GCA_000966675.3 Picea glauca
TTTGGAGGAGCAATCAGTTGGATGAGCAAAAGACAGGCTGTAGTGGCACTCTCAACTACAGAAGCTGAATACATGGCAGCCACTCATGCAAGAAAGGAAGCAATATGGTTACAAATATTGTGTTCAATTATTAGGTTGGTACAACAAGAAGTGAGATTAGACTATGACAGTCAGAGTGCAATATTCCTGGCAAAGAACCCATCTTTTCATTTGAAGACAAAGCATATTGATGTTCAATATCACTTTGTTAGAGACATGGTTGAGGAAAAGAAGGTGTTGCTGGAAAAGGTTGACACTTTGAAGAATGCCGCAGATTCATTGACAAAGTCTGTGAGCATAGAAAAGTTCTCCTGGTGTAGAGTAACAATGGGCATTGCTGCCCTTGATTGTTGACTATATAATCCCCTAGACCCCTGGACACAAAGAAAACAACAAGTGGGAGAATGTTGGGTATGTGTTATATTCTTTACATGTGTGTGTGTGTGTGGGTGCGTCAGATACGACAATTGTATCTGACGATCCCTTCACCTAGATCTCTGTCGTGTGCATCGGGTGCTTTCCTAGGGGGGTCCCAGGGGGGGGAAGGTATTCCCCCCCCTGGTTACGTGAAACGTTCAGCACCGGGTCCTTGTTGTTGACAATTATGGCAGATAATAGGCCCCCTACCTCTGCCCATTCCTCCTCTTCCTCTACCTATGAATCATCCTTTGTTCCCTCGTGGATCCATGTTATGTTGATGATAATATGGTGCTTGATTATAATGCATGGGTTGATGAAAATGTGGCACTACTTGAAATTGTTGTGCAATGCCAAACTATGGTGCAGTCTGTCTTTCCATCAACTCATCCTACATTGTGTATGCATATGAGGTTATTTCCTTCATTAGCTCTAGGTTTCTACAATATTTGTCTTCATGTCCTAATGACTTACAAAAGTTACATAAATTACTCTTCAGTTATGTCTTATACTTCTGCATCATAGGGAAGTGATAAGGATCATGCCCATGTGTCTTTCATATTTCACACCAAGGCCCTCCTATAGGAAATGGATTTGGAATGCCTACTCCCAGGTACATACATGTTGCTACCGGTTGAGGAAAATCTCGGGCATAGTGTCCTTGCTGTTGACAATTATGGCAGATAATAGGCCCCCTACCTCTGCCCATTCCTCCTATTCCTCTACCTATGAATCATCCTTTGTTCCCCCGTGGATCCATGTTATGTCGATGATAATGCGGTGCTTGATTATATTGCATGGGTTGATGAAACTGTGGCACTACTTGAAATTGTTGTGCAATGCCAAACTATGGTGCGGTCTGTCTTTCCATGAACTCATCCTACATCGTGTATGCATATGAGGTTATTTCCTTCATTAGCTCCAGGTTTCTGCAATTTTTGTCTTCATGTCCTAATGACTTACAAAAGTTACAGAAATTACTCTTTAGTTATGTCTTATACTTCTACATCATAGGGAAGTGATAAGGATCATGCCCATGTGTCTTTCATATTTCACACCAAGGCCCTCCTATAGGAAATAGATTTGGAATCCCTACTCCCAGGTACTGCACAAATGTCAGACACTCGTTCTTGTGATGTCCTTCTGATATGCACATGGTACGCCACACTGCATCTCTTTTCTCCCTACTTGTATTCTGATTTAATTGCACTATCAAGTTCTTCAGGTCTTCCTTAAGCTCCTCTATAGATGGATTTGTTTGCTTATATTGATTCTCTTCTAACTACATCACTTCTTGCAGTGCCTCTCCCTCGGTTCAAAATTTATGATATCTTAGTGGATATTTGAAATGTGGTAACAAAGAATTTATAAACAAATGTCTATGTTGCATGTCAGAAATGGGATACTTTAGTTTACCTTTCAATATCTTGAACTTATGATCGATGTCCCTTACAGACTCTCCTAGTTTTTGTATAATGCCAATCATCTCATTCATAAAACTATCCTTTGATTTTGGCCTTTGAAGCTCCGTGATCAATTCCTTATTGATCTCTGCTACTGTTCTCGGTGCACCCTATGTATTTTTTACTACTAGACCCATATACCAATATAGTGCGCGATTTATGAACATTATTGCTAGTTGTGCTACTTCTTTTGCCTCATCAATGACTCTTTTCGCTTCCCATATTCACTCAAACATGAATAGGTGCTTCTCTAGGTCTTCTCATCCATCCCCATGAAACTCTGGTAATCTTATTGTTGGATCTATGCCTGGCATTGTCGAATGTGATGTACCTGATCTGCATGGTACTACTATCTGTGTACTATTGTTCATATTTTAACTCCCACTGGTGTTGCTACCGGTACTTCCACTTGTACCACTACCTATACCGATGTCGGTACTTCCACTTGTACCCTCACTTCTATTATGATCTCCTATATTCTTTTGACCGTTAGTCACTTCTATTATAAACAACTCTTTCTTTGTTGATGTGTTAGTCATACATAGGTTTGTAGGTTCTACAATGATTCAGATCTGGACAGGGGTATCTACTTTCTCATTAGATCCTTCTCCTTTACTATTTCTTTCATATGTAGCGCACAATATTTCTTCAATGTGATCCACAACAGGGAGATCCTCTACCTCTTCCTCATCACTTTCCAAACCTTCTCTCTTGGCTATTTCTCTTTTGTTCCTATTGAGATTATATTGGTAGGGTCTTCCACTGTGCGTCATTCATGCCTTATACATAATTTCCTGTATCTCCTCTTGATCCATCATAATGGGATATTTCTCTTTAATGTGCTCTTCTCTATCCATTTCCCCCTCCATCTCATACCTTCCTCAATGTTTCCCCTAACTCCCCCATGCACACAGGGTAGTTTAGTTGTCTTATTCCATACTTAATACCCCTTTATCATGCAATCTTTTGATTGAAGTGTACAATAACCTAATGTACCTTCCCCTTCGGCCCTTAAGAAACTCTCGCTCTGATACATTGTAGGACTTCAATATATCTACTGCAAAATCAATGATATACCCCGCTACAATGTAGTCTATCCAGAAATCTATTGCACACATGAATTTTTTCTTCACCCTCTTCAACTGCATGATACTTTCTTCTGTACACTCCACTGATCTAACTCTATTTTTCAAATGAGTATATTTCAACTGTGTTATCCACTCCTGCAATAGCGTGGGAAAATCACTAAAGAAACTCTCGTGTATTTCACTGAATACATATATTTCCAAATTCTATCTTGGATTAAACCTAGGGCTTCTATTATCTTTGTGGGAAATCTCTAGTTCCTGAACTGTCAACCATCTTTCAATCTCCGCTTTCGTGGGGTTCCAACCTAAAAAAATCCCCTTTCTTAAACCCTCACACTATACTACATGATACATCCCTCCTGATCTAAACTTCTGGGTTCCAACCGACAATGGAACCATTGTTGGTTACTTATGGGCTGACCCAGGTTCTAACTATAGGATTACCAACAACCCTTCGACCATCAACTCTTCTGGATACCAGAAGGAAACATAGTGCACAAAGTGCACGGTGTAGTCTCACCCGTGATGGCTTCAATGGGTGACCACAGGACTCAGTTGTCTTCAACCTTGGGATGGGATGTGTTTCTCTCTTAGAGGTATTAGATCTACTCACTGATAACCCTCAAATCCCCATTAGATCTTAGTTTCGACCAAGAAAACTAATATTCCAATAATAATTCATTAACCATTATAGAAACATGTATTTAATGATAGGTATTCATCTACTATAACATAATATTCATATCTAACCACTAGCTATGACATTCATTTACTTAGTGTTGTTCTACAGATTTCATGAATTTTTCCTTAGTGCACAATAATATAACCTTTATCAATTAAAATATTCATCATAAAGCTTGTTAACTCAAACATAACAGTAAGCAATACAACCATTCATACACATGACACAAATATACTGTGGTTCATACCCTCCTTAGATATGTCCACAAAGATTTGTTGCTTCTTCTCTTTATTCATATTCTTGCAAAATCTAGTGTTGCACATTGTACATTTATTCCTTCATTACACCCGATCTCCACGTATCACACCATTCTCTCAACAAGACCTTCTACTCAACTAAAAGACCTACTACAACCTCAAAAATACACACCAACTCTCTCATGGTCCTAGCACTTCTACTTATACAAAACTGGGACAATGCCCTTACAAAAACCCTAACCCTAAGAAGATTAGGTTTGTCCACTTTCTCCTTGAATTAATCTTGGCTGGTCCATGATCCAATCGTTCTTCAAGTCGGCTCTTTTCCACTTTCCAACTTCTTCACAACAGTTTTTCCACTTTGTAACTACTTTTTCTTGGCGTTGGTTTTCCTCTGTTTCAGACACTGTTTTTCCTCTATTTCAAGCGTGCTCTCCTACTTTCCAGCATTGTCTTGAAATATTTAAAATTTCCTTGGTTTTCTCCCAAAATTGGCCTACGCCAACACCCAACATGACAAGTGTCAAGTTGGGAACATTCACATATAATTAGGGATTTTAGTACATTTTGACCATTTTTCATTTACTCATTATTCACTTTTCCAACCTTTCCTTCCATACCTTTCTGCAATCCATCAACCATACCTGTACTTTGGGGAATCTTGGGAGTTGTTTCTATTTAGTGAACCTGGGTAAATTTAGCTAAAGAGGTAGGTTTTCAAGCCTATGTGCTATTGAAGAAGCAAGTTTTTAGGCCTGTGAGAATTCTCTTGAGGTGAGAAAACTGCTGGGAATCATGCTAAGTTTTCAGCGGGTGAGGTGGTAGTTTTATGGTGGTGGAAAAATATGTGGAAAGTCAAGGCACCACTTAAATCAAAATTTCTCATGTGGTTAGTCCTCTTGGACATAGTCCTAACCTGGGATATTTTACAAAGAAGAGGTAATGTTGGTCCTAGTAGGTGTCCCTTGTTCAAACTCCATGAGGAATCTAACCCCATATATTTTTATAGTTTTTTTATTCCTATCATGTTCGGAGAGAGATTGAATGATTTATTAGTTTTGACTCATTGTGGCATGGTCTAAATATTGAAGCTTTCTTTAGATCTTGGTTTTGAGGGAAGCAATTAGATTGTCTACAAGAAATATGTTTTATGGTTTTGTGGGGAATTTGGATTTCTAGGAATGCCTCTCTATTTGAGGAAATGAAGCTTCCAACCTTCAAACTCTCTTCTCAAGTGATGGGGTTACTTATGTTTCACAAGGAGATTCCCAAGAAAAAATCCACAAGAGGGTTGGGTGAATTTCAAGTCCTTGGAAACATTTTGATGGTGCTTATCAAGGTCAAAACAAGTATGTTAGAATTGGATTTATTTTATTTATTTCTGAATCTCATTACTTTATTTTCAAAAAAAATATTGACAATGGAACCAAAAACATTGGAGAATTAATGACACTTTTTTATGTACTGGAATTTTCCTTGGATAGGGAGATGAGAACTCTGCAGGTATTTGGTGACTCCTTGCTAGTTATTAACTGGATGAGTGAACATGTACAAATCCAGAACATAGGATTACTTGTGATACAGGAGAAACTAAAAAATATTACTAGAGCATTCCAAGATATCAAGTTCACACACATATATAAAGAAAATAATCAAGTTGTTGATAAACTCTCTAAAGAAGGCTTGGATCTAATGGAAATCACTTTTTCCTTTCTGAATTCCATAATGGTCATTATGTTATTATAAGGCAGTCTAATATGGATATATTTTAATGTTGTCTATTATTATCTAGATTGTAATAGGTTATAAGGTAGTTTTGGATGCATTTGAAGATGTCACTTATGAAAGTTTCTGTAATATATCAATCAAGGACTTGGAGGTAACAATTATATATGTCTCTTAATTGAGATTTTGTTTAGCTCATTTTTTTGGGTAGATATTAGTGTCTTTTGGAAGGACCTTTAGGGACAATGCTTGGGGTACCTTATGATTGTAATTTTTGTTCTTCTTGAACAAGACTTGTGTTTTTTTCCTTAGAACATTTCGGTTAAGGAATCTAATCCGGGTTAACTGATTAGGGTCTTGGATGCTACAAAATCATATATATTGTATTATAAATGGTGAAGTTAATATAATGAGAGTTAGAGATGCAATTTTAAACATTTTCTGGTTTTCTTGGTTAAGGGTTTCTAAGGTAAATTTATGAGTGCTATGTTTCAATGCTATTGTTTTTCTTTCTATTTTATAAAGAATTTGTGTGTGTATTGTTATATTGTAAAGTTTTAAAACTTACATTTAGTATTATAGAAATTAATGGCTTTAGGGGATGATTCTGTTTTTAAGGGTTCACTTATCTCAAGTTAGTGATAAACCTAGTTTCAGTGGTAGCTCTGTAGTTGATCTGTAAATGGTAGGCCTATGGCTTGTCCCTCTCACCAACATGGATTCTTCTACGGAATAAACTTAAATATTTTGTCTTGGCCTTCTTCGACTAATTGTAAGTCCTGCAATATACCAATCAACATTCGAGTTGATGAAATAATAAACATGTCGACCACCCACCAGTCAATTTGTCCCAATGGATGACCAGTCGAATGCTTTGATGGTTGGGTTGACCAAATGAAAATTTGATAGAATTATTTGATGTTCGGGTCGACCAAATGAAATATCGGTTGAATGATTTGATGGTCATGTCGACCAAATGAAATCCTGGTTGAATGCTTTGATGGTCGGGTCGACCAAATGAAGGCTTGATCAAATGCTTTGATGGTCAGGTCGACCAAATGAAATCCCGATTGAATGAGTCGAAAAATAGTTGAAAAAATATCTAGATGGAGAATTTGATCTTCAACAACAAATGAAAAACATTTTCAAGGTGATTTTGATAACCCATAACAAATAACAAATTGCAAGGATGAATTTAGATGTTCATTAATGAACAAAAATGCCCAAAGATCTATAAATTTTGACTAAAAATTAATTCTTAGTGTGTAGAGACTATGTGCATACCATATTGCTTCCATCGACCTGTGATTGAAAGGGAAATTCCTAGGTAGTCATGAAATATCCCAAGAATAGAGAAAACACCTCAGGCAGACAATAAATCACTCAGGCAAAGAGGAAATTGACCAACAGGAAAATTAAACACCCAACAAGGAATAGATTATGTGGATGGGTTCTACAAGATCACAATATACTTCAACATATTATGAATAGATAACTATAACTCATAACAAGGATACCCAAGAACATAATGTATTAGCTCTCAAATATCATCATTTAAATGGGATTATTTTATTATGCTCAAGAGAAAATAAAAAAGGGGTGATCTATACATCGAGCCCATGTATTATTATTCACAATAAAAACAAATTGCAGATTCCATGGCTCAGAGACACCTTCACTTAGAGTGAATATGAACATTAACTCCTTCATCCACTCAACCTCAAGAAAGCTTCCCTCTTTGAGCTTCAATTTCTGCTAGTGTCCTTCCTTCTTTCTCCTTGCATCTCCCTTCCTTTTCCTCTTCACTTTCACTCTCATTATTTTTAATAGGATGCTTTTGGAATGCCAACTGTCACAACTATTTGTTTCACATTCCCATTGTGTTAGAAAACCAAATAGAATGAAATAAAACAAAACATGTTTATTTACAACATTTACAAACATTTTCCAATATCCAATTGAGATAACACCTCCCCATTGAAGGTTTTTGGTCCCCAAAATATGGACCATTAAGGAGACATAAGATTAAGGCCTCCATTTTCCTCTTCATATCCACCATTCCATTTCTGAGAAGGTGGCTTGTTTCCTGCTTGTCTTCCCTTGTTTTGCTGCTAGAGGAGTTATGATATTTCACTCTTAATGTGCTTTCATGTAGGTATGCCTTGGCACCCTTGACCAAACAGTACTTGTTTTCTCTCTTGTAGAAGATAATAGCACTATTCCACAAGTAGGGGATACCAAACATCACTATGTAGGCATCCAATGGTGAAACTTCGCATTATACCTCATCAACTTAGTTTTCACTAATGGAAAACTTGATTTTACATATCTGAGTGATTATCATAACAATTTCCCTTGCAACCATACTAGTGAACTTCGTTGCATTGTATTGTAGATTTCTATACCAAGCTCATCAACTAGTGTTTTGGAAACCATTTTACATTGAGAACCACTATCGAACAAGGAATCTACCTTCTAGTTCACTTGAAATTTGATTTAAAATAGCACATGTTTATCTCCACTCTCCCTTGGTTGTTGCAATGTGGCGCAAAATACGAATTTGTCTACACCAAAGTTGCTTTCTATTGATTCTTCTTTTGTCTCGATAACTACCCTTTCTTTCCCCTTAGATTTTAACCACTTTGGATGAAATTCTAGATGAAGTTTCTATCACTTATTTTCTATGTGTCCATCAACATCGCAATGTTTGCAATGTCTATTAGGATGCCTCCTGTTCTTGGCTCTGGATTCTATCTTCTTGTCTCTTTTATTGTTGGTTTCTTCTTGGTCCATGTGCTACTATCTTTTCCTGAAGTCCAACTCAATGTAGAGAGCCTTCTTGTTTTCCTCATCAATGCTTTTCACACCATGAAGTTGCAACTATCTTTGGATATGGATGAAAATTCCTCCAAGCTACTTCATCACCATAGTCGACTCTTACAAAGTGATATCCAACCTCATGGCTCACCTCCTAAACTCATAAGTGTATTATTGCAATCCTTGTCCTTGTTCTTGTTGAAGCTACTGACACTTCATGAATTGTTCCTCTTTGTAGCCTATGGGATAGAATTGTGACTTGAGTAATGCCTTGAAGTCCTCCCATTTCATCACCATGGGATTATTTCCTATCCTTAGTGCATCTACATAACTCTCCCACCACAACACAAAATGTCCAATCATCTTCAAATGGGAAAATGAGATTTGTTGTGTTTCTTGGATTTGATAAAGACCAAAGTAAACTTCCAATTATTTCAACCAACTATCCAAGGCTTCAAAATTAGTTTATCCATTAAACATGGTTATTTCTAGCTTCACTTAAACTTTGAAAGGAACACTAGAATATGAAGAAAAGTTGTTGTCATTACTTGAGTTTACAAGCACCTTTCCTTTGGAACCTTTCGGTCCATCCTTGTGTTCTTCATTCTCATTCTCTGTTGAGTGTGATTTATTACCTTTGATTACTAAAAATTGTGTCACCAACTATGTTACTGTAGTAATGATTTGCTACGACCGATCCAATCTAACCTTTGGGTCTTCCTTGTCATCTTCTTCATGATGATGTCGCAACATTGATGGTGCTATGCTTTTCTATAGGCCTGAAAATAATGCTTGTCCATTTTTTGGTAATAGTTGTGGGTGTTTACCATGCAAGTGTTCTCAAAAACTTCGAAACATGCTATGATACCATCTGCTCCATAAATGGTAGGTCTATGGCCTGTCCGTCTCACCAACACAGATGATTTTGCATAATAAACTTAAATATTTTGTCTTTATCTTCTTCGACTGATTGTAAGTCTTGCAATATACCAGTCAACAGTCGAGTCAACCAAATAATAAACTCGTTGACCACCCACTATTTGAGTTGGCCCAATGGATGACTAGTCGAATTCTTTTATGGTTGGTTCAACCAAATGAAAACCCGATCGAATTATTTGATGGTTGGGTCGACCAAATGAAATATTGGTCAAATGATTTGATGGTTAGCTCAACCAAATGAAATCCTAATCGAATGAGTTGACCAATAGTTGAAAAAAATAGCTAGAGGGATAATTCAATCTTCAACAACACATGAAAATGTTTTGTAAGGAAATTTTGGTAACACAAAACAAATAAAAATGTCCTAGGGAAATTTTGGTCACCTAAAGCAAATAAAAAATTGAAAGGATGAATTTATATGCTTAGTAATGAACAAAAATGCCCAGAGGTCTATAAATCCCCCCAACAATTAATTCTTGGAATGTGCATACTCTATGCAATCCATGTGGCTTCCATACAACCTATGGGTGAAAGGAAAATTCCCAGGTAGTCGTGAACTCACCGAGACACATAGAAAACACCTCAGACAAATAAAAAATTTCCCAGGAAAAGAGAAAATTGACCAATAGGAAAATTAAACACCCAACAAGTTATAGATTATGTGGACGGGTGCTACAGGCTCATAATATAATTCAATAGAGTATGAATATATCATTGTAAATAATAACAAAGATACCCAAGAACATAATTCATTAAGTCTCAGATATCATCATTTAAATTGGATTATTTTATTTTGCTCGAGAGAAAATTACAGAGGGGTTAGTTGTACACTGAGTCTATGCATTTTTACTCGCAATAAAGAAAAAAAATTATAGATTCCATGGATAGAGACACCTTCTCTTAGTCTGAACAGGAACATTAACTCCTTTTTCCACTCAACCTCAAGCAGGCTTCCCTCTTCGAGCTTCAATTTCTGCTATTGTCCTTCCCTCTTTCTCCTTCTGTTTACCTTCCTTGTTCTCTTCATTTTCACTCTCATTATTTTTAATGGGATGCTTTTGGAAGGATAACTGTCACAATTTTTCATTTCACCTTTCCATTGTTCCAAAAGACCAAATAAAATGATATAAAATAAAATATGTTTATTTACAACATTTACAAATGTTTGCCAAGATCCAATTCAGATGAGTAGTGATGAAATATAATGGCAAGAAGTTCTAAAATCGATATCAAGAAATTTAATGGGAAAATATTTGAGCTATGGAAGCTCAATATGGAGGATATTTTGGTAGACAAAGAACACTGGGTCACTATGGATCCTGGTATTGCACCTAAGGGTATGTATATAGAAGACTAGTTGAAGTTGGATAGGAAGGAAATAACAACAATGTGGTTGTGTCTTTCAAATTCAATGTTATTGAATGTCTTGGGAGAAGCTACAAACAAAGTGTTATGGGATAAGTCAGGGCTTTGTATTAGTCAAATTCCTTGGAAAATAAACTTTTCCTTTAGAAGAAGCTATACCTATTGAGGATGAATGATAGAGACTCTATGACAAAACATCTAAATGCCTTCAATTCTGTGGTGAATTTCTGATAAAGATAAGTGCATTAATTTATTGTCTTATTTTTCAGATTCCTGGGATAATCTAGTTGTATCTATTTGGAGTAATGTAACCACACTAAAGTTTGATGATTTGGTTTCATCCTTGTTATCTGAAGATATGAGGAGGAAAACCATGGATAGTCTGAGAACAAATGCCTTATTTGTAAGAGGACATTCCCTGGATAGAAATAAAAATAAGTCCTTGAGTGAGAGATATAAATCTCTAGGAAAATAATTAAGGAAATGTGGCAAAATTGGGCATTACAAGAGGGATTGTATATATAAAAGTGTCGAGAGAGGAAAGGGATCTAATGATATTCCTTCCAAAAAAAGGGAAGAGCTCATCGGAGGAATGAGGGGATTCAAGAACAAATGTAGATCATGGCGAATGATAGATTGATTCAAGTGTTTCTTTTCATATGAATCCCGAAAGGGATTAGTTTTGTGAATATGCAAAGTATAATGGAGGTAATTTTTTCTTAGGGGATGAATCAACATCCAAAATCATAGGACGAGGAAAATTAAAGTTGTGGCTAAAGGCTGGAAGAATTAGAACACTCCTTGGGGTTTTTCACATTCTAGAGTTGGATAGAAACTTGATATCTGGAAGTAATATGAGTGATGCAAGTGTACATATTGTGTTTGAAAACGAAACCTACAATATGGTTTGAGGAGAAATTGTGTTGATGAGGGATTTCAAAATGGAACTATGTACAAGCTATTGGGAAGAACTATCACTAATGTGTGTAACAACTCCGTTGTTCCTAAGGGTGGAAATGAAGAAGATAGAATCCCTACTGTCTCTAGAGAAAATAAAATGATGTGGCATCAAATATTGGGACATAATGGAGAGAAGGGCCTTCAATCACTACACTATAAAGGTATGGTTGAAGGTATGTCTAATTGCACACTATAGTTTGATTTATGTGAACATTGCATGCATGGTAAACAAAATTGGGTAAGATTCTTGTCTGGAGCTGCAAGAACAAAGGTAAACTTAGAGTTAGTACATAGTGATGTGTTTGGACCTATTCCTGTTTCATCATTAGGTAAATAAGTCTTACTTAAAAATTTATAATATATTGGTTAAGAGTTCAATATACTCAACATGTCATTTGCTAGAATTGAAGGAAGTTAACAATCATTCCTCCCATCAATTTAACCTAAATCCAATTGACAATAAAAATTTAATCCACCTATGTGTGCATGACTCCGGAACTATTGTCCCCACACATATAAGGATTTTCATAATTAGAACATAATTTTAGTCATAATTGAAAACAAGTTTCATCTTCACATGTATATAATAATCTATTTATTCAAAATTATTTATATGTTTATTAGGAGATTAAATATCTTATTTTATAAAAAATAATTAATTTTTAGACTTTTCTAATTGGTTTAAGTTATAGTTTGTAACAACATTAAATTAATTTTTATAATAATAATTTTAAAATCAAAATAATCTTTTTATATTTTTATTATTTATCTTCCAATTTTTATTAATAATGAGTTAATTTAATAATAATACAATTATACCAAAAATAATATTTTATTGAAATCCTTTATTAAACTACATTATTAATATAATTTTAACTCATTTTACAGTTTTTTTCATTAACCAGAACAATTACTAACATTAATTATTATTCATCGTTTTTCCTCGTAATTATTACTACTTATTCCTCTCCTCTCCATGTTAATATCATATGTAACCATGAAAAGAAGTCTAAAAATTCTCTACACCTTGTTTTTTTCAAGGTGGTAAATAACCAAACTGAAATTTAACTAAAAACATCTTGAAGAGGGTTTTTGCAATATATAGTCGTTCCTTTTATTTATTGTCTTGAAATTTATTATTTTTATAATCATTTATTTTAACCAAAGTTGTTATAGATTTATCTTAATACGTATTTAAGTAAAAAGATGGATATACATGATAAAATATAGTCATACTTAAATGTTTTAAGTAAAAAGATGAATATATATGGTAAAATATAGTCATAGTTATTGTTTTGAAAATTTGAAGTTAGAAACATGATATACAATGTTTAATAATATTTTTAAAAATATGTATATAATTATTTTTAAGTGTGATGATATAATATATTTTTCCTAAGTTATATTGTTTGTTTATTTTTCTTATTTAAGGATTTGTTTTGAAGATAAATTTTAAATTTTTTAAAACATAGACTAATCAACAACAAGATTCAAAGCCAAAGCCATTATAACAAGATTCAAAACCATTATAATAAGTTACTTGTTAAAAGTTCAACATATTACTTGTTAGAATTGAATGTGTAGAGAACACAAAATGTAATTTATAAAATAAATTAACAATTAACTATTACTTCATGTTTATGAAATGTAAAATTAATTTTAATTTGATTTAAAAATATTGTTTTTATAAAGATGTTAAAATTAATGTTTATGAAATATAAAGTTAATCTTAATTCGATTTAAAAATATTATTTTTATAAAGATGTTAAAATTAATGTTTATGAAATATAAAATTAATTTTAATTAGATTTAAAAATATTATTTTTATAAAGATGTTAAATTTTTTTATTATTATTATTATTTTATAGTGAGATTTAAAAATTTATTATTAATTTAAAA
>JZKD02S0861077.1:19622-38292 GCA_000966675.3 Picea glauca
GTTAAAGGGTAGAGTTGCAAGAAAGCATGTGAGGTCTGAGCTATGGCTCTAATCGATGAATTATTAGAGTTATTGAACACTCCAATACTCTTTTCCATGGAAAATACAATCACAATTGACATAGCTACTCTCACCGATGTTCTAACCTATTTAAAAGATTTGTAGGAAAAAATAGAATTTCTCCATCTTGAATCACAACTCCAACAAGAAGAAATACAACAAAAGAATCTTCAAAATTATTAACTAGTCCTTGTTTAGAACAATTGTCTTTTCAAAGAAGAAGAAGATGGTGATCCAGATCAACAACTAGTATAGAAGCAACTCTGTGAGCAGCTTCAGATTCAAGTACAGATTGAGTTAATCTTTCTCTTTCCAAGCTAATCATCAAACCTTGGGAAGAAATCAGGCACAACAAGCATAGAACATGTATCAGATATGAAAATGAAGTCACCTTTAATATTCCTGATTACACCAAACTAATCCAATTCTAGAGTGTTGGATTGCTTCAAGAGAATTCATATTCACTTGGTCCAGTTCAAGAGAAGATTCTAAAATGCCAACATTGTCAGTGACTTGGCCATATGGAAGATCAGTGTTTTGATATTCATCCTTGTGAGGATTCTAGAAAGAATAATCATCCTTCAAACAAAGGTTTTAAACTAAATAAACTTGAAAGATTAAAGAACCATTATGGTTGGGTGACTTATTGGAAATGATCATAAAAATTCAAGAAGATATCTCATTCATATCTTAGAATTCATTCTCGAGTATTGATGCATATTGTAGTGAAAGGATTTGCATCTTCTTACCTTGTACATGATAGGGGGGAACAACATAAACGATTGATAGTCAAGATTCAAGTTTCAAAGTCTCATCAATCGAGTAGTAACAAGTGAGTCTGAAAAGTAAGAGTGATTCATTTTATGGTCTCTATTTCTGGGTTATTAGTTATCTTGGAGAGTGCACCACACTTGTAGAAGCTCTTGCTTGGTTATTCTTGGTCATATTATTGAGGAGCTAGGTCTTGGTGATGCTAGTATTGGGGCAAATCTTTTATGTATGGTATTTCAGCTATTGATGGTGATGTACTGGTAATATCTTGGAATGAATTCTTCTAGAGAAAGGTTGTTAGGTTTTCTCCCAAGTTTGGGTTTCCCAGGATAAACTCTTGTGTTCTTGTGTCTATTGTGCATGGTTAATATTTCTAGATATTTTTATTTCTGATGTATTTCTATTGTCGATATTTTTAGTTTATAGTTATTCTATGATGATTGTTGCATGAAAGTGAATCTTGTTTGTAATCATAAGGAAATAACTATCAAGATATGAGAAACACATAAAACACCAACATGGTATCAGAGCTAGTTGAAATATTTCCACTGCAGAAATACAGTTGCAGTTGTCGTTGCAGTTTCCAGTTGCAATTGCAGTTACAGTTATAGTTGCAGTTGGAGTTGCAGTTTCTAATTGCAGTTGCAGTTATAGTTGCAGTTTCCATTTACAGTTGTAATTGCAGTTGCATTTTCTAGTTGTAGTTGTAGTTTCCAGTTTCCAGTTTCTAGTTGCACGAACCTTAAGATTAGAAGACAAGATGGATGGTGCTACAAATTTCATAGGTATGCACTTATATATTTTTCCAAGTAATATGATTTAACAGAGTATGAGGGTGTTTGCAAGGGATGTATAAGGGACCTTGTCCAAGCAATGACCCAAAGGGATCATTGGAATAGTGCACCCTCCCTAGCAGTTAAAACTCTGGGTTTGCATATCAGATTTGACATTTATATATTGTTACATCTTAAATAAATATTGTAATCGGGACAACAATATTTAGAAATCTATTACTGCTAAGTAATTTTTCTATCAAATGTTTTGAATATTGTTAGTACAATAACCATTATGTAAATGCTCATTGTTTAGTACTAATGATGCACTTATTTACAAGATGAAATTGATCTCTTCTAGGAGATGTTCTTGGTTGTTTTCTTTGTCACGAGAAGGTTACTATGGAGGTCACAACACTAGAAAGGTGTTTCTCTTGTATTTTGTTGTTGTTTTGTTTTGGGTAGGTTACCATGGAGGAATGATTGGTAACAACACTGGAAAAGTGTGGTTCTTGTTTCCCATTTCTTTTATTATTGTTCTTATTTCCTTATCATAAGAATATTTTTGGTCCTAAAGTCTACAACTAACTGCTAAAGGGAAGAGCTAGGCCACCTCAAGTTATGAATGGTTGGTTTTTTTATTAATGAGTCAGTTAGAGGGTGGGTTTACCAAGAAATGAGCATGGTTTGGTTGGCCAAATGACATGGACGAGGGTCATCCTTGGCTGGTGGCATACTAAGGACAGACAAGTGAGACAGCAAAGGTAAGAAACAAAGAAAAACAACAAACTATTAAATGAACAATATGTTGCTAGAAATTTAAGTCTTAAAATGTCATTCCAAGCATTAAACATGTACCAAAAACACAGTTATTCCCACAGGTTGCAAAAAAAACAAATCTTCATCAAAGCATAGTTGTTATCACAGGTTTCATATTAATAAAGACAAGTTATACAATAGTTGAAGGAAAAGAAATATACTTCACATAAATCAAAATTGTATTCAAGATAAGAAACACATATGAATTTGGACACAAACACACTATCATCAATAGTATCTTCACCAGGTCCAAGTAGAGAGCTTTAATCCATGCGCAAAATGGGTCCAACCAGTTTTTGTATTGATTTTTTTCTCCCAAAAACCTGAACCATTCTAACATACACAAAATGCCTATTTATCACAGATGTGGAGGCCCTCGACCAGTATGGAACTGAGGTTTCCCTCTACACATCGACTGTAAAAAAATTTATTAACTTAACTAAAACACATTGTTGGAGTATGTTAATGAATACTCCAAACTTCACTTAACAAAAAGGAGTGGTTCTTATCACACAAAAAAGACCACTTATTGTGCCTGAAACTAAAAGAGTTTTGAACTAAACAATTAAAAAATGCTACTAGCACTGAAGCTAGACTGATGTGCATGTTGGTGTGAATCGATATTTGATAGTAGATGGCTAGGAGTGACAGAACTAAGTTTTGTATCGATCACTGGCATGCATGCATACTGTTTGAGGCCACTAGAGATAATTGTATATGTTGGCAGTGTTTTTCCCCTACTTATCCCCTCGAGGAAGGAAGCAAGTCATTTTGCATTTTCTGGATTCTTTGATATTCTTTCTACAGTCTGGACGTGTAGTTTCCCCAATTCTAGTTTGGTGCCCCTTTTTTAAACATTTCAAAATGTGCAATAAATGTGGGTGACCCACTTCGGAAATCCGATGTTCGGGGGCTTCAGAGCGCAGAGTATACATATCCTTCAGAGGATAGAACTCCCAGAGTTATTAACCAACACTAATCACTTATTAACCTGAGATTACCTTTAAACTTCATCATTTCGGGACTTCAGGACTACATTTCTTCGGGGTTCGGGAGTCTTTTAAATATTGTTCTTGGAAACCTGCTGGAGGATGATCCCCTAAATTTGACGTGGCGACCTGACGTCATATTGCTTACATGTCACAGAAAGGAGGGTGACACGTGTCACTTAAAATAATACATACGACAACCCCAAATGTGCTTAAAATAAGTAACATGTGTCTCAACTGATGGATTCCATGTGTCATGATAGAAGACTGCCACACGTCTTCGACTCTTTGGCACTTAGACACTTCGACGATTTGTGTTCTCTCTGGGTTGGAATATCCTGAAGTGATAATTTACTGGAGTCATTAATTCATGATTATTGCTAATTGATCTCAAATTAAGAAATTTTTACCATTAAATACTTCGGGAGTTCAGGACTCCGACTCTTCAGGGTTCAAGAGTTTTTGTGTTGCTCTAAATTGAAATCTCTCAGATGGTTGATCCTCTGTATCTAACATGGCAGTCTGATGTCATATCACTTACGTGTCACTGAAATAAGGATGACACATGCCACCTTGAATGGAGAAGATGGTGTACCATAAATTCTTGAAACGAATGCCACGTGTCATCATCAAGACCGATTGCCAGGTGGCATGTGCCACATGTCGTCAGGACCCGCATGAAAGGAACTTAGGTACTTCGGGACTTCGACATTTTTGGAAACTTTTTTAACTCTCAATCAAAATTTCCTGGAGTGATGTGGATGTTGTGACTTCATGACCGATGACATGTCATGAAAATAAAGGTGATAGGTGTCACCTGGAATGGGGAAAATGGCGTGATGAAAATGCTCGAAATGAGTGCCACTTGTTGGCAACTGATGGATTCCATGTGTCACCATGGATAAATGCTATGTGTCAGCATAGATGATTGCTACGTGTATCCGTCTCTTCGGGGTTTGGGGTATTTCAAATGCAAAGTATGTATAAATTCCAGAGGATTGAACTAGTGGAGTGACATGGCACTTCGGGACTTCGACACTTTGGCTCTTTGGTTGATCAACACTTCAACTCTTCGGATCTGATTGGCACTTCAAAACTTCGGATATGACATGTCCATGACATCATTATCACTGAAATGTCTACATGAAGAGAGTGACATGTGTCACCCAGAAATGGGAAGATGATGTAAACAAAGGTGTCTGAAATAAGTGCCACATATATCCACTAATGAATGCCATGTGGCACTGGAATTTCAAAATTTAGGAGTTTTTGAGTGCTAAGTGTGGAGATCTCTCGAATGGTTGATCTTGCAAAACGATGCAGCGTTTCGGCATTCGGGAGCTTTTGACAAAGACAAACTTGAACGTTTCAACACCGAAGTCGCAGAGTGGCTTATGTGTAACTCTGTGATTAAACATCGCGCGAGTTATGGAACCCTGAATGTACGATATTCGTTGATCTGATCAGATGTTAGATCTCCATAGTTGAATATTTGACCTATTTGTTTGGCTTAAAATCTAAGCCTGGAATGGAATTCTTTGAATTGGTGTGTCTTTCCCATGGAATCTTACTACACATACAAAGGAATTTGTGGTCCTTGATGTCTCCTACACACACAAAAAACTTGGTGGACCTGCTGCATGCTCAATCAATGCCAAACACGATGACAAGTATTTCGAACGAAATCACGACTTGCAATTATCCTTCAAGAAAACAAAAATAATTTGTGCAAAGAATCAATCAAAAAATATAATGATGAAAAACCAAGTCATTGAGTAATGGGAAACCGATTTAACTAACCATAAGAGGAATATTTTTCAAAAAGGAATAGGGAAAATGAGGCAGGAGGGGCAGGGGTGTAGACTTAGGTCTCAACATTGGCTTCAACTGGGGATAGCAATTCCCTATGAGGTGCTATGAACAACAGATCAATTCCTTGCAATTAAATAACTTGCTCCCACCTTCCTTCTCTTACCTTTGTTTCTATTTTCCAACCATGTATATCTTCTACTATCTCTCTGCCCTGTATCTTATTGAACTTAAAACTGCAACTACACCCCAATGCCTTTGTTGCGCTATGGAGTCTTTATTCACACACAAACTAACTAAAAATGAAATTCTCGAATGATGAGCTTATTCAAATGAAAACAAAAAAGGAAAGAAACTATGGTACAAGAGGGACCTTCCCTTGGTATTTCAAGAAAAATAGTTTTTCAGGAAGTGCCCATTTACTGGGCCCCCAAAAATTTCAGTGTCGTCCAGATTGTGTAAAACAAATGTATCATTTTCCAAAACCTCAACCACCTTAAAAGGACCAAACTAGAGGTTATCAAACTTACCATGCTTGGACTTTTCTTCCCTTTTGGCATCCCACCTCAGGACCAGGTCTCCTTCTCGAAATATCTCCTTCTTGTTTTTCTTATCAAAAAATGATTTTATTTTTCTCTGGTATGCTTCAGTGATCTGACTCATTGCTTCTCTCTTTTGTTGAACCTCTATAATCTGAAATATTCTCCTCTAGATGTCATTTGGCTCTTCCATTTCTTCTTGTAATAATTTCAAAACTGGTAGACCGAGTTGAGTGGGGAAGACAACATCTATCCCATAGACTAGATGAAATGGTAATATTCCCAAGGATCTCTTGGTGTTGATCCTATCATCCCACAAGGCATACTTAAGTTTAGAGTCTCGAGATTTCTTGTTTTCAGTCAACAATTTCTTGATGATCTTGTTGAGAGTCTTATTTGATGACTCGAGCAACCCATTCCCATGAGGATAATAGGGTGTGGAATGTGTCAAGGCGATGTTATGGTTTCCACAAAATTCAATCATGGCTTTGGAATTGAATTCCTGGGCATTATCTGTTATAAGATTTCTAGGGAAGTCGAACCTGGCAAAGATATTGGTTTAAACAAAGTTCATAATAACTATGTCAGTAGCATTCCTAATGGGCACAACCTTGATCCATTTGGTAAAGAAGTCAGTGGTAGTGAGGATCCACTTATGTTTCCCACTGGAGGGTGGATTTATCTCACCTATAAAATCTAGTCCCCATTGTTGAAAGGGGCCACTGGTAGTGATAGGTTTCAGGGGCAGTGAGATTAACTTATGCTTTCCTGCAAACTTTTGGCATTCATTGCATGCCCTTACTGTAGTGAATACATCAGAGAAAAGGGTGGGCCAGTATTATCCTACCCTTAGTATCTTGAGGGATGTAGCTTTCCAATGCTGGTGTCCCCCACAAAATCCCTTGTTCATATCTATTATGACTTTCTTAGCTTCATTTTCACCAAGACACTTTGATAGGATTCCAACAGGATCCCTTCAATATAGGTTCTGATTTAAAATGCATAATTTTATAGCTTTTAATTTGAGATATCTGGCCTTCGTCTTCTTCAAATATGGTGGGATTTCTAGGTGTTGTAGAAAGTAAATAATATCTTGGTACCAAGGTGAAGAAGAGTAGTTTTCAAATACCTGCATGTTGTCTTGTCCAGACTGTGTCATGGGTGCATCGAATTGGGTGAAGGTCTGATGCAATTCCAACACCTTACAGTTTGATTCTGATAATAATTTGGAAAGTCCCTATCCCCTGATCAACTTGGTGGGATTTATGTGTAGGTTATACTCCAATAATTTGACAATCCATTTTTCGTCTTTTCCCTTCACTATCTAGCTGGACCAAAATCTCTTTGACACTGCTACTAGGAACATAGGCTATTATGTTAGACTATAACACATACACCCTGAAGGATTTCAATGCTTTGATCAATGCATAGGCCTTATTTTATAATAATCATACTTCATCTCAACATCTCGAAGGGATTATCTGAAAAAGGCTATGGGCTTTTCATGCCCTTCTTGATTCTTTTGCAGTAGCACAACAATAATGGTTACCTTAGAGGCGAAAGAAAAGATAAAGAATTTTTTGGAATAGTCAAGGCTGACTAATAGAGGGGCTTCAACCAAAGCTTGTTTGATCCTCTGGAATGATGATTTTTCCTCCTGTGACCACTTGATAACAACATATTTCTGCAACATGTTGGTGATAGGCCTTATGATTTCAGCAAAGTTTGGCACAAAGTTCCTCAAAAAAATTATTCTACCTATAAAACACTAAATAAACTTCTTGTTTATGGGAATTTCAATTTTTTGAATGGCCTCCACTCTCTTAGGGTCTATTTTATTCCTCCTGTTGATATGATGTGGCCTACGAGTTTACCTTCTGGCATAGCAAAGTGGGACTTCCTGGGATTCAAAGAAATCCCATACCTTCTTCATTTTCGGAAAATCTACTTAAGGTGTTGTAAATGATCATCATCTGATTTGGAGAAAATGGTGATGTCTTCAAAATATATAACCATAAATTTGTCTTTCTCCCCCACAAAAGCTACATCCATATCCCTATGAAAGGTGCCCCCCTGCATTCATCATCCCAAAGGGAATTATTTCATCCATAAATGTCCCCCAAGGGGTGGTGAATGTTGTTTTTTATTTGTATTCTTCACATATTGCTATCTGGTTATAACCAGAGTACTCATCCAGCAAGGAGATTATGTGGGCACCTACTACCCTTAGTAAAATATGGTCCATCTTGGGTAGGGGATAGTTGTCCTTTAGAGAACACTTGTTGAGATTTCAGAAATCAACACACAAGCATATTTCCCCACTCTTTTTTCTTAAAGGTACCAAGTTGGCCACCCAATATGAGTACCTCAAGGGCACAATAATTCTAGAATCAAGCATTCTTTTCAACTCTTTTCAATTATGGACATCAACATGGGATTAAATTTCCTGATCTTCTGTTTGAATCGATTAGAACCATCCTTCAGAGGGATTTTGTGTTGGATGATGTCAGTGTCAAATGTCTTCAAATCCTTGTACGACCATGCAAAAATATCAGAAATATTTTTCATGAGCTTGACATACCTGTCTTTTTGTTCTGGAGGTAGTTCCTTGGACAATTTGACTATTTTGGGATTTTCAGTAGTCCCAATGTTGTATTCCATCACTTCCTTCCTCTTCTTGATTTTTTGTGGAAGCTCTTTTGGAGACATCATGACTGTCAAATAACCTTTCCAGTGGCACTAGACTTCTGGGGATGTTGTTCGTTTTAAGTTCCACAATGTTGTGGCCAACCACTTTGTTCAGCATATGAGATGTTTGTTGATTCTCTGATTCATCATCTTCACCCTGTTGATCTATAGAGATACTGGAGAATTCTTCTATGGTATGGATAAATCTTTGCAGCTCCAGTTCATCACTAAATACCTACCAATGATTTATGTTGTATGGTATGGATATCCTATGTCTGATTTCCACCTACTACTTGATATTTGGGGCAATGGGAGGTTTGAAGGTACTGACAACCAAGGCCAAAGAATCTTCCTTCTGATTTGTCTCTCTGGGAATGAAGGAGATGTTAAATGCTATAAATAAGTTGTCAACCAGGTCCCACACCTCATTCCTATATTGGTTGAGCCTCTATTGTTTAGCTTGATAGATGTTCTTGACTTGATTGATGATCAACTTAGAATCACCAAAGACTACCAAACTGTCAATGGGCATGTCTTTAGAATCCCTCAATCCAAGCACCAGAACTTCATACTCAGCTATATTTAGTAGTCTCGAGAGCATTATAACCTCCTATGCAGGGGAAATGAGGACTATACCAACCCCATAACCTTCTTTTGATGAAGATCCATCGAAATACATCTTCCACACTTTGTTTTGTTGATCTATCAAAGGATTATCTTTTCATTTGTTGACTGTAATTTCTGGTTCTTCACCATTTAGATGAAAAACAGATGATTTGATCTCATCCTCAACAACATAAATTGGTTGATTGCTTGGATTATGATGGTCATTTAAAATATAGGCCAATATGACCTATCAGTATAGCCTCCTATGCTCTCCCCCCAGAATAAGCATGGTGACATATGTGAGGTCCATTTGTAATGATCATCCAACCTTCTTGGTCCAAATCCTGGACAAAAAAATACCAAACTTGGGGGGAATTTCGGCCACAACGATGTCCATCACTACACTTTTCATGGGTAACTATTCCAAAGAAACCATCGTATCTTTTATTAATCCCAAAAAATTGAATTTTTTGGAGTCAAAGGAGTATAGGTATTGGCAGGGATTGGTGATATTCAAACCTAGTTCCTCCATAACAACTTTAGGCATGACATTGTGTGAGGCAGCTGAGTCCATGAGACATTTATGTAGGATCTTGTCATGGACATTTAAAGATATGTAGAATTGTGGAGAAGAAATAGAGCCATCCTCAATGTGTGGGTCTACAGTAATGGTTGGGTTCTCATCCTACAGACTAATTACATCAGAAGTTACAACAGAAGTAGGTGGCTACATAAAATTCATAATGGATTGTTTGAAAGGCTCATTTTTCAATAATTCTAATAGAGGTACATGGATCTTGATCTTGCTCAACTCATGCAATAGGATGAAATATTCTTGTGGCCTATCAACTTCCTTTACTTAAGGGACAACAAGTTTAAATGGAGGAGGCTAGTGAGATTTAGCCAATGCACCCTTGCTTGGATTTGGCTTGGGAGGAACCTCTTTTTTTTTTGTTCTGATCAGAGGTAGTGGCTTTAGGAGTGCCTGTTCTAGGCCTCGATTCACATTTATTTTGGGGTTGACCTTGAATAAGTCTCTCTTCCCCTATCTCAACATCAAACTGATCTAACAGGTGTGATACCTCATAATCTTGTTGTGTTAAGTGTCTTGTGTAAAAATTTGTTTCATTGAAAAGTAAAACAACATCATTATCTGCATCCATCTCTTCAAACTGATTGTTTTGGAAAGGAGGTACTACTCTTTGGTCATCAAAATTCCTCCTGTCTCTCTACATTATCTGAGGGGAATCATTAGACCTTCTAAACGGGTTGGGATTTCTGTTCCCAGCCCCTTGAAAAGATATGTTTGGTTATTTAGATTCCCATTTCAGCTTAGTTATTTCAGATGTCAGATCCTTCAAAGTTTTGGTCATTTCATCAAGTTTAGGATAAGATGTGTCTAGGTTAGAGGAGTTAGAGGAATCCTCTCTCTGTTTCTTCTTGTCTTTTCAAATCTAGTCTTTAACCAGTCTAATGCCAAGATGTTAGATTCAAACTCAATGGTTGCTTCTTGCATGGATAGCAAGGTAGTGGATCTTCTCTCCCTCAACAGAAGAGAGAATTATGCATCAAATGCATTGGCATAAGTGATTGTTGGTAGAGGCTTCAATTAGTTTTATCTCATCTAGGATCCTACCATACATCTTATTAAATCTCTTGGTGAAGTCCAAAATAGACTCACCATTCTTTCTCTTAAGGGACCCAAACTCAAACTCAGTGATGTAATAAAGATAATTCATTTTATATCCCCATTGCTTTATGAAATCTTCATATAATGAATCAATATCTACAATGGAGGCTAGAGGGAGGCCCCAAAACCATTTTCTTACCTCCCCATCAAGACTTTGTACAAACAACCTCATCCACACATCTGCATAGTCAATGTTAAAGTTGTCTACAAAGTTGTAGAAGGATACCATATGTTCTTCAGATGTGACATCGCCTTCCCCATTATATCTAGGTAAATATTTCATGTAATTTGTGGTTGGGAGTATGTATAATCCTACAAGTAGAACTAAGGGTGCATATCTAGAAGCAATTATGGCATCCATCCTGTTAACAACCATTATTTGGGCAATAGGAATCTGAAGATTGATTGGAGATACAGGGGTGGATGTTGGACTAGATGATAAAGTAGAGGAAGGAGTTGAAGGTGTCTGTGGTTCCTTGGAATTGTGATTCTCAAGGCTAGCAAATTCAAGCTACTTGTGATGATGAAGAACATTGTATTCTTGAGGTGGAGCTTTAACCTTGAGGGGTGAGGTATATCTCTGACCTAAGGTGGATTTTCTTAGATGTCTTTCTGGATCAGAGACTACTGCATCCTTCTCAAGGTTAGGATGAGCCTTAGTGGCTCTCATGTGCTCATATTTGGATTTCTTGAGTACTTTTCTGGGAGCCAGTATTTATTTTTTGAAGTTAACTTGGTGGAGTCGCCAAGTGAAAGATGGGAGTCTAAATGTGTTTGATCTTTGTTCACCATCGAAGGTCAGATATGATATTTGTCTTTCTCCCATGGAAATATATTTCGTTACTCTGTTCCCAAGCAATGACGCCATAAGATGTTGGTCCTAAAGTATCGACCTGAATGCTAAAGGCTAGAGCTAGGCCACCTTAAGTTATGAATGGTTGTTTTTTTTAATAATGGGTCAGTTAGAGGGTGGGTTTACCAAGCCATGAGCATGGTTTGGTTGGAAAAATGACATGGACAAGGGTCCTCCTTGGATGGTGGCACACTAAGGACAGACAAGTGAGATAGCAAATGTCAGAAACAAAGAAAATCAACAAACCATTCAATGAACAATCTGTTGCTAGAAATTTAAGTCTTAAAATGTCATTCCAAGCATTAAACATGTACCAAAAACACAATTATTCCCACAGGATGCAACAAAAACAAATCTTCATCAAAGCATAGTTGTTATCATAGGTTGCATATTAATAAAGACAAGTTGTACAGTAGTTGAAGGAAAAGAAATGTACTTCACACAAATCAAAACTGTATTCAAGATAAGAAACACATACGAATTTGGACACAAACAAACTCTCATCAATAGTATCTCCATCAGGTAGAGAGTTGTAATCCATGTGTAGAATGGGTCCAACTAGTTGTTGTATTGATCTTTTTCTCCCAAAACATTGAACCCTTATAACATACAAAGAATGCATATTTATCATAGATGTGGAGGCCCTCGACTAGTGTGGAACTGAGGTTTCCCTCTACACATCGACTGTAAAACAACTTATTAACTTAACTAAAACACATTGTCGGAGTATGTTAATGAATAATCTAAACTTCACTTAACAAAAAGGAGTGGTTCTTATCACACAAAAAAGACCACTTATTATGCCTGAAACTAAAAGAGTTTTGAACTAAACAATTAAAAACGGTCACTAGCACTGAAGATAAAATGATGCGCATGCTAGAGTGAACTGATATTTGACAGTAGATGGATAGAAGTGGCATAACTAATTTATGTATCGAGCATTAGAATGCATGTGCACTGTTTGAGGCCACTAGAGATAAATGTATATGTTGGTAGTGTTTTTCCCCTACTTATCTCCTGGAGGAAGGAAGCAATTCATGTGGAATTTTCTGGAGTCTCTAATATTCTTTCTATGGTATGGACGAGTAGTTTCCCCATTTATGGTTTGGCACCCATTTTTTAAACATTTCAAAATGTGCAATAAATGTGGGTGAGCCACTTCGAAAAGTCAGCGTTTGAGGGCTTCAGAGCGCAGAGTATACATATCCTCCAAAGAATAGAACTCTCAGAGTCATTAACCAACACTAATCACTTATTAACCTGAGATTATTTTTAACCTTCATCATTTCGAGACTTCGGGACTACAGTTCTTTAGGGTTCAGAAGTATTTTAAATGTTGTTCTTGGAAACCTCCCAGAGGATGATCCCTCGAATATGACGTGGTTTCCTGACATCATATTGCTGACGTGTAATAGAAAGGAGGGTGACACATGTCACTTGAAATAGTACAGATGACAACCTCAAATGTGCTTAAAATATGTGACACGTGTCTCAACAAATGGATGCCACGGGTCATGATAGAAGAGTGCTACATGTCTCTAACTCTTCAGGGCTTCGACACTTTCGCTATTTGCATTCGCTCTGGGTTGGAATCTCCTGAAGTGACAATCTCCAGGATTCATTAATTCATGATTATTGCTAATTGATCCGAGATTAAGACATTTTTACCATTAAATACTTCAGGAATTTGGACTCTGGCTCTTCAGGGTTCAGGAGTTTATGTGTTGATCTGAATTGAAATCTCCCAGATGGTTGATCCTCTGGATCTAACATGGCAGTCTGATGTCATATTGCTGATGTGTCACATAAAGAAGGATGACACATGTCACCTGGAATGGAGCAGATGTTGTACCAGAAATTCCTGAAACGAATGCCATGTGTCATCATCAGGATCGATTTCCATGTGGCATGTGCCACATGTCATCTTGAGGAAGGACCTATGTGAAAGGAACTTAGGCACTTTGATACTTTGACAATTTTGGAAATTGTGTTAAATCTCGATCAAAATATCTCGGAGGAAATTTCCCCTAAGCGATTTGGCAGTTGTGACGTCATGACCGATGATGTGTCATGAAAAGAAAGGTGACATGCGTCACATGGAATGGGGAAAATGGCATGTTGAAAATGATCGAAATGAGTTCCACGTGTTGGCGAATGATGGATGCCACGTGTCACCATGGATGAATGCTACGTGTCAGCATAAATGAGCGCTACATGTCTCCAGCTCTTCAGGGTTCGGGGGATTTCAAACGCAAAGTATGTATAACTCCCAGAGGACCAGACTAGCGGGGTGACGTGACACTTCGGGACTTCAACACTTTGCCTCTTTAGTTGATCGACACTTCGGCTCTTCAGATCTTATCAACACTTAGGGACTTTGAATATGACGTGTCCATGATGTCATTGTCACTAACGTGTGTGCATGATGAGAGTGAAACGTGTCACCCAGAAATGGGAAAATGACGTAACCAAAGGTGTATGAAATGAGTGTCATGTGTCTCAATTGATGAATTCCATGTGGCTCCGGTGTTTCAACCTTGGAAATGTTTTTAGTGTTAATTGTGGAGATCTCCCAGATGGATGATCTTGCGAAGCGATGTGGTGGTTGGACATTCAGGAGTTTTCGACAAAGACAAGATCGGACATTTCGACGTCGAATTCGTGGAGTGACTTATGTGTAACTCTGCGATTAAACCTTGCGTGAGTTCTGGGACCCCGAATGTATGAGAGCCATTGAAATGATCGACTGCTAGATCTCCATCGTTGAAGATTTGACCTGTCTGTTTGGCTTAAAATCTAAGCCCAAAATGGACTGCTCCAAATTGTTTCATCTTTCCTACGGAAGCTTACTATGCATACAAAGGACTTGGTGGTCCTGGATGTCTCATGTGCACACAAAAGACTTGGTGGACCTGTTGCATGCTCAATCAATGGAAAACATGATGACAATTATTTCGAACCAAATCATGATATCCAATTATCCTTCAAGAAAATATAAACAATTAGCGCAAAGAATCAATCAATAAAGATAATGATAAAAAAAACTAAGTCATTTAGTAATGGGAAACTGATTTAACCAACCAGAAGAGGAATAAGTTTCAAGATGGTATAGGGAAAATGAGGCAGTAGAGGCAGGGGTGCAGACTTAGGTCTCAAAACCTTATCATAAGAATGTTGTTCTTGTTTGCTATTTTTTTTTTGTTATTGCGATTGTTCCGGGAAGGTCATGGGTGATAGCTCTAAGAGGGATCTATAATGACGGTTGCAAGAGGAAAAATATCAAATGGTCTCTAGTGTGAGACATGGAGTAGGATATCCATACATGGAGTTTTATACATGACAGTATACATCCATATACCGAAGGCAAAGAAGACAAAGTTAGAACCTTCTAAAAAGAAGGATACCTTTGTGGGATACAAAGTGTTCTACATGGAGATTATTGAGGAGGAGCAGGTGACTCCACCAGTGGTGAGGTAGATGGACCCACATAGTACCAATTCATAGGAAGCTATAGTTAAGAGTGAGTCATCCCTCAGGATCCAGTAGGGAGGAGAAACCTCCCAGGACAATTCATTGGATATCATACTTCAAAAGATGTAAAGGGATAAGATGGCTCCAGAGATTTTACAGACTCAGAGAGAGTCATGTTTTAGAGGGATCATGGTACTACAGGATCAATAAATACTTGATGAGCTTGGTTTTAAAGAAAGAATGTACAGATTCAGAGTGAGCCTGATCTCAGAGAGAGTCAGTTGGCTCAAGAGAGATCTGATTATTTAGAGGAAGTTCCCTCACCAGATCAAGGTGGGAGAGAGAAATCTCCCAGGAATGATAGACATGTGTCATGAGTTGAGGAGGCCAGACATAAGCTTCATAGGAAAGAGGCTTCTAGGCGACATGATCTTGCTACAGTGACAGAGGAGGTATCTAGTGAGGTGGACTAGGTATGATTTTTTCTCAGTCATAAAGGGATCAACCAGTGAGGCAGACTAGATCCCACAATGTACATTAGATTTAGATTTGGTGGATCCCACAATGTACATGCAGTTGATTGGATCCTTGATGTACCTGGTTAATGTCGTGCCAAATATTTTCTTTGCAGTGAGCACCCTAAGCCAATATTTGGTTAAAGCCAAGGCAGTTCTAGTGAGTGGTAGCAAAGCATGGTACAATTGGATATGGTTTGTCTAAGGTGATGAAGTGAGACTGCAAAGATATACAGATTATGACTGAGTAGGGAGTGCAGTAAATAGATTGAGCACCTGAGGGTTCTTCTTCATCATGGAATCAATTATGATTTCTGGGATAATATGGAAGCGGGATTCTGTAGCACTCAGTACAACAAATACGAAGTATATGACATCCAATATCGCAAGTCGTGAAGTAGTGTGGCTTCAGAAAATTCTTGCAGGACTTCAGCCAAGACATGGTACAGAAGGGAGCATTGAAGCTCCAGTACTTATCCACAAATGAGAAGATTGCAGATATTATCCTAGAGTGGCCATGCTGATTTGGATGACAAGGATGATACATAGGATTAGCCATGTTGATTTGGATAGTGATGAGCATTGATGTTTCAACATCAAGCATAGATGATTTTAGGGGCTAAATTTCACAAATGGGATAATTTTCCATGGTTTTTCCCAAAAAAATATTTTCCAATTTCCATTTTTTCTAAAAACAATTCGCCCAAATTCCATAGAATAAAATTATTTTACCTTAAAAATCGCCAAAATTTTATAGAAACTTTATAAAATCCTTAGAAATTCAAGTATTTTTACAAAAGTATCACCAAAGATTTTATGTTTTACATATTAAGGACTACTAAGATTATCCCAGGTTTCTACATTTTAATATAAATTTCCATCCTTAAAATTATCCATGACATCGAGTAGACATTCTCCTAGATTGGTCATGCACGGGACTATGCTAGTACTGATATGACCAAGGGAAAATGATTCATTCACTCACGGGGCTCTGCTAGTAGTGAATGGTCTAGATATGTTAATGTTCTCCAGGCTATATCATCGAGAATACGTTCTCCCAGATATTGGTCATGCGCGGAGCTATGCTAGTGTTGATATGACCAAGGGAGAATGATTCATTCAATCATGAGACTCTAATAGTGGTGAATGGACTAGGTATGTTGATAGCATCAGGAAGACATTCTCCCATATTGGTCATGCACGGGGCTATGCTAGTGATGATATGACCAAGGGAGAATGATTCATTCACTCACAGGGATCTACAAGTGGTGAATGGACCATAGCATCAGGCAGAAATTATCTGAGATTGGTCATGCATGGGGATATGCTATTGCTAATATGACCAAAGGTAAATGATTCATTCATCCATGGGTATTTTCTAGTGGTGAATGGCCCAGGTGTAGTCCTTCTCTTGTCAAGGAGTGGATGGACTCGAGATGTTATTACATGCATATTCCGGGATATAATGCATATGTAGAGATGGCACATCAACATGCCTCGTGAAGAAAACCTTTATACGAAAGAATAAATCCAAGTATAGAGAATGTCTCCCTCATTGAGAGGGAGTGTTGGAGATTTTCAACTTCAGGAAGTCATTCTCCACAAGAAAGTACAAGAAGACCCATCTACACTATTACATAATCCCCAGGTAGAAGTTGAATACCCATGAAGAGAAGTCGGCCCCACAGGAAAAATAATAATAAAATTGAAGACCTGGGAATATGAAGTCGACCCAGACTGGCGCCCAGATTAGTATAAATAAAATATTGCCTCATTTCATTTTGACAGCTAGATAACTCCTTTTGCAGGGTGCACAAGGTAGTTGCAGCTGCAGTTTTGGATATTTCGTTATTTCTAGATTACTAGTTATCTTGGAGAGAAGCTCTTGCTTAGTTATTCTTTGTCATATTATTGAGGAGATAGGTCTTGGTGATGATATCCTTGGGGAGGATCTTTTTTGTATGGTATTTTGGCCATTTATTGTGATGTATTGGTAATATCTTGGTCTGAATTATTCTAGAGAAAGGTTGTTGGGTTTTCTCCCAAGTTTAGTTTTCCCAGGATAAACTCTTGTGTTTGTGTGTTGTGTTCATGTGTCTACTGTGCATGTTTAACATTTCTAGATCTTGTTATTTTTGTTGTACTTCTATAGTTGATATTTTCAACGAATAGTTATTCTATGGTGACTATTTTATGAAACTGAATCTTGTTTGTAATCATAATGCAATAACTATCAATATTTGAGAAACATATAAAACAACAACACTCCTTGTTTTGTTTTATGTCAACTTGTAGGTCTTGGATGCAAGTCGTGGCCATTTGGAGATGAGGGGTGTGTGGGAGGGAAAGTGGGTCCACTAAAAAAAATGATCAATGATATATAGTTCAATGTGATTAGGGTGACAAGAGGAAGCCAATGGGACAGGTGGTAAATAAGGGTGTCGGTAAAGGGGTCGGTTCCACGAGAAAAAAGGTTGAAAAATGATAGCTACCAAGACGATCATGGAAAAGAGAGGAATCCAATGGGATAGGTTCTGAATAAGGGTGTTGATGGGACCACTATAATCCTTTTTATTTATTTTTACTCATGCAGAGTTATACTCTGGCCTGAAGAACACTGCAGTGACAAATTGCCCAAATTGTTAACAAGAAAAATTATATACAAATTTCACAACCAAAATGCAGGAGGTAGGGTTGCACGACAATATATCTCATATGTTCCTTTTCTGTTTTGTGTCTTTCACAAGGGTTAGGGTTTTTAGGGTTCCTACAGACAAGGGTTTTCTCTGTGTTATATCTCTCTGATATACGTGCATGGTTGAACAATAGTGCTTGGCCCAATATCTCAGGGCACCAACTAAAGAGACTCGATCGTACCCTTAGTCGTACTACCCGATTACCTAGGTACTATAAAGTATATTCCCAATTTTCATTCTATGTGTCATTATAGTAGTCAGGAAAACAATCGACTGATCTAGAGATGGTTTCAGGAGACCTAGGGGACTCCCGATATATTTGATGATATGTGGGAGCAATGGGCATGTACATATTATGTTTGATGCAGTACTGCTCGTGGGGTACCAACTA